>JADLZN010002812.1:24863-478609 GCA_018155175.1 Sinocyclocheilus anophthalmus
GTTGCATAACGCCGTCCAAATGTTTACGCAAAGAAAGAAGGCACAACTTTTATTCTCGCTTTAGTATTGTAGTGTTGCTGCCGCCATGTTGTGAAGGGGCTGTGTGTTTCATTCATTGTGACAGTGAAACTCTGTTTGAACCGTTCCAAGCGAGCAATATCTGCTTCGTCTGCTGAGCTGATCCGTGCATGTTTCTGGGAATACACAACTTTGCCTGTGGAATGCACCGGATCTGCTTTCCACAACCGTTGACGAATCCGGATTCCCCCCGGGCTCACATGTGGTTGCCACAAGCCCTCCGGATGCTCCTTCTTCGAATCCGCCGCCTCTGCTCACTCTATCCGTCCGGCCGTTCCTCACTTTATTCCCCGGCTTCTGCTCACTCTAGGCCACAGTGTGTGACACTGTGTTTCGTTGTGAAAACGAAACTAATTTGTTTGGCCTTCCAAAAAAGGACACGGCTATAAGACTACAATACTTTGGGGAGTAGACTACAATGCATGGCTGTTCTGACCAATACGGTAATACGTTTTTTTTATATTAGAAGAGTTTTTTATATGTTATAATTTAACACGTGATATTCTGGCCAGTGTAGAGTAGCGCTTTTTGTGTTGTCATTTCCTTCCGTCAACAAAGCGACTGTTTTCTGAGTTACCAGCCGCTGCACGAATTCAACGGCAGCGCATAAAAGCCATTATAAGTCATTCATATCCATAATTATGTCCCCAGGATACCACGATGCCTCGTTTAATGGGTTTGTATCCTGTTTTTGAATTCAATTGCTCCGGCAGACAGCCTCAAGGATGGTAAGGGCGTAACATTCCGTCACTGCTTGCTGTATCGGCCAAGCTAACAAACGCCACTGGATGCTGGCCAATCAGAGCACACGTCACTTTTCAGACTATGAGCTTTGTAAAATCGATGCGTTTCAGAAAGGCGGAGCATAGAGGAGAAACAATAACGTACATTATGTGGAAAATAATGTGTTTTTTGAACCTTAAACAGTATAAACACATTTCATTACACCAATACACAAAATAATGTTATTTTTAGCAGCATCATATGACCCATTTAAAACAAATATATGTTGTGCTGTTGCGAGGATAAATCAAGAGTTTATCAAAACATTCAGGCATGGGTCACTTTTATGGTTATAAGGAATGAGATATTTTCATCAAACTTGGCACCTTTATGTATGGGCTCAATTTGAGAACTGCCGTAAAAAATCTGAAAAGAGTCATTTGCCTCTTTGATTTAAGTGGCTTTGTAAATAATACATAATGCATTTTTATGCGCACAATTAAATCTCTTAAAGCATCTAACCCCTAATAATTACTGTTTGCAGCTATATTTTGTAATTATTTTTGCAGTTCCATTCAGTTTCACCTTTAAATATCCATATAAATGTTTAAAAGTCAATGTTACCTGTCAACATTGATCATTATTTGAAAATATTACAATAACAAACTGTAGAATAATATGACTAATAATAAAAAGGATAGTAGCAAAATTTTGATTATAAACAATACCTAACATTACCATTGTTTACAATTAGTTTCACTGATATGGGGGAATTTAGACATTACAGTATTACATATGAAAGATGGACATTCATGTTGAGATTTGCTAATGATTGTTTTAACAGTGTGCTAAGTTAGTAGTTTTAATAAAGTTGAACTTTAAGTGAGCACTAGATGAAGCTCATTTAAGTTAAATGTAAAGTGGAAATAACGTGTGCCTTCACAAACTTTCCTATAGCAGCCACCATGATTGTGCATCCCTATTTAAATCTATAGTTTCGCAGTAACAACAGTTGAAAAATTGTGCAAAGAGAGATATTTTTTCAGATATACGGATATTTCCACACTGTAAAATGATTGTGATTTTAACAGTAAAAGACTGTAAAAATGCTACAGTAAAAACCTGTTAACTGGTTAACAGTAAGTTTCCATACTATATTCGGTGAATAAATGTAATTACATTTAATGTGATTTTTTACAGTAAAATACTGTTAAAAATAAGTTTTTTTTGGAAGTGAAAAAGAAAAAGTCGTTGTATAATTTAGTGACAAACCGTAAATTGACACTCCATATTTGATGCTTTTTTTGTTGAAATAACTATGTTTCTCCTTTCTTAGTTTTTTCTTATCAGTTGTGAACATTAGGGTTTACATCTTACATCTAATGTTGTTAAATGAATATTTATTGCATATTCAGTTTCATGTGTGTCCCATATGGGGTTAGTGGAGTGTGTGAATGACACTGTGCACCTTCTACATAAATATTATTATTTATTATTTAAAAGCTGCTTGTGATTGGCTTTGGTTCATCATGTGACTTTCATCACCAGTTTTTGGTGGTTATCAGTGCCTTACAATGGTTCAAAACAGATATTAGTACTCATAGTTATTTCTTAACAGTCCTTCCTTTAAAATACAGTACTTTATTGTGAATCTTTAAGTCTGTAAAACCTAAAATGTTGCTACCCTATTTTTTACGGTGAAGTTCTGGCAACCACATTGGTTCTGGTATTTTACCGTATATGTCACAGATTTTTTTTTTACAGTGTATTGCATCAGACCTGAACCCTTGAGTTTATAAGAAATATATTTTATTTGCTATATAAACAATGAAGTGAAAGAAGTCCGTAATATCATTGATTTGAAAACCCAAGGTCTACATAGGTTCCTTTCCCTTCCTTATAATGCATTGCCCTTTGTTGCTTGGAAACATAACGCAATAGACTGACCTGAGAATTCAGCAGCTGCTCATTGTGATGTGTGCCTGTGTGTGTCACAGTAACTGCAAACACAAGGCAAAGGTGTCTAACTACCAATCTGCTGACACTGATCCGATATACTCAGCTGGACACATTTGCTTGTGGTTGTGATTTCCAGATGCTTCATATCATTCCAGGCTGAATTAACCGCTTTGTGCAAAATTAATTTTGACATAACCTACTATCTTATGTGTCTGAAGAGGAGAGGGAGGGAGATTAGTTTATTCCTGTGACGGGGACAAACAGGCCGAGGAGTCTGCAGCTAGTGAAGTGAATCATGAAATACACAAACAAGCAAAGTTGGATGGATAAACACTGAAAATGGAAAGAGAAAGACAAGAACATGCATCACCGGACAGGGCAGGACAACAATATAAGACATGAAAAAGATGAGAACAGGAGACAGAAAATCTGAGCACTGATAAATTATTGTAAGCTCAATATCTTCAGTCAGTTTTGTGAACCGACACACTACTAAACTAATATATTTTATGAGAAGGCTTTGCAGGAAACAAAGGCAATCATATTGTTTCAAATTAAACCCTTTTAAAGCCTGATTTACTGTAGTCTATTATTGTAATAAACTACAGCAGGATTGCAGCTGCAGAGTATTGAATTTACTCAAACTAATCTAACTCGCTACCAAAAAAAACTGTATCATTATTTTGCATAATAAAAACATGTTTTTATAGATATTTTTACACTTCAGACAGATACAAAACGAACCTTTCAAACCTTGAAAACTCTCAAACTTTGATAATGGCATCATATAAAGAATAAATCAATATTGCACTCTAAAAACACACATACAGCATCATATGTAATTCTACATTTTGTTCCAGCACATGATCAGTAATTTATAGTGTTTCATAACAAAGACCGTCTACAAATCTGACATTCAGCCTTCAATCTAAAGACAACAATCAAAACTCCTCATTTAAACTTCAAATGTTGATCTGCGACTTTTACAAACTCTGATCAGTATCCAGTGTTGGGGGTAACTCATTACAAGACGAGGTACGTAAGACAGAGGAACATTTTTTAAGTACGAGAAAGTAACGCAGTACTTTATTTATTTACAAGAAATAGCTAGTTACTTTGTTTTCCCAAGTTATTGAGCCTTGCCAGCTCCTCTGTCCCCAAGTGGAGACATCAGGAGTAACAGAAGCGTTATATGCGCTAAACATTATGTATACTGGATTTCTGACACTGTACAAAAAGTTTCCGTAAATTACTGTACCAAAACGGCAGCTGTTGTTGCGAATTTACCGGAAAAAATACGGTAGCAATGTTTATTTTAGATTTATGGTTTAAACAACTTAAATGTACAGTTAAATACCGTAATTTCATTAACTGATGCCATGTTAATACCTATTGAAGTACTGAAATCTGTTTTTTACCTTTGTAATACACTGATAACCACAAAATGCAGGAGGTGATGAGAAAGTCACATGATGAACCAAAGCCCATTACAAGCAGCTTTTAAATAATAACATACAGTATTATAGAAGGTGCACAGTGTCATTCCCACAAACACCAAACACCATCATGGTAACAAACATGAAACTGAAATAATGCAATACTCCTTTACACATAGTGTAACACACCACTCTAAGTATCAACACTGTAAGAAGAAAACTAGAAAAACATAGGTTATGACAACAAAAAAACAGCAAATGTGAATGGACGCAGGTATTCTGGGAATGTCATCTACTTTTTTCGACTGTGAATTATCGGTAATATTTCTCCAAAAACGGTACCACTTAACGGTAAACTTGGATTGTCCAATACATTCATGATCCAATACAGTTTTTTCAAACACGTATACATAGGGGAATTTACCGGTACCATTTAACAGGTTTTTAAACTGTAGCATTTTTTACACATCTTTTAAACCGGTAATTCACTTACCCGTCATTTTTTACAATGTTCTAGACTAAATGTGAATGTGCTTTAATTCATCCCACTCACAAAAAAACAGTTGTGCTAACAATTGTGCTTTGTTTTTTTTATTTCTGAAGAGTGTTTCTTCTCCTGCGTTACTGTACAGACGTGAATTTACATTTTCCTTCAGCCTGATTTATTCTTACACTTTTTGGGTGTGAAGCGGTTTTATATTTGCTATAAACTGAACGCTTATATTAAAATTACGGGGCCGAAGTAACAGCAAAGGTAATATACCGCATTACTTTCTAATACTAATTCACGGTAATATAGTTACTTTTTTAGGGAAGTAACGCAATTATTGATAATGCCTTACTTAAAGAACTTTCCCTCCCCCAACCTGTCCGTATCTGGTAAACCAAAGGATCGACATTCAAGGAAGAAGCGCACGTTACCTTGGGAATAACCATTCGGGACTTACAATTCGATGCTTAAGCGTTGAAAACGTTAAAGTGTCTCAGACATGGCTCATATCTGGGTTTCAAATGTTAATACATATTTTAGAGGATTTGGCTTACCTCTGTTCGCACGCCCTCAGGACGCCCGAGCGCGGTCAGCGCAAATCAATTTTCGTTCACTTGTAGTACACTCCTCTGGGTCCCGTTCTGTTCTTCTGATCTCTTCTCACCGTACCATAAGACCTATTCAATGAGAGGGTCAAGAAACACTTCTAACATTTAAACACTGCATAACCACTAAATCAGGTAAGTTGGCGATGCGATAGAGGAGAAGGAGAGTAGAGGAGCGCGAGAGAGAGGAGGATTAAATCACTTTTATTTTATCACAAATTACCTCTCATACAAATTCACAATAATAGTAATTCTCATAAAATAAAAAATTAAACATTCAAGAAAAACTGACCCTCAAAAACCACACATAAGATGTCTTTAAAACAGCAAATATCACAAAAAAACAACAAGTTTATAATAGGTCAATTCTAACTTTCTAAACATCATATCCACATCAATATTTGCAAGTTATTTTCCTTTATTCTTTCTAGTTTTCCATATCGCTAATTTAGCTGTTCCCAACTGATAATTTAATAAGCATGTCATCCTTCTCATTGAATACCTATACTTAACGCCCCCTATAAATATTTTATCTGAAAATTGCTCATCAAATTTTTCAAACAAATCCTTGAGAGAATTAAAAAGATCATGTAATCTTCCACATTTTAAAAACAAATGTTCTAAGTCTTCTTGTTTTCCACAAAATCTACATTCACCCCCCACTGCTGAATTCAGTTGCGCCGCATGTCTGTCTGTAGCTATTGCCCCGTGAATAATCCTCCACTGTAGATCTGCTGTTCTCTTCTCTATGGGAGGCTTTTACAGGGCTCTCCACCTGTCCCTCACAAGGAAATCTGATCCTAACAATCTTGGCCACTTTGAAACTTTTATTCTCTTGAGAAAATGTTGATGTATAACTTTTACTGAAGAATCATAAATTGCTTTCTTTAATGTTGATTCAAAATAGTTCAGCTGAGGTGTTTTAAAATACAGAATAATGAGTCCATATTTACTTCCACGCTCTCCTCAAGTATAACTGGAGACACTTTGATTTTTAGAAATTCCTTTTCTGTATCTCTTAAGTCCATCGACCGACCTCTTTTAATGTACTCTCTGTGGCCACTTAGTAAGACACCCCAAATCTCCTCTATCAGTTTTGATACAAGACGTTCAGATTTCAATCCTGTCATTTCTTTAAGGATACCAGCCGGCATCCACCCATCATCATCCAAGAGGTGTCTCATTTTTACAACCCCATTACGCTTCAAAACCGTAGATACACTTACTGAAGACAAAAGCCTTGTTTGGATCATTGGATTAAAAAATAATGGTTCCTCCAGAACCCAGTGTCTTGTATCATCACTACTCCGGTCCACTTTAAAAACTGTTTTCCAGGACTGTAACATTGACTTATAGAAGGGAGAGATCTCTGACAAACTCACTTTCTCCAAGTCCATTATGAACAAATGTTTATCCAAACCAAGTCCACCTGCGTTCTTCAAAATTAATCTTGCAGTATGGGCCCAAGCTAAGTCTTTGTGATATAAAAGTCTTTGTGATGCTTGTATCCTGTAAGCTGCCAACCGACTTCTCACATCCACCAGCCCTTGACCTCCTTCATGGACAGGTAAATAAATTGCTGCAGCATGAATCCAGTGTGCCCCACTCCAAAAAAAATTCACGATTGTCCGTTGTATTTTACAAACCAAATCAACTGGAGGCTCTATAACAGTCATTTTATGCCACAGTGTCGAGGCTGCCAAGTTGTTAGTGACCAAGACTCGCCCTCTGTACGACAATTGTGGTAATAGCCAGTTCCATTTAGACAATCGGGCTGACACCTTCTCCAGCAATCCCTCCCAGTTTCTTGTCTGAAAATTTTCATTCCCTAAAAAAACACCTAATGCTTTTATCCCTTCTCTGCCCCATTGTAAACCACATGGTAGTTTTAGAGGTCCTACATCTTCCCACTTACCAATAATATATCCCTCACTTTTTCCCCAATTCACTGTGACTGAGGATGCCTTTTCATATTTTCCAATAATCATCTTGGCCCTTTATAAACACGGTAACATCATCAGCATACACTGACAAGGATTTAAATGTACTCTTTAAATCTGGAATTAAAATTCCAGTTAGTTCCTTCCTTAATCTGCACAAAAATGGTTCAATTACCAGACTACATAACTGGCCGAAAGTGTACATCCTTGTCTTGATAACCCCTGACTCATTTAGGTGCACTCAAACCACCCTCCAGCTTGACCATACCAATTCATTAGAATACCAACAATTTTACTCTAAATAAAATCTCACCACACCCAATTGGTTTCAATACAGTGAAAAGATAATTATGATCAACTTGGTCAAAAGCTTTTTCTTGATCAAGCGAAATAATCCCTAAATTAAAATTATTACTTCGATTAAAATCAATCATATCACGCAATAAAAATAAATTATCCATAATTGATCTATCTGGTATACAATAGGGCTGGTCTCTATGAACTATTACATGTAGATATTTTTTAAGTCTATTTGCTAACACCTTCGAAACTATTTTGTAGTCTGAACATAACAACGACACTGGTCTCCAGTTTTTTAATAATCCCAAATCTCCTTTTTTTGGAATTAAAGATAGAACTGCTCTACAACAACTTGTGGGTAATGTCTTTCTTTTGATGCAATCCATCAACAATTCATTAAAATCCTGTTCAAATAATTCCCAAAAAGCCTGATAGAACTCCACAGGTATACCATCCACTCCTGGGGATCTTCCAGGAGATAATTGTCTCATTGCATCTGTGAGCTCTTGCAAAGTTATTTGTTCATCCAGTGATTTTCCTTGTTCATCTCTCAGCTGAGGCAGATCACAAAGCAATTCAGCAATACTTCCAGAGACATAACTATGAGCACTATATAAATTTGAATAAAAATCGACTGTAATTTTCCTCATTTCCATAGGGTCAGAAGCTACAGTTCCATTCGGACGTCTTATATGTTAATGTCTTAACTGTTTTTATTGAAAACTTATATTTTCCAGATTAAAAAAGAAAGCACTAGGAGCATCCATATCTTTAATTGAGCAAATTCTGGATCTTATAAGTGCTCCTTTTACCTTTTCTTGTAAAAAATATCCAAGGTCTTCTTTTTTCTTATTTAACCTTTCATTATTCACAGTTCCATTATTACTCAGAATGTCTTTTTCCAAAAGTGCAATGTCTCTTTGTAAACTTTTAACTGTTGTTTTCATCAATGCAGTAGAAAATGAAGCATAGTTTTGAAAAAAAAATCCTGATATTTGCTTTACCAACATCCCACCATTGACCAAGATTTTCAAAAGTATCTTTCTTAAGCTTCCACTTATCCCAAAAAAACTTAAACTTTTCACAGAAACTATTGTCTTGTAACAATTTGACATTAAAATGCCAAAAATAGCAAGGTTTAACCACTTTTTAAAAATTGAAATCAAAAGTAATCATATGGTGATCTGAAAACCCACATGGCAAAATAGAAACATTAGTTACCTTATTATTCCAAATCTTCCCCAAATAAAAACGATCTAACCTTGCACCACTCACTTGATTATCTGATACTTTTAACCATGTATATTGTCTAACTCCAATGTTTCTACTTCTCCACAAATCTATTAAGTCAGACTCATTTATAATTTTTAACAACTCTATGCTTGATTGATTATGAGGCTCCGTCGCCATCCCTCTCAACTAAATTGGTTGGTGCACTTCCAAGCACCCCCAATTACATGCACACGTTATCATCACCTTCTGAATGACTGATCTCCAATTCCATAAAAAAACCCACCTCCTGTCCTTATTGAGATGCACCTGTACATTGATTAAAACAAATGTTATTCCTTCAAACTCTACTTTAGTTAAAAGTGCTCTTCCTTTTACAATTTCCTCCACTGATAAAATATTTACATTCAATTTTTTTGAAAAAAGAATAGCTACCCCAGCACTTGTATTTATTCCATGGCTAAGAGCATACTTCCCTTCCCACCACATACCCCACTGAGTCTCATTATCATTACTTGTATGTGTTTCTTGCAAAAAAAACTATATCAATTTGTTTAACAAACTCCGCAATCATGGCTAATTTATTCCTATCTCTGCCCCCATTTATATTAAAGGAACCTAGTTTTAAAAGTTCCATAGAGAAATAGAAATAAAGAAAGATTGATAGAAACAAAAATAGGAAGTAAAGTACTAGATTCACCCTGTGCATTTGAACGTTTTATTTTTTCAAAGTTATTTTTTCTTTCCGTAATTTGGCTAGAATCTTCTTCAATCTAAACCTCTTCTTTTTACATTGGGCTTCATAGCTAACAACTTTCTGCATTGACACAACTGACCATATGAATTTGTCTATATCCGGAAAAAAAATCCTTCACCTCAACAGTTTTTCCAAAAGTCAAATCCAAAAAATCATTAATCTCTTGCACCGAGTATATTTCATCTATGTTCTGCGACCCAAACTCAGACATGTCAGATAACTCAGACAATGTATCATCATCAGTTTCATTATCCTCACTTTTTTCAACATCATCTGATCTTTCAGTATTTTCCATACTAACCACTTCACAAGGAACACTTTCACTTACTTTCTCTACCACTGTGATTATACTATGTTCCAAGACCTCATGTTCCTCTACCATATTCATTGTTGTATCGTCTTTGTTTTGATTTTCGTCTGCGCTTTCACATGATTCATCATTTTGAGCCGTACTCTCCTCTCCAGGCTGAGGCTGCATTGTTGTATTATTTACCTTAGTTACAGATACACCACTAGGCCCTGCAGCCTCCTCAATAGGCTGGACTCTACGCGGGCATGCCAACTTTTTGTGCCCAATATCTCCGCACTCAAAACACTTTAAGCTACCTGTATTAACATAGAGCATATATGATTTCCCTTCATGTGCTACTCTGAAAGACACATCTAATTCTGGCACATTCAAAAACATAAACGCTTGTCTCCTGAAAGACATCACATGTTTCAATGCTTAATTTTTACATCCTAATGGGATCGTTTTTATCGCACTGGCACATTTACCATACTGAGCTAATGCACGGTCAATATCCTAATTTCCAATAAATGGTGGAACATTCGATATATAAACTTTTGTCGTGGGTGTAACAAGCGGTGAAACAGTAACAAAATCGCCACTTACCACAATCCCATTGTTTACCAGGCGGTTTACTAACTTCTCCTCTTTAACAAAAATCACTACCGCTTTATTCATCCTGGAGGCCGAAGAAATGTTGTCATATCCAACCTCTTCTCCGACCGCCAGCAGTACATCCTCCACTGATACACCCTGAGCAGGTACGCATCGGACTCCATGACGCTGTGAAACAGGTGGTTCTCCCCCCGTCAGAAGTGACGCCATTCCGACGCTTCCGCGAACACCACCGATACGTGGTTTTTAAGATCTAAAATCAGCTTTACAAAATTATGATGTATCAAATCCCACTTTTTAAATCCAATTCAAATAAGAAAAAGAAAAGAGTTTCAAACACCTCTCCGTGATCACCCTCACCCACACCCAAACACTCGCCACATGCAGAGAGAGAGAGAGAGAGAAGAGGAGAGACCGGAGTAGGAGCGAAGTGAGAGAGAGCTGAGAATAGAGAGCGAGAGAGATAGGCGGTCGAGAGGAGAGAGGAGAAGAGCTCGAAGATAGAGAGTGATATAAGAGCGAGGATGATAGCAGATAGAGAGAGAGCGCATATAGATAGTGAGATAGATCGCGCGAGATGAGAAGAGAGAGAAGAGAGCGAGATAGATATATAAGACAAAGAGATAGAGCGAGGAGGAGCGAGCGAGCAGAGATAGCGAGAGAGAGATCGAGAGAGAGAATAGTAGATTAGGATATAGTATATTGAAAGATAGAGCGAGAGAGGGCATACTAGGGCATAGAGAGATTGGCGTAACGAGAGAGAGCGATGATATATAAGAGACGCTAGAGAGACTTAGATCGTGCGACGCTAGGCTCTCGCGATATAGATACGATAGATAGAGAGATAGAGCGAGAGAGATGATAGATAGCTATAGATCAGATAGAGAGTGAGACGGATAGCTGTAGACGAGAGAGAGAGAAGAGAGATAGAGAGCGAGAGGAGATCGAGAGAGATAGCTACTGAGAGAGAGAGCATAGAAGTGTCGAGAGTAGAGCTGAGCATAGAGGAGATAGAGAATAGATAGAGATCGTGAGAGATAGAGATCGAGAGAGAGTAAGATCTAGATAGTCGAAGCTCGATATATATCGATAGAAGAAGAGATATTATCAGCGTAGAGAGAGCGCGTTCTCTCATATCGAGTGATACAGATAGAGAAGAGATGAGGAGCGGTGCTGAGAGAGAGAGGATACGAGATAGATCATAGAGGTGGAGCGAGAATAGGAGAGAGTTATGATAGAGAGAGATAGCGCGTGAGAAGAATAGAAGGTAGAGGATAGAGATAGACAGAGCGAGAGATAGCATAGAGAGAGTTGAGCGTAGAGAGATAGAGAGAGTACTACATTTATAAATATATAGTATATAGTGTAGGAGAGATCGAAGATTAGAGAGATAAGCGACTACTGATATAGATAGATAGAGATAGTAATAGCCGTAGATCTGATATATAGATAGTCGAGAGAGAGAGAGAGACCATCGCTACCCTTTACATGTCTGTGTCTTTATGTGGCAAATGAAATGAAAACCATCCATCAGTTTTCCAAAACGCTTATTGTCTCTAGGGTCGCGGGCACCAAATAAACTGTTTGTTAAATATCAAAATATTTTAACTCGGCCCGCAAAAAAAATTGAAAATAGTGAAATCACTTTTACGTTGTGATGGATCTTGAAAAGTTGGATTTTGGCTCCGCCTGGTGGTCGTTTTTGTGAACTACAGCCTGGCATATTTTACATCCCTATATTTCAGAAAACATAATTTTAAAGTAATAAAAACCGAGACCCAAGTGCGATTTTCGATTTGCTAACTAATGTTGTTTATGGACGATGTTTGCTCATCAATCCATGCACGAGCCAACGAGAGTAATTATGAGGGAGCGATAGCCACGCCCCCAAACAGTGCGAGAGAGACGAGTGCAGTCAAAGCTGAGAGTTTCACCGGTTCAAGGTACAAATGGTCGTTAATATTAACTGACGAGGCTGTATTGAAATTGTGGATGATCGCCGTCGGATGCCGTATGCAGACACACGTGGGGTATGTACGATTCCTAGAAAACCAGAACACCTGATGCAGGTACATTTTCTGTTCTGCTGGTGAAGTGCACTGTATCACATGCCACTCTGTCCACAGCCCGCTGTCGCATCGTGTTTTGATGCATGGACCCTTCTACCGTTTCTTTCCACAGCGCTAACTTATATTTTATATTCTGAATTTAAGGTAATGCGCGTATATCCATTTCGCAAGATTATCATAATTGTAAGCAAGCTTAAAATACGCGCGCGCATGCGTGTTAAAATGACTGAGCGCAATTTTTAAAAATATGCATTTTAATATTTTATTTTATTTTAATAAAACCATATAATTTACAGGAAAAATAAATGTCAGTTGCTGTGTTAAAGAGGATGAAATGTGTTCCCGCCGAACATTCTTCTGACCTGTTTGCATTTAAGATTGTGATTTTTGTTTGTTTGTCTATATTTATCTATTATCTAATGATTTTAACCCTTTAACTGTCACCCGTCCACTCTGTGGGACGCCTAAATTTACTTCACCATATTACAATTAAATCCTAATCTAATAATGACAAACTATATATCACTGGAAAGGTCTAAGTCTCCTAAATAGATATTTTACCAATGTTTTTGTTAAAATTATGTAGGAAAAGTAATAGAGCGCAAGAGTGCACCTCAAAACGTATACATCATAACAGGAGTTCTGACCTTTGTCAGAAAAAGTCTTCTTTGTTGCCTTTTTCTCACTTTAGAAATCATCAGAAATTATAAATCAAATGAAAACTTTAAATCTGAAAATTCATCCTTTGAAACCCATTTTTAAATCAAACATTGCATTACCTTGAAAATGGTACATCAATATCATGTTACAAAATGTTTTCGGTCATGAATTATAAAAATTTAAGTTTGGATAGTGCACTTTCATGTCTATGTTAAAAAATGTGAGTGACAGTTAAGGGGTAACAACTGCGAACTAATTATATGCCGTTTCTATTGTAACATTTATATATTAAAACTTTTTGGAACACAATGTTGATTTAATAATAATAATTATTATGGTGTTGTTGTGTTTTAGCAGACCCATTACGATAATCGGAATGCGACTATATCGACCTTACTAAATACTTTGACATTTCTGACAATATTTAGATTTTGCCATGTCTGTGCTTTTTCGCCTCTTTCCCACACAGCATTTCACACACCGCTGCAGTGAGCCCCAGACCCACCACATATCAGTTCACACATAAATGCTGGCAAATATATTTGTCAACTCCAGTGTGCCCTCTAAACTTGTTGAAATACTGTGAAAGGATTATCCAATCCCAGCAGCGAGATACATGAGATGATTAGGACAAGTTGGTCGGTGTTCTGTTTTTTTTATTCTTCGTTATTGAATGTTTAGCAACAGACAGGATATTCACCCAAAAATGACAATTCTGTCATTAATTCTCACCCTCATGTCTTTCCAAACCTGTAAGACCTTCATGCATCTTCGGAACACAAATTAAGATATATTTCATGAAATCCGAGAGCTTTCTGACCCTCCAATAGACAGCAAGGATCCTAACACGATCAACGCACAGAAACAGTTAAATCCATGTGACGTCAGTGGTTAAACCGTAATTTTTTTTGAAGCTACAAGAATACTTTTTGTGCGTGAAGAAAACAAGGATAACAACTTTTTTCAATAATTCGTCTCCTCCGCATCACCCAGGCGCCATTTTGGAGAGTATGACATATGTAAACAACGTATGTACGCGGATAGGGCTGCACGATTAATCTGCATATGCGTTGTCTGCGCAGTTTGATAGTAATGCCGGTTTCTATAATCAGCAGGAATCATCATCCATGCTTTCAGATGAGCAGAATGACTACACATAGCCATAGTTCAATGACAAGTTACCAAAAAAAAAAAATCGCGATTTATTGCGGATTCCTGAATCGGGAAGAAACGTTGGCGATAATGACCCCGTTGCATAGCTTGTCAGTGAACTACTGCTCTGTGTAGTTAATGCTGCTCCATCTGAAAGCATTTGAAAATATCACATTTAATAACATTTTTACTCCAACTCACTTCATAACGTCAGTCGAGTTTTTGAAATAAATCCTTCTGTGAGATGATGTGGCTTCTACACAGAATAAGGCACGCAAAATATTTCATAGAATTCTAAGCAGTGATAAAGGCATTGAATTATAAATATACTTTATTTTAATAAAAATTATAATAATAAGAACTCAGATAAACCATATATTGTCATAGTCATAAAAAAGTGTTTAGTAGGCACGATTAAAAACCATGACCATAAAAGCAGTTGAATCTTCTGTTTATTCAGCTGCGAGGCGTATTTGGAGTTTCAGCGCGAGGCCGCCTCGGCTTACACCAATGTAGGCAAACTAACTTTACTGCTGATCCCAGGAACCGTCTTCACTGAAAGCTACGCCATGACAAGCGCAGCTCTGTCGAATCGCGATTCCGTCGATTCCCTTTCATGTACGTGCAGCCTATACTCCGTACTTGTTTTTACATTTCAGATCAAGGCACACCAACATAAACAACATATCCGCGTTACCACTGACCAAAACCCGCTACTGTGTACATAGGTGAGACTCTCCAATTTGCGCTAGGCGAGGAGACAATTGTTGAATAAAGATAGTTTTTTTTTTTTTGTGCACAAAAAGTATTCTCGTACTTCGTAAAATTATGGTTTGAACCTTTTCACATGGATTATTTTAACAATCTCATTGCTACGTTTCTGTGCCTTGATCGTGATAATTACATTGCTGTCAATGGGAGGGTCAGAGAACTCTCAGAATTCATCAAAAATATCTTAATTTGTGTTTCGAAGATGAACAAAGGTCTTACAGTTGAGTAATTAATACAAATTTTCATTTTTTGGTGAACTATCCCTTTAAGTGTACAAAGCCTTTATAGTGTACCAAAATCACAGAGCATGATTGTTAAGTATCACTATGATATGTTTGTTTTAGATGAGATGGAATTACATGAGAGGCCTCATTTGTGTCCAGTGTGTGGAAAGAGTTTTTCACGGCTGGCCAACTGCAAGAAGCATCAGAAGATCCATTCTTCTGTCAAAAATCATGCTTGTGTTGAATGCGGAAAGACTTTCATTACATCTGAATATCTGCGAAAGCATCAGAAAACTCACACTACAGAAAGGCCGTTCACCTGCTCTCAATGTGGACTGAGTTTCAAAGGAAAAGCCCACCTTGTGACACATGAAAGAATTCACACTGGAGAGAAACCGCACACGTGCCATCAGTGTGGGAAGAGCTTCATACAATCATCAGGACTCACTTATCACATGCGTCATCACTCTGGAGAAAAAACATTTAAGTGTGATCAGTGTGGGAAAAATTTTACCTCATCAGCAAATCTAAAAAAACACCTGACACTTCATATGAATGAGAAGCCCCATAAATGCTCTTTGTGTGGAAAGAGTTTTCCACGACTGAGTGCTTTTAAACAGTCCACCAAAATATCCTGATGCTGGCAGACCACATGTGTTTGAGTGTCAAATGCTTACGCAGCTAGTCCTTGAAGCAGCACACCAGGAGTCATAATGATGGAAACCTTTAGGGCTGCCAGCAGTGTGGAAGGAGTTTTCACAGCAAAAGGCCACTTCAACAGCACATACAACACATGCTGGAGAAAACCTCATTTATGCACTCGCGGAAGCAGTGCACAGCCATTCAATAAAGGATATTCTTGTAGCTTCAAATGGCGTGAGTTGTAAAATTTGGTCAAATAAACGGTTGGAACAAGATTGTAGAGATGTTCTTTTTATTTGGAGACTGGTGGCAAAAGTATATTGCTTTTTGCTGTATTTTATTCGTGCATTTTTGAAGAGGCGATGCTTCCTTACATGCTGCAGATGATTGGAAAGACGACTGAACGTTTTTCAGTCTATTAAATAACAATCATGTGAACCAACAAACGGTGAAATAGAATAGCTTAAAAAGATGAACTCAATTAGATGAATTATTTTAAGCATTAAAGATGAGATTTGTTAAATTAAACATGCAGCATTGGGATTACATCCATGTAGCAAAGGTTTAAGCGTGAAACTGGTATGGGGAAAAAAGAAATCAGAACGGGGGGGGGGGGGACCACAAAAGCAAATTGGTCTTCAGGTTGATCAAGACAAAACAACAAATAAATGAGTAGCTCTGGATTGTCTCAAGATTTAAAGAGAAGTTTACGTTTAACTGTGGAGAGTTGCAAACGTATTAATCTGTTGAGGTTGCAATGCATAACTTTATTCAACAAGGTAAAATTGTGTATGGCGTATTTAAAATGTTGGACGGAGCTTCGATCACTGGTTTGCCTTGCTAAATATGATGCCTGATTCAGTCAGGGAAGACACGGAACGTCACGTTTATCGCTCGCGTTATAAGTAATGTTCAGGTGTTTCCTACGGTGCCCGGGATGTTACATGTTCGGTTCACTGTGTTTATTTTAACTTAATGGCACAATATGTAATTTTCGCCGCTATAGGGCGCGTATTCAAAATAAACAAAGAAACAAAAGCGTAGTTTGATGAAGCAGTGACTGAGTGTGGAATCATGGGATTTGTCATCTTCATCCTCACAGCCAATGCAATCCGACGGGACTCGGGCAGAAATCATGATCATGGATGAGCTAAAGATTTATTAACATAGTAGAATGAAGCAAGGTGAGGCTGAAAGCCGTCAAAGTGAAACGAGGCCGCTGAACGAGCACGACACACGGCTCGAAAGCAGCAGAGCTTTTATTTATGCCACAGTCGACCGCTTCCGCTCTTTCCGGTCGTGCGTATGTGTGTAAGCCAGGCTGATTTTTTTTTTTTTTTTTTTTTTTTTTTTTTTTTTTTGTTTTTTTTTTTTTTTTTTTTTTTTTTTTTTTTTTTGTTTTTTTTTTTTTTTTTTTTTTGTTGTTTTTTTTTTTTTTTTTTTTTTTTTTTTTTGTTTTTTTTTTTGTTTTTTTTTTTTTTTTTTTTTTTTTTTTTTTGTTTTTTTTTTTTTTTGTTTTTTATCATACTAGATACGTTTGAAAGTTCTGTTATAATGCTACTCTGTGCTGTCGTCACCTGTCTATTAAAACCACAACATATTAAAGCGTCTTTGGTGTTTCCGTGTTTTCTACAAAACCGGAAATCGAGGGGTTATGACTTCATTGGCAGGCGACACAATGACACTGTGGACACGGTCCGTGTCACTAGTTAAATTTTTTTTTCTCTGGATTTAAACATTCTTCGAACCATTTGAGATAATGTAAGTACACAAGTAAGCAAAATAAATAAAACTGTTCTAGTGATTTTTGGATATTTTAAAACAATCTTACATATTGTGCCTTTACGAAATTATTATATTATTTATTATAGAAATTATTACATTATTTAATTATTATATTAACCATAGGCCTTGGCTACCGGACTGTATTACGTGTGATAGTCAGCATTCAAATGAATTTTATCATGAATAAATGTTACATAAAGTGCATAATATAAAATAGGCCTACAAGAAAACATTTTTATCCATCCTACAGTCTTGTAAGTCCATTAACTGATCGTATTTTCCCCGTAATATTTCTATATTATTATTATTATTAGCCTAATATTATTGGTTATATTTTTTAATTTGTTTATATATTTATTTTTTCCCTTCATTTCGATCTCTTTACTTACTTTTCTGATATTTTGTAAATATTATCCTACTGGAAATGCTCGACGTGCATAAAGCTTGGATTACGCTGACTGGGATTTTTTCTGCGAATGCAGTGTTATATTTAACATTATTTCAGTTTATGTCGGGTACTTATAGACCATTAAATTATAAAATACTATAGTGTTGTTCGGTTGAGGACTTATCTTCATGTAGTTTCCATTGTAATGAAAACCAACACACGTCATTTATCCCACCTGGGGCATAAATACAATCAGTAAAGTCAAACTTTATTGGCATACTTGGTCAGCGTTATTGCTAAATATCTGGTAGCTAGCATAATATAGTTAATTTGAGATGTGATCGAAAATACTATACATGCATAATATAATATATAATAAATATCTTTATAACAACATTGGACTTATGGAACCTTGCACCATTTTTTGAAGGATTACAAGTTTTTTTAATTAGCTAGTGAACTAGTAAAACTACACATTCTGAACAAATATAGTTTTAAGCAGTGCATTCGTAGTCAGTATGCTATACTCTAAGAAAATAAATCACAGGTTTTTACCCGCATTTTAAATTACTCATGTATTTTGTGTTTCAGTGGTAAAGGTTTACAATGGATAATAGGTAACGATAATTCCGGGAAAATTACTCGAAGCCTACCTTTCAATTTTTCTTTATATTTTTCTACAGTGTCCAAACAATCCAGGTACACAAGTGTATCATAATGAGACATTATTAAATTATGATTATTTATATCAATGAAACATTGCAAAAGCAATAATAGTATTCCCATAATGTTTGTCGCTAGGCATCTTTGGTTTCACATCTTTTTGTGAATTTAGATGTAAAAAGTGTGCCTTTTTATTGTTCGACCACTTACAAAAGTTGCTACTAGCCATAAATTTTAAAATGGCAAATTTTGTTGCTAGTTGGTTTTGAAGACAAAAGGTTCTAGGGTATCTAAAGTTGTGCTAAATTTAGCACAACAGGCTAAATTGGCAACACTGCCACCTACCTGATTGTTTTAAACGGAGTTTTCCTTCTTCTTTCCGGTTTAAAAGAAAATCTCCGTCCACATGTCGAGATTGCAACCGCATGCTATAAGCCCGTCAGACATGCCAAACCAACAGTGCGATCATAATCTCACCGTAAAAAGTGAAAGTTACGTGACATGGGCCAAGTTATGGTGCCCTACTAGGAATTAGTGCTCTGCATACCCCTTCCAAGTGGCACACCACAGCCATGAACACACACACACCGTGAACCACACCCGGAGCAGTGGGCCAGCCATGTTATTCGCCGCCCCCTGAGCAGTTGGTGGTTCGTGCCTTGCTCAAGGGCCCCTCATTCTCATGGTATGAAGGTGAGAGAGCGCTATAACATTTACTCCCCGCCACCTACATCCCTGCCGTTACGAGACTCGAACCTCAGCCTCCTTTATTGCTGTCCGACTCTCGAACCCGCAACCTTTGGGTTACGAGTCCCGACTCTCTAACCATTAGGCCACAACTACCCCCACAAAGCCAGGTTGGTCCAATCAAAAGCCTGAAAGGTTTCCATTAAGGAGGCGGAGATAACAGAGCATTGCTCCGACGTCACAAGCCAAAAACTCCGGTTTCGTTGTCTACACGATGACACTGCAACCGGAGTTTTTGAAAATATTCACCCTGGCAGGCGTTTTCAAAAATGCTGGTGCTGCGTTTGCGTGTGGATGAACGGCCTAACCGCGTATAAAAAGCTGCGGTTTTAAAAATAACCTCGTTCTTGTGGACAGCTCAAGACTTCTCTCTATTCCTTAGTAAAATTTGTCTCAGCAGCTTTGTAAATAGGTTGCTAAAAAACTTTTACCTCTATTTAGGAGAACTCTTAGTGGTAAGATAATATGTTTTGTGAATACGGGCCCAGATCTCCAAATTCTTCCGATGTTAATCTGATTGAGCATCTGTGGGATGTCCTGGACCAACCACTTCAATCCATGACGGCTCAACCTCACAACTCAAGGACAGGGAGGATCTAGCCTACTGCTAATGTCTTAGTGCCAGATACAACAGGATACCTTCAGGGGTCTAGTCTGTCACTCGGCGGGCCGTGCTGTTTGGGCTGCATAATGGCCATAATGTTTTGGTTCATCAGTGTATTAATTCTCTACACATAATGCACCTATTTGGAATAACAGCTCTATCATATGTAGGATTAAATCACTATTTTTAGAGATTGGATGGATGATTTTTTATTTATATATTGTTATTTGGGGAGTTTTAGAGAAAGTATAATCATTGTATAAACATTAAACAATCTGACAGTTCAGAATGTATCTTCCGTCTGTTCCTAATAGTCGCAGAAATTCAGGGGCCTCTATGCTGATGTTCCTCATTTGCATTGTTAACCGGGAACATGGGACGCTTGACTGATGCACAGAACACTTTTTGGAGAGAGAGAGATGAACTTGATGATGACAGCACTGAATCATCAATGAACTGACTTGAAAAAATGACTATTGTGGATTTTTTATTCTCTTGCATATTGAAGCATTTTCCTGTCGACACTGTACAGGCTGCTTTAACAATCAAGCTTGTTAAAGCACTGATATAAATAAGGTGACATTGATTTTGCAGGGGAATTTCAATAATTTACAATCGACAAATGGTACTTTTCAAGACAATGCAGCAGGAATGGGGTGCAATTCGATTATTATTATTTTTTTTGACCGTACGGACAAATGAAATGTTAGTTTAAAAAACAATATAGGCTCTAACCTTTGGTGAATAATAAAGATGGCTGTCAGGGTTTGTATTACAGGGTTGTTAGGGTTCATTTTACAGTGCAAGACAAGTACCTGACATGTAAAGCACTGTTAAATGTGTTTCTTTTCATTTAATATAAGAACAGACTTTTTGGCTCCTGACAAAACTAGTTTACAAATACAACTATCATCATAAAATAGTAATGGCTAACCATTAGGTTCGCAGGCCAAAGACCAGCAAATCTATTTTCTCAAGGAGAAATAAGTTGTGTCGAAATAAGTCTAGTTAAAATCTATGTGTATAGCCTTTGTATGTATATGTATATATGTATATTTGTTTATTTTTATTTATGTGTTACCCCATGAGATGGGCTCCCCCTGGATCCCGTTCAGAGGAAGAATATGTGCCCTGCCATATCTTCATTTAAATATGCTTCAGTCAGACTTTTATTTTGAAATGAAATAAAGCGGAATGGAGCGACACCCGGAAATAGTCAGAACATGCTTCACACTGATGGTTTTAATGCAATTTGTGTCGCTATAAACCGTTTAATTGCGGGAATTTAAATAGATGAATTTCCCTTTACAGAGATTTAAATGAATTTGGTGGCTTCGTAAGTAGACGTAAACGGGGTTTGCCATGTTTTTCTTTTGAAAATAAAAGCAGTTGCAGTTCATTAATATTTTCAGTGGATTTAACGTCCAATATTAATTGTATATTAATCACGTAATCTTTAAATTGATGCCACTTTATTACTTTTCTCAAAGTATTTGGCACCGGAGAGGTATTTGCAGAGAACAGTCAATCATTGGCGTTCATTTGATATAATAAAAGTATAATGTTGTATTATTATGACTTATGTTGTATTATTATGTGTTGTTAATATACATGTCATGTTTTTAACCCCATTCAGGTGCTCTTCTAAAAACCAAAATGGGTAAAAAGAAGGGGAAAGACAGTCCTCGAGCAGACAGCAGCACTGAGACAGCAGGTACATGTATGACAGCTGCCCAGAACAATGAGATGCTGACAGTGATTTTAATCATGAAACCTCACACATGATTCTGCTGCTGCTTTGTAAGGGGTTTCCTGCACTCACATCCGTAAAGGAACAGAGCACAACTTACTGAAGAAAGCCGATCTGAATGAGCAATGGAGCTCGTGTCAAGACTGTGAGCCGGACAAACCTGTTGAACAGCAGATCTTAGAGAATGAAACTGACAGAGAAAGTCCAGCTGTGTGGATGTGCCTGAAATGCGGCCACAGAGTACGTGATCAGGGCTTAGTAACAGGACTTAGTAAGCCTAAGTTGAATGTAGAACCATTGTCACCAATGGAGCTACGATCAACTTAGGCTTACGATGCTTTTGGGAAATGCAGCCCAGGTGATTTATGACATGTTGCTATTGGCCAGTTGCACATAAACAATGTTGTGATCCTCATCAGGGCTGCGGGAGATCGGAGAATCAGCATGCTATCAAGCACTACGAGACGCCTCGATCTGAGCCACACTGTTTAGTGCTCAGTCTGGACGTGTGGAGCGTCTGGTAAGTGACACGCACCCACCTCCTCACTGAAATGTGGCAGGGTTTGTGTGTTCATACCTCTTACCTTCTGCTCCGGTGTGCTGCAGGTGTTACATCTGTGATGATGACGTTCAGTTTTCCAGCACTGGGCAGCTGGCGCAGCTGATCACAAACATTAGAAAACAAGTGCTGTCGGATCCCGGCAAGAGGAGTTCCAACAGAAGTAGGTGTTTTAGAGCCATTTGCACTTATATAATGGCAGTAGTAGTTGACCAATAAGTGTTTTTTAATGTATTTGTTTGAAAGAAGACCGAATAGCCACTCTCAAAATTGACCAGTGCATGAAATAGTAACATGTTTTTGCCTGTAGTGTCTTTACTCAAAAAAACCAAAAAACATACATTTGCAAACATACTCTGCAGAAAGTAAGACGGAAGAGAGTTCAGTGACGAATCCTGCAGAGCAAACGCTGGAGAACGAGAACAAGGAGAAGCAGAAGAGCAGCTCAAAACATGATGACCGCTCCAAAAGACAGAAAGCAGCAGCCGCAGGAAGCTCTAGTGTCGTGAGCGTCAGGGGTCTCAGTAATCTGGGCAACACGTGTTTCTTCAATGCAGTCATGCAGGTACAGATTCAGAGTTCGAGACGCTTCACGTGAGAAACAGCAATGTGCATGCAAGCTCTGCAAACCCCGATGTTCTCGTCTCTCTCTCAGAATGTATCGCAGACGCAGTTTTTGCGAGAACTGCTGAACCAGATCACAGATGAGAAGAGCTGCTTCACCATCACACCTGCAGTGTCTTCTGAGCTGGTACTGATGCTGAGCCGCATTATGTTCTTTTCTGGTTCTTTTTATGCATGAAGCTTCATCTAACAGGATGTTTTCACATCATGTTTTCAGGAACCTCTTCAGATCCAGCTGGAAAGGCCCGGGTCGCTCACGCTGGCTATGTGTCAGTTTCTGAATGAAATCCAGGCGACTAAGAAAGGTGTCGTGACCCCTAAAGAACTCTTCACACAAGTGTGTAAAAAGTAAGTAGCTACACAGTGTAGTCACCTCATAATAAGAGAAAAGTTCTGTTTTACTGATGTATTTGACACCTGCATGTCCTAAAAATGTTTCTATTTCATATATTTGGTCTCTTGGTCCCTGGAATCATGAAGAAGAAAAAAAAAAACTACAAATTTTTCACAATATTAATGGTTTATCAGTATTTTTGATCAAATACATTCAGCCTTGTTGACCAGGAGTCTTGTTATGAACTATTTTTCACAGAGCTCCACGCTTTAAAGGCTTTCAGCAGCAGGACAGTCAGGAGCTTCTGCGGTACCTTCTGGACGGCATTAGAGCAGAAGAAGTGAAAGTATGAACCTCTAACAGAACGTGAACACAAACCAGATGAAATGCTTGTTTTCTTTTGTCACTTAAACGACTTGAAAAACGACTTGAAAAAAATGTTTGAGACATTTTGGTTTAACTAAATCCTTCTTTTACTCTGTGTTCATGTCCTGTAATTTTTAGAGAGTAAATTCTGGAATTCTGGAGGCTTTGAAAAACTCTGGCAAAAGCATTGAGGCTGAGCAGATGAAAAAGGTTATTAAAGGTACAAGCCATTATCAGATTACCAAAATGGGGGGGGGACAATCATATATTTTAGAGTATGAATTAAAACCAAAACTTTATTTATTTATATATATATATATATTATATCTATATATTATACCTATATATATATATATATTATAATATGTATGTATGTGAGCCTGGAGCACAAAAGCAGTCTTAAGTTGCTGGGTTATATTTGTAGCAATAGCCAAAAATACTTTGTATGGGTCAAAATTATCGATTTTCTTTTATGCCAAAAATATTAGGATATTAAGTAGAGATCATGTACCATGAAGATATTTTGTAAACTTCCTAACGTAAATATATCAAAACTTAAATTTTTGTCCCTTACGTCCTCCACGTATACTCTCCTCATTGCTAAGAAAATTCATTTGGGACAATTTAAAGGCACGAATTTTCCATATTTAGATTTTTGTTTGCACCTCAGATCCAGAGTTCAAATGTTTGTATCACTTCTGCCAAATATGGCCCCTATCAATATATAACTCCTCACTAAATCATTGAAAGTCTTAGCCTTATTCAGCCTTCAGATTATCTTTGTAGAATAATCCTCAATTTCGCTTCGATCCGGAATTTGGCCCCCAAACCCTGATGACTGGTTTGGTGGTCCAGGTTCAACTATGATTCAGTGGGGACCTCAAATCATACGTATTACGTCAGGCCCAATCAATCCTGCTATTTATCGTTCATCCCACTTAAAATTATGATCGACCGATGACGGCACTGTTACATGTTTTCCCTCCATCCCATAGGTTTACCTCAACTATGAGAGACAAAATGAGTGGGAAAAAATCCAGAAAATCACATTGTAGGATTTTTAAAGAATTTATTTGCAAATTATGGTGGAAAATAAGTATTTGGTCAATAACAAAATTTCATCTCAATACTTTGTTATATACCCTTTGTTGGCAATGACAGAGGTCAAACGTTTTCTGTAAGTCTTCACAAGGTTTTCACACACTGTTGCTGGTATTTTGGCCCATACCTCCATGCAGATCTCCTCTAGAGCAATAATATTTTGGGGCTGTCGCTGGGCAAAATGGATTTTCAACTCCCTCCAAAGATCTTCTATGGGGTTGAGATCTGGAGACTAACTAGGCCACTCCAGGACCTTGAAATACTTCTTAAGAAGCCACTCCTTCGTTGCCCGAGCGGTGTGTTTGGGATAATTGTCATGCTGAAAGACCCAGCCACGTTTCATCTTCAGTGCCCTTGCTGATGGAAGGAGGTTTTCACTCAAAATCTCACGATACATGGCCCCATTCATTCTTTCGTTTACACGGATCAGTCGTCCTGGTCCCTTGCAGAAAAACAGCCCCAAAGCATGAAGTTTCCACCCCCATGCTTCACAGTAGGTATGGGGTTCTTTGGATGAAACTCAGCATTCTTTCTCCTCCAAACATTACAAGTTGAGTTTTTACCAAAAAGTTGCATTCTTGGGTTTAATCCTGACATATGACATTCTCCAATCCGTCTTCGATCATCCAAACCCAAATGCTCTCTAGCAAACTTCAGACGGGCTTGGACATGTACTGGCCTAAGCAGGGGGACACGTCTGGCACTGCAGGATTTGAAGTGCAGGTCCCTGGCGGCGCAGTGTGTTACTGAATGTAGCCTTTGTTACTTTGGTCCCAGCACTCTGCAGGTCATTCACTAGGTCCCCACGTGTGGTTCTGGGATCATTTTGACCACACGGGGTGAGATCTTGCATGGAGCCCCAGAACGAGGGAGATTATCAGTGGTCTTGTATGTTTCCATTTTCTAATAATTGCTCCCACAGTTGATTTCTTCACACCAAGCTGCTTACCTATGGCAGATTCCGGTCTTCCAAGCCTGGTGCAGGTCTACAATTTGGTTTCTGGTGTCCTTTGACAGCTCTTAGGTCTTGGCCATGGTGTATTTGGAGTGTGACTGTTTGAGGTTGTGGACAGGTGTATTATACTGATAACGAGTTCAAACAGATGCCATTAATATAGGTAACGAGTGGAGGACAGAGGAGCTGTGGAGGAGGAGTTACAGGTCTGTGAGAGCCAGAAATCTTGCTTGTTTGTTGGTGACCAAATACTTATTTTACCGAGTTTTTTTACCAATTAATTCTTTAAAAATCCTAAAATTTGATTTTCTGGATTTTTTTTTTTTTTCATTTTGTCTCTCATAGTTGAGGTTATACCTATGATGAAAATTACAGGACTCTCTCATATTTTTAAGTGGGAGAACTTGAACAATTGGTGGATGACTAAATACTTTTTGACCCCAATGTGATATATATATAATATCAAAATCATATATACGTATATATATATATATATATATAGAGATATATATATATATATATACAGGTGCATATCAATAAATTAGAATAACTCATTTGCACCAGCCAGTACGAGATGACAACGGTGCACCCAAGAACTTGTGGATACGACAGGGTGTGTGTGGAGAGATGAGCATGCACAGTGAGTGAAAATTCCCCAGAACTCGTGTCTTGTGCGTTGATCAGAGATGTTTCTGCCATCTCTCTCTTCCTGTAGCTGATGAGGTAACCGAACCCTCATGCTAGATGTTTATCCCTCATGCCTGAATCTTCTGGGGAATGTGATCTGATTTGGTGTTTGCATCAGGGCCCTCCAGGAGGCAAGATTTCACGAAGAAAGTAACGCCTCAGTATCGGAGCAGCTGCTCACAGTGATGATGGAGACAGGAAAAACACTACGCATCTCTGGCCAATGGGAAGGAAGGCATGCTACAAGGAACAGGAAGCCAATTCAGTACCAGCAGAAGAAAGCAAAGAAAACAGGCCAAGCAAACAAACCAAGTGAAGACACACACACACACACACAGACCCACTATTTCAGATGGTCAGTAAAGTGGGAATTATAATGTCTTTGTAATTGTGTTATAATTAGTGGTACTCGTGTGTGTGTATATATATAGATCTACCTCAACAGGTTCTGTTTCAATTGCCAAAATGTGTACATTGAGTGTTAATGTCATTGGAATTAACAAGACGTTTAGCTCCAGTGTTCGCCAATTTATTTTCGTGAATTTTTGCATATGTAAAAATTCATGTTAATCGTTAATTACATTAATTGAATATATATTTATATATATATCTATATATATATATATATATATATTATATATATATATATATATCTATATATATATATATATGATAAGCTAGTCTTTATCTGAGACAGAAATTAAATTGCAAATAATGTTGCCATTTATTATAATTTCTTTGGCCAATTGCTGGACATTTTAGCACCAACTGTTCATAATTTATTTTGTGCATTTTGGGTAAATGTTATGTAAAATAAGTGTCCATTAAATTTTCATTGAAACCTATTATGTATATATTGCCTTGATATGAGCCAGAATTAAATTGCCAAAAAAAGTTTATTTATTTATTTTAGCCATTTATTAGTAATTGCTTTGGCCGATTAATGCACAATTTAGCCTCCACTATTCTTAAACTTTTTTTTGTGAATTGAGTAAATATGTAAAGTATATACTACAAAGTAGAATCCAGTCCAAGTGCGATACAGATGTATTTTTTTTTTACTTTTGTGTCCATAGACTAAGAGACGTCAGCAGAAACTGGGCAGTAAAGTCACTTTGGACGCTCTGACCAATCAGAGCACGGATAGCAGCACTGATCCACCAGATGCCTCCAATCAGAGTCTATCAGTAAATGGCAGCGCTGATGAAGAAGCAGGCGAAAACAGCCATGAGAATTTGAGTCCTGAGAAACCTCCTGCTCTCTCACAAAATGAGGATGAAGGTGACGAGGAATCTGAGCAAGAACATGCTGCTTCTGTCAACAACCGCTTTAACGCTTTATCTGAAGACCAGGCCTCTGAAGATGTGTCTGTAGAGGGAGAAATAGCACAAGATGTGAATGCAATTGAGGAAGATGATGGTGCTGACCAGCTTTGTGCTGAAGAGGATCGGTTAACAGAAGAACTGAATACTCTGTCACTAAAAACAGAAAGTGAGATGGAGAATGGAGATGAGGTCTCAGACGATGTGAAGGAATACACAGTAGTGAATCAGGACCCTGAGCTGGCCTTTCAATCACTGGCCAGCAGGACGGCGCCAGAGAAGCAGGAGTGTTCGGTGGAATCCTGTCTGTATCAGTTCACTGAGGTGGAACATCTCACAGAGAACAACAGACTGATGTGTGTCACCTGCACAAAACGCCAGTCTGGACATAAAGCCGCAGACGGTACTGTGCTCAACTTTTACCATATCAACAGCTGTTTTAGCTCACTCTTGTCTCCATTTTAAACAGCCCAATCTAGGGTTCACAAACATTTTGTCAGCTGAACCACTTAGACATAAAATATTTACTTGAAAACCCCCCGGGATTTTGAGGTACTTAGTATTTCTCCAATTTAATAATACTGGTATTGTTAATGATATTGGTTGATAGTTGCATGACATGCAAGTGAACATAAAATATTACTTTGTTTTTTTACTGTTTTATTCTACAGTGGGTCTGCATGACTTGGCCAAAAATTCCCCTTTCTCATTGCGCCACTTACCCCCTTTTGTTTTTTTGTTTTGCCTCATGTTTACTGAATTCTACTACATATATCCACTGCTGAGACATCCAGACAAAAAGAACAAAGACTCTATTACTAATGGAAATATTAACTTTTAATGGGTTTTTGGTTTAATCTCTAGAAAAACCAACACTACAAGTTACAATACAAATATTTAATCTTCCACTTCAAATTAATTTGTCAACTTTTATGCAAATTTAAATATTTAGCAGTATAAATGTTTCAGCTGTTTTTTTAAAATCTTATTTGCAATCATTAAATACATTAAAGTATATTAAATATTTATAATTTATAATAATGTAATATATTAAAATAGCCTTCGGTATGGTCTGTCGAGCACATTAGTCATGGGGCTTTTCCGAAGCCGGACCACTTTCATATTATTAAATTGACCAAAAATAATTGTACACAGTTTACCCGTAGTTTTTGGGATCTCCTGAAATTAGCTGGTTTTTTAGTTAATGGAAGCAACACGGTCAATGTAGTGGGAAGTCGTGACTTCACCTCACCAATGGTTTAGCGAGTCGGGACTCGTAACCAAAGGTTGCATGGTTCGAGTCTGTACCCCAATTTTTATACCCACATATTTATTACAACCACCCAACAAACACTGGCAGGGATTGTACCGGTGTGGGGTGACTGTACAGTGCTTCTCTCTCCGCACCTCATACCAAGAAGAGGTAGCCTCATTGTACCGCACAGCAATCCCTCTCCCCCTCACAAATGTCTCACCACGCTTGCGCGCGGAGCGTGTGGCTGCTCTCCTTTCGTGTTTCACTTGCTGTGTGTGGGCCTCTTTTGACGATGGCGACCTAAATGCATCTCCCTGTTCAGCCCTAATTCCAAGTGGGTCACCATATTTGGCCACATGTCACTTTCACTTCACACTTCAGAAGCCTCCATAGGCACATCTGTTACCCAGATGTGTTTTTTTTCTGTGGGCAACTGTTTAACTGTTGGGAATAAAAAAATGAATACACTAGTGCAAAAAAGTATCGCACATGGTTGGCAGCAAGCTATTTTTATACTAACTCCCACGTCATACCACCCCCGCTGTGATCGGGTGCTAGTCAACCATTACTATAAGACGCGACGTCAGTCGTATGTATCACATGGCGCGGAGTATGGTAAAGCAGTGTATACTCCTTTTCGATGACGATCTGACAGGGTTCGAATCTGCCTTGGTGAACTTTTTTTCGCCCCCCTTTTTCCCAATTTCATCGATCCTTCACATCAGATAACAGCAATTAATTGTTTCTATAAAACAATGAGTGTTTTTGTTTTTTAAATATCAAAAAGTTGAAAATAAAGTATTGGGTAGGGTTAGGGTAGGTGTAGAGGGCTTTTGTCCCAATAAGGTGGCATCCATTTAATAATCTGAATTAAAATTTACACTCAAGTTATTATTGCATACTGTTTTATAATGTATTACAATGCTGAGGTGCAGATAATTGCCACTATTTGCAATAAGTAATTAGCAGAATATCCTGCTATTTTAACATGGTATAAATAAAATCTATAGCGATTTGCACTTAGTGTAAATAGCATGTCACTAAAAAATACTGCTATTTTCACTTAGTGTAAATAGCCTCTATCGCACCCGCAGTACAGCGTACTGCACCCCCAACCTAAAACATCTTCCCACGCCCCTGGAAACCTCATTATAAACCTCAATTGTGAAAACAGAGCTTCTAAACTGATTTTTTTGTTGTTGTCATCAGGTAAGAAAGCTGTTTACAGAGATGCTCTGAAGCAGATGTTGATCTCTGATCCTCCAGCAGTGCTCACGCTCCACCTGAAGAGATTCCAGCAGGTAAAACACCTTGTTCCTCCTCTGTCAGATCTCTTAACCCATAACACCATAAACTTTTTTTGTCATTTCTTTGCCTGTAGGTTGGGTACAGTGTTTCTAAGGTGAACAGACATGTGCAGTTCCCTCAGATCCTGGATCTCGCTCCATTCTGCTCATTAAACTGCAAGGTAAGCAAATGATCATTGGTTTTCACATCACGTATCCATCCTTACATCACTCCTTGGGTTCTGGGTTCAGTAAACTCGCTCAAAACTGGTTCAGCAGTGCCTCGAACCCTGTTACCCAGATGTGTGTTTGTGTTTTTAGGGAGTGAAGGAGGGCGAGATGCGAGTGCTGTATAGTCTTTATGGTATAGTGGAACACTGTGGCACCATGCGGTCTGGACATTATACAGCCTACGTCAAATCACGACCCTCTACGCGCAATTATGTAGAAAATGGACTGGATGCTGGTTGTGAGTATGTGCTGTTGAGTCGGAGGTTTCAATGACCTTTATAGATTTATGTGAACATGCATTAATATTGGAGGCCGGAAAATCAGTTTGTGTGTGCTTAATGCAAATTGCATTTAGTTGGAAATAAAGTGACATTTTGATTATTATCTATTTCTAACCATCATCTCGTAGCAGGTCATGCTGAGGCCAGTAAAGGATCATGGTTTCACATCAGCGACAGCAGCGTCCATCCGGTTCCAGAGGTCAAAGTGCAGAGTTCCCAAGCCTACCTCCTGTTCTACGAGAAGATCTCATAACTCGCATGAGGAATAATCTTCAAACCAAGGGCTGCTGGTGCTTTATTCCGACTCGGTTGCTGCTGCTGGGAAATCCTGTTAAAACACACTGCGAATGAATTGAAAACTTGAACCAAAGTCGTTTACACGAGCTTCATCTTTAATTTTTTCTCTGTTATCAGCTGTTGTTCAGGGGAAAGTTTTAATTCATCCAAACAAGATGCAGAACTTACTTGGGATCATTTTTTAAAATTGAGTTAATAATTTTCAGTGGTGATTCAAAAGTGATGAAATATTTTTTCTTACCTCTAGATCAGGATGGAATGGTTTGATAAGGCTTTGGTGTGGTTGTTTGCCTCATACAGCATTTCTCAAAGTGTATTTAAGTATCTGCTGCCAAGACAGATAGCCATCTTGCATGAATCTCATGAAGAAAAGTCCTATTCCACCCCAACATTAAAGGTATATATAATTCATTCTCATTGTTATAAAGAAGTCTTATTTTTATGTTTAGTAAATGATCATGGACACATTTTTAAATGGTATCGGTGTTAAAACTGTATTTAAAAATGCCACAATCTAAATAAATAATGGTCTTCGGAATAGGCATTTTTATATACGAAATAGTCAAACTATATTTTCGTTTAATTTTGGGGTGAAATATAACCAACATTATTTTACAGAGATTCATCCTTTTATTTCTAAAATGTAAAACTATATATTGGTACAATTTTATATTGCAATAAATACCTTACTGTCCTCAGTATAATGGCAAATGCTTTGTTTTCTAACATTCTAAGAAGGCTTAAGATACAAATAAATAAAACTGACAATTTTCACTTCTCAAAAGCGTCTGTGCCTCTCTTGTCAAAACAATACTTTGTGTTGTACAAGGAAACAGAATATTTTTGGGCGGCACTATTTACTACGCATTAATAATAGCTATGTATGATAAAATTTCACTTCCTCAAGGGGGCGCTCGACGGCTCAACAATCAGTACTCCATGTAGCTGCGCTCAAATATTAAGACGTTTTTACATTACTTAGAAGAAACTTGTGTGCTAAAACTTTCAATCTGATAAATGATTTCTCATGTACATCAATATGTGGCACATCAATCGCTGTAAAATTATAGACTAAAATCCCGTGTCCTTTCATCACAAACGACTATGATTTTATTTTGTTAAAGCTTTCGTTTTGTATTATTTGTTTATAGTTATACACATTTATAAATGGTGCTTTGCATGTAATGTTAGCACTTTGTACGTAATATTGATATTTTATGTACTTTTATCTTTGGTACCTTGGCATTAATAATCAGTGTTGGGGGTAACGGATTACAAGTAACGCGAGTTACGTAATCAGATTACTTTTTTCAAGTAACTAGTAAAGTAACGCATTACTTTTTAATTTACAAGAGAATATCTGAGTTACTTTTTCAAATAAGTAACGCAAGTTACTTTTTTCCCCCAATTTATTGACTGACAGCTCTCCTGTCCCCATGTTGAGAGAAATCAGATGTTACTGTAGTTCTAAAATAAATATGAATATGCATTAATTCATCTCACTCACAAAAAAAAACAGATTCAGTATTCCTCAAAATGAATAAAAATAATGCAACTCAGAATATAACGCAAACCTGCAATAATTAAATGTTAAACAACACAAAAATACTTTATGTATTTAATCCCATTCTATAAAACAATGTCTTTGCTTCTGACCTTCGATAATCCAGTTCAACCATACTAATAAGCAAAAATAACTCTAGACAAACATTTGTGTCTTTTTTTATTGCTGAAGTGTGTTGAAATGTCTTCTTCTGCATTCTACTGTACGGACATAAATTTACTTTCCCTTCAGCCTGAGGCTTATTCATTTCACTTTTGGTGTGAAAAGGCTTTTATATTTGCCAAAAATAGAACTTTTTTATTTTAAAAACAAACAAGCAAGCCCTGTCAGGATTTGAAAAAAGTAACGTAACGCATTACTTTCCACAAAAAGTAACTAAGTACCGGAATTAGTTACTTTTTTATGGAGTAACAAAACATTGTAATGCATTACTTTTAAAAAGTAACTTTCCCCAACACTGATTATATTTATATATATATATATATAAAAACGACTGTGATTAGTTCCGCTTTAAACGAGAAAAGTAACAAACCCCACGTGACCTGGCCGTTCTCTCAGCAGTAGTATGAACAAACAATTACACCAGAATAATGATTTTGAGAAACGTTGAAAGCTACTAACACACACACACACACAGTGAAGAATTAAAATTAAACTTTTAATTTGTATAGTCGCATACCTGACCAATCAGATAGAACTTCCGGGCCACTACGCCCCGCTTCCTTATTGTCTCGCTTCAAAGCATTTTTTCCCACTCTAGTTTCGTTTTCTTTCGCTATGGCGGGAGTTTAGAACAGAGTACGAGAGGGAACGGTCTCCACGGTAACCATCTAAGCCGGAAGTGCTGGGCTCACTGTAAGCAACAACAACAGATCAAAACAAATGAAATCTACTCTGCATTCAGTTAATACAAACAAACAGTTTATTTAACGCCTCAGCGTGTGACGGAAATGCAAATGTTTTGTTAATGAGATTCACCGACGTCAAGTACTGTACCGGTGAGTTTTTGTCCGATGCACTGATTTAAATTTCCATGTTAATACCATTATATTTTTTGCAGAGCTTTTACCTGACCAAAACATTTAAATGTCATTAAATTACGATTTAGCTATAATTAAGGTTTTTAAACAATGTTTGTCTGTCTGTCTATCTATCTGTCGAATCTGTGCTGTCGTATATCCATCTGTCTGTCTTATCTATCTCTGTCTGTCTTATCTATCTGTCTGTCTGTCTTATCTATCTGTCTATCTGTACTGTCTTCTTAGCTATTGTCTATCTGTCTTTTATAATCTGTCGTCTTACTCTATTGTCTGTCTGTCTGATCTATACCAACGTCTGGTCTTATCTATCTGTCTGTCTGTTCTTATCTATATGTCGAATCTGTCGTCTGTCTTATCTGTATGTCGTCTGTTCTTATATATCAATCTGTAGTATATATATCTGTCTGCTGTCTTATCTATCCATCTGTGGTCTATCTTCTGTCTGTCTGTCTTCTGTCTGTCTGTCTGTCATGTCTGTCTGTCTGTCTGTTCTGTCTATCTGTCTGTCTATCTATATATCATCTCTGTCTGTCTGTCTGTCTGTCTGTCTTATCTATATGTCTGTCTGTCATGTCTGTATTGTCTGTCTGTTCTGTCTTATATATCATCTGTAGTCTTATCTGTCTGTCCTGTCTGCTTATATATATGTCTGTCTGTCTGTTGTATGTCGTCTTATCTTCTGTCTGTCTGTCTGTCTTATCTATCCATCTGTCTGTCTTTCTGTCTGTCTGTCTGTCTTCTATCTATCCATCTGTCTGTCTTATTCTATCTGTCTGTCTGTCTGTCTTATCTATATGTCTGTCTGTCTGTCTGTCTTATCTGTTTGTCTGTCTGTCTTATCTATCTGTCTGTCTGTCTGTCTTTTGTCTTTCTGTCTGTCTGTCTGTCTTATCTATCCATCTGTCTGTCTTTATATCCATCTGTTGTCGTATAGTCTGTTTGTCTGTCTGTGTGTGTGTCTGTCTGTCTGTCTTGTCTGTCTTGTCTGTCTTGTCTGTCTGTCTGTCTGTCTGTCTATCTATCTATCTATCTATCTGTCTGTCGTTCTATCAATCTGTCTGTCTGTCTGTCCATCTGTCATCTGTCTGTCTGTCATCTGTCTGTCTATCTATCTGTCTGTATATCTATCTGTCTGTCTGTCTGTCTGTCTGTCTTTCTGTGTCTTTCTGTCTCTGTCTGTCTGTCTATCTGTATGTCTTGTCTATCTGCCTGTCTGTCTGTTGTCTGTACTACTCTATCTATCTATCTGCTATATATCCTATCTATCTATCTATCTATCTATCTACTGTCTGTCTGTATATCTGTTTGTCTGTCTGTCTTATCTATCTGTCTATCTATGGTCTATCTGTCTGTCTGCTCTGTCTGTCTGGCTTATCTATCTGTCTGTCTGTTGGTATGTCTGTCTGTCTGTCCTGTCTATCTATCTTCTATCTGTCTGTCTGTTTGTCTGTATGTCTGTATGTCTGTCTTCCTATCTATCTATCTATCTATCTATCTATCTATCTATATACTATCTATATGTCTATCTGTCTTTCTGTCTGTCGTCTGTCTGTCTGTCTGTCTGTCTTATCTATCTGTCTGTAAGTCTTGTCTGTCTGAACTATTATATATCTATACTATCTATCTATCTATCTATCTATCTTCTATTATCTGTCTGTCTGTCTGTCTGTCTGTCTGTATGTCGTATTTCTGGTTGTTGTCTGTCTGTCTTATCTATTGTCTGTCTGTCTGTAGTATCTATTTGGCTGTTGTCTTTCTGTCTGTTTGTCTGTCTGTCTATCTATCTTGTCTGTCTGTCTAGCTTCTGATTGTCTGTCTGTCTATATATCTGTCTGTCTATCTGTCTGTCTGTTTGTCTTATATTATATGTCTGTCTGTCTATCTGCGGTTTTATATCTACTGTATGTATGTTCTGTCTTATCTATCTGTCTGTTCTTATCTACTATATCTATCTATTATCTATCTATCTGCGGTCTGTCTGTTGTCTGTTCTGTCTTACTGTTTGTTCTAGTCTGTATTATCATCTGTCTGTATATATGTCTGTCTGTATGTCGCTCTGTCTTATTCATCTGTAGGCTGTCTGGTATATCTATCTGCTCGGTATTTCTATCTATCATCCTATCATCTATGTCTAATATCTATCATCTATCTGTCTGTCGGTCTGTCTGTCTGTCTGTCTTAATCGGCTTTGTCGGGTATGTCTTATCTATAGTCTGTCATCTGTCTGTCTTGTGGTATGTCGTCTTTATCTATCTGTCTGTCTGTCTGTCATTATCGTCGTTGCTAGCTATCTGTCTGTCTGTATGTATATCTATCTATCTATCTATCTATAAATCTATCTATCTATCTATCTATCTATTATCTATCTATCTATCTATCTATATTTCTGTCTGTCTGTCTGTCTGTCTTTTTGTTTGTCTGTCTGTCTGTCTGTCTCTGTTCTGTATGTCTATCTGTCTGTCTGTCTGTCTGTATCTATCTGTCTGTCTGTCTGTCTTTTGTCTGTCTTTTGTCTTTCTGTCTGTCTGTCTGTCTTATCTGTCTGTCTGTCTGTCTGTCTGTCTGTCTTCTATCTGTCTGTCTATCATCTATCTATCATCTATCTATATATCTGTCTGTCTGTTGTCTGTCTTGTCTGTCTGTCTGTCTTGTCTGTCTGTCTTGTCTGTCTGTCTATCTATCTATCTATCTATCTATATTATCTGTCTGTCTGTCTGTCTGTCCATCCGTCTGTCTGTCTGTCTATATCTATCTATCTATCTATCTATCTATCTATCTTCTATATATTATCTATCTATCTGTCTGTTGTCTGTCTGTCTGTCTTGTCTGTCTTATATATCTACCTATGTCTGGCTGTCCTGTATGGTCTATATGCTGTCTGTATTACTATCCGTCTGTCTTATCTATATATAGTTGTTGTGGTCTGTTATTATCTATTGCTGTCGCTGTCGTCTGTCTGTCTGTCGTAGTCTATCTATCTATCTATCTATTATCTATCTATCTATCTATCTATCTATATATCAACCTGTCTGTCTGATTTATCTGTCTGTCTGTCTGTCTTATCTATCTACCTATGTCTGTCTGTCTGTCTTTGTCTACCTGTCTGTATGCTTATCTGTCTGTAGCTGTATTATCTATCTGTTTGTCTGTATGTCTGTCTGTTGTTATCTATAATGTCTGTCTGTATGTCTCTCTTGTCTATCTGGTCTGTCTGCTCGTCTCTATCTCTCGCTCGCTCTCGCTCTCTCGTAAGCCAGGGTCAGTGATCTGTCCCTGAGTGTAGGCGGCCACGGCTAGGAGCTCTTTCTCCGTCTTACAGCGGCGTCGTTCAGAACAGCGGGAGCAGAGACAGCAGGAGTTAGTGAGGAGTCTGGGCTCTGTGGGAGGTCACTGCAGATCAGCTGCTAGTGAACTTCTTCAGATGGGAGATCCTCTAAAGTCACATCATTATCGTGAACACCAACGCGGCCTGAGTGACCGCAGGAGGAGTGTTTGCTGTGGGCGGTGGGAAACGCTGGTGCACGAGTGTGCCGATTAGAAGTGTTTGCACCTCTGAAACTCACACCTTCGTATGGAGACCCCCCCCCTGGCCCCCACAGACAAGTTCAATCCAAAACAACCTGGGTTCAGTTTTCAGTTGGTGATGTGGATCTCAAATGTGAATTAGAATCACAGCAGTATGCGATATTTGAGATTTGCACTACAATTAAATTTAAAAAGTGTCAATTAAATTATTAGTGTTTTAAAAATTTACTTTAGAAGAAGCATTAGATGACAATATGAGGAGTCCCCCACAATGTAACAACCACAGGGTAAGGAGCATGCACAAATAAAATATCCAATAAAAATAATAATATATATAGATATATATATATAATATATATGGTATATAGTGATAACCGATGCTGTGGTACCGAATATAAAATACCCTGTTTTTTTCTAATCCTTTTCAAAACTTTTACGTTACTTATTTAGTTTTGAAGGTTATTGAAGTTTTGTTAAAGGGTTATTAAACATTTCAGAACTGTATATTTTTATTTCGATAATGCCATAATACCGGATAGTGACAAATTAAAAAACCATTCTGCCAAAATCTGCCTTTCCTAATATAACAAAATTCACGTATAACATAAACGGAATAAAGTCATTTTTTTAGTATAGATTTTTTGTTTTGTTTAGTCTAGTTTAGTATAGTTTTACAATAGCTTATAACTAAAACAGAAGTCTATGCAATGTCCCCATTAAGATAACTAAGCAAACGCGTGTGTGTTAGAGAGTTTTACACTAATTTTGTCAGCGTGCATCTGTGGGAGCAGTTTCCAGTTTGTAATGTCCCTCTGTGTGTAGCGCGTCTGCAGGAGCGATTAGCTGCGCTGCAGGAGCAGCATGAGGAGGAGCAGTGCTCTTCACGGCGGGAGGTGCTGCAGTTACAGGATGAGCTGCAGCAGGCCTGTGAGCAGAGACAGGAGGCGCAGCGGGAGGTGCTCCGACTCAGTGAGGCGCTGGAGAAAACCACCTCTGCTAAAGTAAAACAGCTTATGGGCTCATATTAATTAAGAGACTGCATGAAATGTTTGTGTGCAAAGATTATTAAATGAACCCATTCAGTTTTCATGTGAAATGGAAACTAGTATTTATTTTTATATTTATAAAATATTTAAGCAGTGTTTTTGTTGTCATGTATAGCCTATTAGTTTTCGACTATAATTAGTATTCGAATATAGATAATTAATTATTATTTTTTAATTCATGTATATTTGTAATTTAAACCCCCAACCATAATTTTAGTAATTCTGTTATGTGTATTTGTCATCTTTGTTTGTTTTTATTTTTTCCTAAATATTTTAATATTAGTTTTTATTTTCGTTTTATTTCAGTTAGTAATTTTATAACTACAAGGTCATATTAAAAAAGTTTCCTTTTCACCCAATCAGCCTAATTTCACTTTTAGATTTCTTTATTTTAATTAACGGAAACGTTTTACGATAACAACAATTTTCAAAGAGTTTTCAAAGAGTGTATATTCATGTTTTTCTCAGTTCAACCAATGAATCTTTATAATGTCATAAGTAAAATTGTTATTTCTATATCAATTGATAGTTCTTGACCTCTGAGACTGTTCGCAGATGGCGCGGGAGACCACAGCACTCTTGGAGGCTGAGCAATCCCACAATGCACTGCTGCTGAGAGTGGAGGAGGTGGAGAGAGTGGTGGAGAGGGAGAGAAGACAGGTAAACTGAAGAAAAGACTAGTAAAGGTTCACATCGTCTCATTGATCGTGATCTTCTTATCTGATTGATAAATGTACTTAAATGATCTTGAATCATGTGTCTTGTTGAGAAGAGGCTGCTTCTAAATGATCAGACCTTCACCTGATGAACGATAAAACGGGCCAAAACAAATCAAGACATTCATAAAGTGCCTAATTTAAGCTTTCTGACCACTGTTTGCTGGTGTCTTGTCAGGTGGAGGTTCTTCAAGCAGACTGTCACGCCTTACGTACTGACGGACAGGCAAACAGGGCGGAGCTAAAGAAGAGGGAGGAGCAAATTCTGGGCCTGGGAAGAGAGTGTCGGGAGCTTCGAGACCAATCCGGTCAGAAATACTGAATTATGGGACATTTTAAACTATGTCTATACTACAGTATGTCTGTTGGTTGTGAAACTAAAGTGTTTTGTTTCCTCTCAGGAGTGAAGGAGACTCTGATATCACAGCTGACCAAAGAGATCAAGGTACGAGAACATGTGAGAGGGACACTGACGGCGGGAATGACACGTCTCATGATGTTTGTGTGTGTTTAGAGTGTGAAGACGGCTCTGCAGAAACAGCAGCAGGAGAACAGCAGACTCATCAGGGATGGACGAGACCTCAGAGCAGCTGCAGATCAAGTCCAGGTACACAAACACACACTCATGTTTTCTGGGGACATTCCATAGGCGTAATGTTTTTAATACTGTCCAGACTGCATTTTTCTATCGCCATACACCAACCCTACACCTAACACCTACCCATTACAGAAGGACAAGGATTTCAGATATCGCCATCTATGTGGGGACATTTTGTCCCCATATCGTAGGGTTTACCAGGACCAAACACACACTCACACACACACACTCACTCACTCACTCACTCATGATCTATTTAGCATTATATAATTATGTTAGTTCAACAAACCCAACATACTGCCATTGTACAAATGTGCTTAGTTAGAGCAATGTTCCAATTTGTTTGGTTACATCTCTGTTTGAAAGTAGTGCTTACCTCCCTATAATATAATGGCGTAATATTATATTTAATAATAACAATTATATTATATATTATAATACTAAAGGGGACAAGGGGAAAAGAGTGAGCTGCAATATAAGGAATTAAATTGTACCTATTGAAGAATTTATGTGAAAGGGAAACATTAATTTCCTGCAATTTCTCTGAGATTTGTTTTTTCTGACACATTATGAATTTTTTTTTTTGACAAATACAAAAGAAAACAATTAAAACATCATATGATCTTTCTGTTTGTACTGTTTTGAATGATAAAACATGGAAGATACTTCACTGGAAGATCAACTTTTCAGCATTGTTTTTAGTTTTTGTTTTCTGTGTTGCCAAAATGTACATAAAATATTTTAATTATTTATTGCATATCATAATAAAAAAAGAAAACAAATTTTAGCAGTTATGTTTAAAAATTCTATGAAAAATCTTTAATTTTCTGCCAGTTTCTCTGAGCTTTTCTGTGTTTCTGACAAAAAACAGCACAATTCTGTTGACAGTGAAAACTGCACACGTTCTTTTGTTTGAATAATGAAGTTACATGTTTCACTGGAAAATAAAACTGAATCAACTTTTGTTTTGTCAAAAGGCTTGCATTGTTCTGTTAATTTTTTGTCTATTTTCTGTGTTGCAAATATTTACATAAAGCTTTTTAATTATTAAAAAATGGGCTTTTACAATATTCCCAAATAAATTAATAAATAAAAACGGATACTGCAATATTAAAAGAATAACTCAATATGCAAACCCATATGACTTTATCATCTGTGAAACTCAAGGAGGGATGAAAGGATGGTAATTGTAACTGTCAAGCTCCAAAAGCATATAAAAGTACTGTATAGTGATGTATATCATTCATATGTTCTATAACCTTCTGAAGTCATTCAAATAATATGTGTGAAAAACAGTCGGGCCGTTATTCATCTGGCTCATATGTATCTGTCCATCCATTCAGCTTTGTTAAACCAAATAACATGATAAACTTTGCTCTTCTGATGTAAAAATGTGTGCGCTTTTTATTGTAAGAAGTTAACTTCTTTCTTTCTCTCAGGTGTTGAATGAAGAGTTAGAGGTTCAGTGTTCAGAGCTGAGCACCGCACTTCATTAATTAACGCTGGAAAACACTCGACTACAGACAGAACATCACTGTAAAATTAAGGTATTTCAATTCAGCAACTTGAAAAACAATTGTACAATGGAATTGGCAAGGTGTCATAAGAAACAAAATAAGAATAATAGTAAAAGTTAAAACAGTATTTAGCAAGTTTGCACTAATTAAACAAGTGATTCAGAAGGATAATGATGGAAAATAATACTACATATGCCAGTAATAGCAAAACTGAACAGAAGTTCTGCTGATAGAGACAGTATTTCTCTCACACACTGCTGGGAATGTGTTGTTTGTTCAGGCGGAGCGAGATCGTGTGTTTAAACACCTTCAGGAGCAGGATCTGCTTTTAGACACAGCCAGAAGGAACATCCAGGCTGAACTACAGGGCACCATATCAGAGAAACTCACCCTGCAGAAAGAGCTGTGAGATACACACACAAATTCACTACTAGAAATCATTCACAGCGGGTGGATCGCAACCCACAGCAGGAAAAAGACAAACGCTTCCTATGTCTTTTGTTGCTGACGCCAAACGCTGTATCCAAGCAGACGCTAACATATTTTGACTTAAATTCATCTCACTTGTAGATTGTTAGATTTAGGCTGATGGCAACGTGTTGCGTGATCCTTGAAAACCAAAAGTAAACAACATAATAGAAAATATGACTGTAAATCACAGTTCTGACAATGTACTGTAAATGAAATCAGTATTTTAATGTTTGTAATCATCAGCTCTTTTAATTTCTCTCAAAGGGAGGCACTGAAAGCAGATCATGGCAAGCTGCAGCAGAGTTCCACCGTTGCCCAGGAGACAGCTGTCAATCATCAGCAGATGCTGGAACGCACCGTCCAGAGGCTTCAGGGGGAGCTCAGCTGTGCCGTGAAAGATGATCAGATAAAGAGTGAGGTCAGCTGAAAGTTGTTTGGACTGCGATATTGTTTAAATGTATATGAATGAAACAGATAAACAAATTCTGACCAGATGAATCACATTTGAATTTTTTTTTGTTTGTGTATTATTATTATCAGTAGTAGTAGTGTAGTACCATATTTTTTTATTACGATTTATATTAAATTGAATATACTATTTGTATCAATTAGTGATCAAATTGGATATAGTTATGTATATTACATATGACCAGTATAGAATGTGACGCCCCATATTACTAGCATGCTATTATGTTTTTAATAAATATATTGTAATAATAATTAGTAAGACTTACTCTATGTGTGAAAATAACACAATGTAATAATAACAACAATACCAAATTTGGTATTTAAATTTAATTAATATATAAGGAACTTATACAATGCAAGATGATAATTATTAGGTGATACCATTTTTTATAAGAATAAACTGTTTTTAATAATGGCTATTAATAATTTATAATTACAGTGACAATAACAAAATGTAGTAGTAATAATAATAACAACGAAAAATGTATTGAAATATACTAATATATAATTAACTTACATATCATATTATAAAATGTATTATAATGATTCCATGATTAATTTGATGATAATACAATTATTAAATTATTGCAAGTATTAAAATTGTTATTAAAAATAATACAATATTTTATGTATTATACATTATACACACACATTACAGAATGTGTTGTAATTATTAATATTACTAATTCATTGTTAATATATTGTGATTTTTATTCATACTTTTATTTATCCAAAAGCTGCCGTTTTAGCAAAGCATTACAGCAACAAATGGTTTTGCGCTAGCACTGAATTTCTTTTCACATCATACTAACAACAGCTCTTAAAGGAATAGTTCACACCACCAACTCCGCACAACATGTTTTGTCCCACCGCCCAATTTACTCACCCTCGTGCCATTCCAAACCTGTATAAGTTTCTTTCTTATGTTGAACACAAAAGAAGATATTTAGAATTTTGAAGAACCAAACAGTTGTTGGTCCCCATTGACGTCCATAGTAGGGAAAGAAATACTATGGAAATCAGTGGGGACCATCATCTGTTGATTATGACATGAGGGTGAGTAAATGGTGACAAAAACATTTTTGGGTGAACAATCCCTTTAAAATTTGTAAAAACACTGTGCCACACAACCATTTGTGGCCCATTGCTTTAATGAACTCTTTATTTCCAAATCTCAGATGAACTCTGCAGTCATTTCGCTGGAAAAGGAGAAGAACATTCTGGAAACACAGCTGTCAGAGATCAAGGTACTGCTGACCAAATGTGAGGTTACTTCCAGTCTTTCTCTAGTGCATTCAGGAGATCAATTCAGTTCCTGGTTGAGTTTGTTCACTGAACTTCAATTCTTCTCCTGCATTTGCTGGGTATAAAATGGAGCTCATTTCACCTGCTACACTGACTCCACTACAGCAATTACCATTAACATCTTCTTCTTTCCTGTGACTGACAGGTGGAGTTGACCATGGTGAACTCAGCACTGCAGAAACAGAAGGAGGAGAACAAGGAGCTGATGGAGAGCCTGGCAGCCTTGAAGCATCAGCAGGTTTGAGATCAAAAGATCACAGAGTCAGATGCACGTCAAAGGGAACAGTGCTGCTTGTAAGCTCGTCTCTATCTCTCTCTCTCTCTCTCTCTCTCTCAGGTAACTCATCGTCAGGTAGAACAGATGCTCTGGGACTTGACAGACCGCAAGAACAAACTGGCCTACGAGAAGGGCAAGATGCAGGTCTGTTTCACACAGTCACACACATTTTGTATGTGTGACACAATGATGCTTGAAGAGTCACTTGATGAACACACATGTTATATGTCAGAAACACATCAGGCTTCAAATAAACAGACTCTGTGTGTGTGTGTGTGTGTGTGTGTGTGTGTGTGTGTGTGTGTGTTTACACAGACACGAGTGCAGCAGATGGCTGCTGACCTGAAGACATTGAAAGCAGAATGTACTCAATACTGTCATAGCAACACTGCACTGCAGAACACTTACACACAGGTAAACACACACACACACACACTGCTCTAACAAACTGTTTCACAAGCTTTGTGCCACTCAGGTGAGTGAAACTGAACTGCATAAATGCAGAAAAGCAACTGAGCAGGTAAATATTTTCAGACTGTTTATTGATTAAAGAGCTCATATCCTGAGGAATCAGATTTACGAACATTTTTTTAGATCAAACAGTTTGCTATATTTCCTCCCCAGTCCAAAAAGACAGTCTATTATAAATAAAAAAAATATTAATATACTAAGCAACCAAAATGCTTCATTTGTATATCACATAATTTCTGTAGTGCTGAACCAGTATTACAATTCTGGCTGATACCTGACAAGCCAATTATTTTCTTGATATGGCTGATTTTAAAATTAAAACTCTGTAACTCTTGTTTTATGCTTTTTAAAGAGTTATTGCATAATGGAGCATTTAAAAACCGTGTGAGAGCAGCAAAGCATTGTTGGGCGTAGGGTGCAAAATGGTGACATAAAACAAAATAATGGTTGTTTTTTGCAATGAAACTTTAAGGACTTTAAGAATAAATATGAAATAATAAATAATGCATGATATGACCCCTTCAACGAGTCAACTACTGAATATTTAACACTCTTTCTGTCTCGTTCTCAGGCGCAGAGGGAAAATCAGACATTAAAAGAGCAACTCTTCACACTACAGCAACAGCACAGAGACACGGTGAGGGATTCAAAGAAAGACAGTTGAAACCTATGAGCTGAATTTAAAAAAAGTTCAAAAGTTTTTATGTTTCTGTGCATAACAGAATGAAGTAGCTCAAACTCTGGAGAATGTCCTGTCGTCTCACACTCGTCTGCAGCAGAACACACAAACACTGCATGCAGAGCTGAGAGAAAGAGCACAGGAGCTACACACACTCAGGAGAGAGAGGTGTGTGTGAGAGACTAAGAGGACATACATCTGATTAGAGGAAAAGGGTCATTGCAACTTAATGGGGTACTCATTTTTTATGTTGCACTGGCAGCTGTCTTTGACTTGTGGGATGGATGTAGCATTAGTTCCCAAACCCATTGCAGAAGTGCGATATCACAGTACCTGGCTTTAAGGGATAGTTCACCCAAAAATTAAATTTTGCTGAAAATGTACTCACCCTGAGTTCATCCAAGATACAGTTTCAACATAACAGATCTGGAGAAATGTAGCATTGCATCACTTGCTCAGCCATGGATCCTCTGCAGTGAATGGGTGCCGTCAGAATGAGAGTCCAAACAGCTGATAAAAACATCACAATAATCCACAAGTAATCCACACCACTCCAGTCCATCGGTTAACATCTTGTGAAGCTAAAAACAGTTTATAGGAAATAAATCCATTATTTAAGGCGTTTAAGACACTTCACAGCTCAAATAACACTTTTTAGTTTTTTGTATGAAACAATTATGAGAGTGCTTAAATATTTGCTCGTTTCTGGAGAATGTCTTGCCCCATAGATTTCCATTATAAGTGCATTACTGTAAACATGGTCTTTGTTTAAGTCAGTGATTGTTTGCAGTAACCAGCATTACTGTGTGTTGTGTGTTTGTCAGACTGCAGGCTATGAAAGCGCTTCAGAGGCTTGAAGCTGAACTAGAGAATCACGATGCAAAGAGCAATGAGAAGGTTTAACGCACGCAAGCACTCTGATGACTAAATAAACAAGAGATGAGATCGAGGAGTTTAATTGTTTACATGCTCGCATTTTTGAAGGTTGAATCTTTGCAAAAAGCACTTGATGAAGCTCAACTGGACAACAGGAAACTTTCCCAGAGTTTAGAGCAGGCCTTACAGGAAAACCACAATGCACAAGACAAATTAAACACCCTCAGCGAGAGGTGAGGGAATGTGAGTTTATGCCTTATGTCCTCCATGTTTTCTTGAGTTTACATTATACATGACTGCATCAGCAGGGAGGCGGAGCTTAAAGAGGCGAGGGCAGAGATTCGGCGATTGACAGAAAATGTAGATTCACACAAGAGCTTGCTCAAAAGGGAAAAAGACTCTGGGAGAAAGTCAGCACAGCGGGTAATTTTAAAGAAATTATGTATTTTGATAATTTTGTACATTAGTTACAACTTGCTAGGTAGATTTTAATGTACAGCATTTACCGGTGTATATATAAATGCTTTATAAATACATTTAAATTTTATTCAGTTCTACTCTGATTCAACTACTCCCGTTTTCTATATAGCTGAAGCAGGCGCTAAATGATGCATCGGCAAAGTCAGGTGACCTCTCACGAGCCAATCAGGAGCTTCGAGAGAAAGTGTCCGAGCTGGAGCAGCTTATATCACATCAGAAGTCTCAATTGAATCAGTATCTGGGCAACAGAACAGCACTGAATCACTCTTTAAGAATCAAGGTGTGTTATTTTACCCACCGTCTGTGCTGGGTACAGGCTCTCTCACTGTAGTAATAACATCCCAGAATACACAAACTGAGTTTTTACATCGTCTTTGCCTTCCCGACAGGATTTGGAAGCAGAAATTAAAAGTCTTGAAGAAGCAAAGGACGAATATAAGAGGAGGAGTCATGAACAGGTATATGTTCAAACCTGTTTATATACAAACAAGGGAAAATTGCCTCTCTAAAGGTTATGCTAAATCAAATCTTTTCAAAATCCAAAATCTGATGTTTTTTTGAGTGACTACTCTGTCTTAACCTAATAAAGATTGATGTATGGTATTTGATAAGTGACTTTCTAAGGCCTCTACATCATTTACATAATTAATACTGCTCCAGAAAAACTTTTCTAGGATCTACTGCATGTCTTTTACCCCCTTGAGGATTAACCATGCAAATCAATAAGTAGAAAAGCTTGCAATATCCTTTCTAAATGTTGGCCTCCGAGTTGCAATACATGTTATTTGCTCGTTAAAGTAATGGAAAAAATTACTTTCTTGTTTATACTTTTAGTCACCTTGATATTTCATTAATATTAATATTTCATTATTTATAAAAAAAAGGGTTGAAATGCTGTATTTGAGGTAATACTTTTTTTAAATAATGTACTTAATAGTGTATTATGTTGAGCACAATAAAATTCATTTAAGTGTTAAGTTTAATTTAAATTTAAATTTGCTTGGCTATGTTTACAGTGCTTTTCAATCTAATACTTTTTATAGTCTTTATATTATACATAATTATTATTACATATACATATTCCTTGCAAAATAAAATACATTTAAGTATTATGCATAATAACAGGAACAGATGTATTTAAAAATGTAGCACCTGAATGTATTTTAGAATTTTTCTCTAGTGTACATCGGAAATGTCTTTTATAACCTTTTGTTAATTGCATACCTTGTATCATTTATTCAGCGATCGCCATGAAAATAGCCTTGATGCTGGCATGGCGTTAAAAAGTGAATAAATAGGCTAAATAAATAATAACAGGAACACTGTTCATCAAACTTGATTTGAAGTTTAACCATAATAGTCTTGAAAAGTATTGTTGAAGGCAGAGAATTAGTACACAATCACTGCTTTAATAGCTTGAGCAGCTTAAAATGTTGCATTTCTAAATTCACCCTTTGAAGCACTGCTGATAAAAAATATTAGAACTAGAAACCAAAGAAAAAAAATGGGATTATCTGACTATAACCAACTTGCTTGACTACAGTGAACATCCTGACTAATCCCTGCTAAAGATTATATCTCATGTGTGTGTGTTTCAGTCTCAGTCTTTGCTACAGCTGCACTCTGAGATGCTTTCTCTCCAGTCTGAGCTGCAGTGTCTGTCCTCCACTCAGTAGGGGGAGCTACAGGCCGAAAGAGATCTCAATCACACGCTACAGGAGAAATGCCGGGTCAGCGCTCTCTTGTTCACCTTTAATCTGTGGCGCTGTCCCAAATGTTGACCTTAGCCCTTATGGTCCATGTGCAATTACATGGACTCGTAGAAGCAGGAGCCACAAGTACCCATCCTCCTTTTCTGCCCATGTCCATTTTTCTTCTTTCATCTCTTTCTCAGTTTGTTTGCTTTAGGATTCTCTTGCCATATCACTTTTTTCCTTCCTCTGTAGCTTGCCGTATCAGCAGGCTACAGTTCCCTTCATCTTCCTGTCTGTTACGCCCTTCAGGGCATCAATACTGCAAGCCCAACAAAGTGCTGGAGAATTGCCATTATGTATATGAATAATCAGGGCTATTGTGCTGATTGCTGCTGTTATTTGTGTGTAGCACCTGGAAGAGTGTTTGAAACGGCTCCAGGACGAGAGGGATGAGGCAGAAGTGAGACTCTGGGAAGTTTGTCTGGAGTCACAGCAGGTAAACAAACCCCAACAACATCCGTTTATACACTAGCAATAACAATAGAGATATATAATGAGAGAATTTTTATTGTTGCGTAAACTGAGTCTGAATGCTGTTGTGTTTCCAATGATCATGTCTCTTGTTCCAACATTGCGAAATTGATGCTGGAAACCGTGTCAGATTTTAGGTTGCCGCCTCCTTCTCTGATCACAGCCAGTGTTGAAATCATGCAAGCTCTCCAGAGGATGGAAAATTCTTCGCCTTTGATTTGATTCCTTCGTTTCCATCCCGCTTCTCTGTTCCTCAGATCACAGAGAACATGGACGAGGACCACAGAGGGCTCTGCTCTAAATCTGAGAGCTTTAATGGCCAGACAGAACCACAGAAACTCACAGAGAGCTTGTGCAGGACGGGGAAAGACACCGCACGGTCCACTCCAGCTCAGGTAGCAAATATTGCTATGCAATAGGTATACAAAATTCAGGTATACAAAACAAAAAATCAAGAAAATGATTTTATACTGTATTTGGTTGAGATCCATTAAAAATGCTCCTAAAAATTCAATGATCAATTTCACAGAAGCATTTTTAGAAGAATTTTAACATAAGAAAATAAATTTTCAAATGCTTTAAAAAAAATTGAAATTAAAAGGATGTATTTATTTATTTATTATTTTGATACACTTTACAATTTTCTTCTAAATAAATATACACTACTGTTCAAAAGTGTGGGGTCAGTAAGATTATTTTTAAGGACTTTAATACTTGTATTCAGCAAGGATGCATTAAATGAATCCAAATTTGTTATAAAAGATTTCTCTTGGTTTCCACAAAAATATGAATCAACACAACTGTTTTTAACATTGAGAAAATCAGCATATTAGAAGGATTTCTGAAGGATCATGTGACAATGAAGACTGGAGTAATGATGCTGAAATTCAGCTTTCATCACAGAAATAAATTACATTTTAAACTATATTTAAATAGAAAACAGAAATTTTACGTAGTAATAATATTTCACAATATTACTGATTTTACTGTGTTTTTTTTCCAATAAAATCATTCAAAAAAAATGTTTCCCATAAAAGTCTACCAAAGTCAGACTTTTAAATGGTAGTTTATATTACAGATACAGAAAAAAAATATAGATATATGTTTGTCCAAAGTGTCTATTTTTACATTTATATTTAGTCATTTAGCAGACGCTTTTATCCAAAGCGACTTACATTTTTTGACATTCAAATTCATTCAGCTTGCTCTCAATGACATCTCTGGTCTTTCTGTGTTTTTATTCCTGACCTGAAGGCTGTTCTCTGTTTTTAGACTCGCGCTTGCTTTTTTGACCCTGAACTGGAGCCCTGGGCCTCAGCACTACAGCGCTGGGAGATGAAGAAAGAGCTGGGACACATCGCCGGCAGTTACAAACCCACAAGTCACGTACGTGCGCTGACCACCTGATAACAGCCTCCACAGAGAAGTGCATCACAAACTCATAGATCATGCATGTAACCGGCTTGAAAAAATTCAGTTGTCTATACAGTAGGTGTGTTTGTATGCAAGTACATATCAAGCATATTTAAAACATGTATTTTATTGCTTGAAACTAAAAAGTGCACTAGCAAAAATACATTTTGTGTGTGTGTAGAAAGACTGCTCATGAAATAAAGAGGAAACAGAGCTGCACTTTATGACCACGTGCCCTAATTACTCACAAATTACTCATGTTAAACATGTTTTTTTCCCTGCAGCCCGCAATAAAGTTATTCAGTTGCAATAAAATAAGGTCAAAGTCTTATACCTGCAAAATGAAACTCCAGAAAGTACAAATATAACTGCAGGAAGCTGATCGTTTCTGTAAAAGGGACAACCTCTATTATTTTGTCTGAATATTGCGTTATTGTATTTATATAATTGTTTTTATTGGTGTATCTTTTTTTACTGGTATATCTTTTTTTTGTCATGCCAGTAAAGCTATTTGAACCTGAAAAGACAATAATATAGCAATTGCACTATACTATAAATTATTTATTAAATGGTATTTTTATTATTGATGTGCCTTACATTTTGCTTAATAGAATTTGGAATCCATCCCAAAAATATTGTCAAAAATGTTGTTTATATATTATATATATATATATATATATATCTATATAGATATAGATATATATATATACTTGTATGGCCTGGTACAAAATATCGATATCTTCAATATATCGATTTCACCTTTTTAACGGGAACATATTGATTCTTAATCCCAAGAAGCTATTAGTCTAGCCTGTTTTCAATTAGGGGAAGAACATTGAGGGCAACTTCCCATCGCATATATCGCAATAAGCCTTGGCTTTGGTACATCAAATAACAAGTCCTCGAATTTCAAATTCTGTCCATTGTAGTGCAGAGTCAAACAATAATGCCTTTTTTTGGCGCGGGTTATGTGGATGACAACTGGAGTGTTTCACAGACCGCCGCAGCGTGAGGCGCACGTGAACTGGTCTCCTCCACATTATTACCAGTTTCAGCACAAAATAAACATTACTAAACATCCGAACGCAAGTTAAAAGAAAGAGTACAACTTAACAAACCGTATCCTGTCTCATGTAATCGCTCAATAAGTGTTTCAATTCATCAGCCACGCAAGACGTCATATTACTCCTTGTAAACTTCCACATAAAAAAAGTCACATTCCTTTTAATAATAAATTACATTTTAAAAATAAACTGTAGAAGATGTCATTTTGCTGCTATATAATATTGCCATATAGCAATTTCATTAAATTTGTTCGTGTTCGCGCTGTTTCATTTGTTTGAATAAATCCAGGTTGTTTTATGACATCCACCATTAGGTTTATTTTACAAAGAATATAAAGTGAATTATAAATATTATGTATTGTTACGTTATTTTTAAAAACGTCCATTAGTGTAATTTTAACAACAGTCCCAATTTTAACCTTCAATACAAGTAATTTATACCACTGACTCCTCCGTATATTTTACAGCATAGTTGAAGAGATTACAAAATAAATTAAATTAATGCATTTAGCAGACGCCTTTTATCCAAAGTGACTTACAGTGCACTCAGGCTATACATTTTCTACCAGTATGTGTGTTCCCTGGGAATAGAACCCAAGACCTTTTGCGCTGCTAACGCAATGCTCTACCACTGAACCACAGGAACATTTTCCTCTCGAAAATTTGCATGTAACTGTACCTGATCTCCCAGTAATCGCTATTTGATCAATCGAATCGGTAATCGAACGTGAAATTTGTGAAAACCAGCCCTAATATAATTGTAATATTTTTTTAAATCTCTCTCTCTCTTACTCTCGTAGAGAGTAATAATTATATTATTTTAATATTATTAATTACATTATGGGTTTTTTAAATATACTGTCAAGGGAATTCATGAAGTCATTGCTCAAAAATTGAGCTTTTGGGTCCACGAACTGAACAGCTACCGTCTCCTCCCAAACCCCGCCCATCAGTGATATGTCAGCCAACCAGAACACGTAAAAAGCCAGCGCTTGTACTTTGATTGGCTAAAAACCTATGGACAACTCCTTTGCAGTGTTGCCAAGTCCGCGGTTTTCCCGCGGAATTGGGCTACTTTAACACTATTGCCGCGGGTTGTTTTTCACCCCAATAACGTGATATTTAGTCGCTGGAACCCCGCCAAAACACGCGTATTTTATCCCTGGAGCGCGAATTTTAACGGGGACCCCCCCGAAACGCGATTGGGCGGGTTTTGTTGTGAAAACCTGGCAACCCTGCTCCTCTGGTTCTTATTTGTTGTTTACAGAGGCTAGTGCTGCTGTTACAGAGCTGTTATTTCTCAAGGCACAAAGCTGCTACATGTCACGTAATGGGGGTATTTATATTTGCTATTTTAAAAAAAACAGTTTGCAGCACTTATTTGAGCCTATGTGTAACATATAGACTGTAAAAAACAACAGAACAGAGCACTGTGGTCTGCCGTCTCTGTGTCTCCCCCTGTCGGTGGTAAGGAGTCACTGCCACTACAGATGCTTTCTTTTTTCTTATTTCACCTCCTTTCCTCGTCTCGTGCCCCCGCAGACAGGGAGAGCGAGCGCGCGCCGCCTCCTCGGCCTCCTCCTGCGCTGCCACGTAATCTCGCTCGAGCCCCCGCTCACTCACTCAAAGCCTCTGGGAACCGAGACAGCGACTGCGGAAGATTAAAACACGCTGTACGAAAGCCCTCCGGCGGGTGTAGCGGAGCGCAGACTGCTGCGGTAAGCGAAAAGCACGTGGAAGTGTTCCCGCGAGCGTACGAGACGCAGTCCACATTTAGCGCGAGCGCAAGCAACAGGGCGATCCATGCGTGTGAACTTAGTGCAGCCGGATAGTTTTCAAGTCGTTTGCATGCAACAGGTCGTTGATTTGTTGTCGGCAGCAACTCGTTTGATTGCAGACACTGACGCGCCGCAACTTCGATGCAGAAGAGAAAGTGTGCGGCTCTCCTGCTGTCATGCGCTGGATTTCTAGTATGTTCTGCACTGTATTCGCCTGATCTGAGAGCTGGACTGGGACTTTACTTTTCTCAAAGCCAGTTTTAGTGTGTTTTGAGCAGAGCAACTGAGAACTGTAACTTTTGTTTTCAAGTTCAACACAAGATATCACACCCAACTGTACAACTGATTCATTATGTGACATTATGAATCAGCATGCATTTACAGTGTGGCATATCATGTTCATGTTGTGCTGTATTGTGCTTGGTGGGTTTGGGATGTTGTGTAGGTTTGTTATAGAGTGAGTTAAGGTAATCTAGCACATTATTAACAAGTTGTCCACCAACAAATGAGATTTCATCGAATCAACCTATATGGCAATGTTTCACATTAGACCCAATATAGTCAACATTTGAAGTGGATCAAAACCTTTCATCAAAGTTGTCCTAAAAACCAAAATGCATTCTTGTCTTAGGACAACTTTGATGAACTTGACTACTATATATCATCAGCCAGGTCAATAATAGTACATACTTTTGTGGCATTGTGAATTAATAAAACATTTTAGCCATAAAAGTTTCTGAATTAAATACTTTTCTAGTTTGTGGGCAAATCAATTCATTTGAATTGGTTCTTTTCATTCCCAGATGTCCCAGATTAACCGAACTCACCTGAGCTGATCTGCAAGAAACTACGTTGACTTGGGTTTTCTTTGTAAAAGTGTTTAATTGAACTGTGTAGAGGGTTTTTTCCCCGTCAAGTAAGTAGTTCATTATGGGACAGACTTGATGTGCGCACAAAATCAAAAAGATTCAGGATACAACACCCAGTTCCTGTTTGTCTGGGTGGGAATTGTGTCCGAGGCTGCTGTTCTGCTTCATTCTGTATGTGTGCGCGCTGCTGCATTCCCACATTCAGATTTCTTACTGCTGGCCTTTGCTCAGTTGCCATGACTACGGGTGAAAAAACTTACTAAAGCTGTGAAGCCACAGATATGGAGCAATATTTCATATTATTTTGTAGGGACAGCATCCTACAGTGTGACATGGTGTACTCGATGTGAAACATTTTTCAATTATTATGCACGCACAATTTATAAAGCATACTTAAAAATGTATTTGTTCACACTTCAGGATCATGTAATAGAAAAAGTTTTTAAAAAAGTTTTATTTTGTATGAATAATATATTCATATTATCATTTATTAATATTTTTAATATACGCTCCTAGTATCCTCCTTATCAAAATGTAATAACTTGCTGTGCTTCTGAAACAACCTTTCTGCTGACTTCACAATCCAGTCAAATCCTAATGGGATGAAATCAAGTTCTTTTAATAATTATTATTATGCATGTATAATTCATATGATGTACTTAAAAATTAATTTGTCACACTGCAGCATCATTCAACGGATTAAAAACCTAAAGTCAACAAAACATTTGTAATATTTATTAATGATGTATAAATATGATCATTTATTAAAGGTATATATTAATTATTTTTTAATATGCATTCCTGGTACTGTTGTTCAGAATTCATCAGTGCACATTATTACAAAAAAAATCTTTGGAATTACAAGTTAAAATCCAATCAAATTTCACCCTATCTTTTTCTCATTAAATATTCTACGTCACTCTTAAAAATGTGTCGACCACAAAAAGCATCTAAAAATACATTTAAATCTGAAATCAACATTTTTGAATTAGAATTTTAGCTACTTAGTCATTAATTACTTTAGAAGTAAATTGCTACAACTTTACAAATGTTTATTTATGTGCTTCAATTAAAAAAAAAAATCTTAAATTGTATGTGTTTTCACAGGACTGTGTATTTTGGGTTTTCATCTGGGCTCGCCGGTGACCCGCTGTGTGGAAACGCACTGAGCCATGCGGCAGTTAAAGGGCAAGGCCAAGAAGGAGTCGTGGAAGGACAAAAAGGAGCGCAAACAGGCCATGCAGGAGGCGCGGGAGCAGGTGACGACGGTCGTTCTACCGACGGTCGCCGTGCTCGTCCTGCTCATCGTCCTCTTCGTCTACGTGGCGACGAGACCCGGAGCCATCGAGTAAAAAGACTCCAAACAGCCAAATCTCCCCTGTCCTCGTCTTTCTCTTTCATTTCCCCTCGTTCCTTCCCAATGAATGAACTGGACATGGATGGATTGATAAAGGAGGGGTATTCAGTGCCATGTTTGGAGTGTGTTAAAGGAGTCTTCCGTTTTATCTTCTGAAAGAGCGCCTCTCCCAGCCACCAGCATTCATATCTGTAGCGGCCATGTTGGCTCCAAGCATGCATTTACAGGGTTCTAGTTTCATGCCAAAGCACCTGAGATGCAGCAGACTCGGACTGACCCAGGAACCTGGCCAGATCTGATGCCTCTCTGCTCAGTACAAATGAGAAGTGACTGTAGGATTGCACATGTCTGTAGCATGCAAACTTATGCACACACACACAGATCCACAAATTAACATTGATGGGCGTCACAAGAAACCATTAATGACTGAAATGAATGTTACCCAGAATGTATATTTCTGAATGCTCCTTACCGAATGCCTCTTAACAAGCAGTTGCTGATGTCTTTGGCTGAAGTGTGTGTGTGTGTGTGTGTGTGTGAGCAGATGCACCATGGAGTGCATGTTTCTATGACACATCTGTGATATACAATCCCAGCGGCAAACATACTCTTATTATAAAATGTATTCCAGCCTATGACACATCTGTGATATACAATCCCAGCGGCAAACATACTCTTATTATAAAATGTATTCCAGCAGGACTTGGATCTGAAAATGTGCCTTAACTTTTAATGACGTAACAGCGTTTGAAGTGTTAATAAAGATGTAGGAAGCCATGCTGACTGCTTTAAGTATGGTTTTAATAAGACTCTGTGTTTAGATGTTTCACGTTTTTTTTCTCATCTGTCTCTTTTGGAAAATTCTCTTGGAAACTTTGCTTTTGCTGACAAAACTCTTTGTGTTTTCTTGCAAAAAATGAAATATATATAGAAATATCGTTTTTCATGCAAAAGCTTTGCAAGCGCATGCATTTAAATACAATTTATTCTCTCGTCTCCCTCTTGCAAAAGTATTTCGATCCCCTGAAGAACTTTGCATTCACTTACACAAATATTAAAATATGCAAATGTTTCATGAGAGTACACATTTTAATATAGTATTCCTCCCATCTCTCTTGCGCACAAAATAAAAATTTGTTCCCATGAGAAATTCTGCATTTGCTTGCAAAACATTTCATGCTCTTTTACAAATGTAATACAATTCCCTTAAAACTTTGCATTCGCTCACAAAAGCATCGAACTATAGTTTTTACTCCCACTTCATATTTACTCCCACTTCACACAAAATGTTTACGAACAAAAAAATATTGAAATACTTTTGTTTTGCATTACCATGTCACTTTAAGGGCTCTACTTAAACCAAACTAGAGTGTTTAATGCAGCGGTGCCCAAACTCGGTCCTGGAGGTCCGGTGTCCTGCAGAGTTTAGCTCCAACTTGCCTCAACACACCTGCTTTCAAGTTTCTAGTATGCCTAGTAAGAGCTTGATTAGCTGCTTCAGGTGTGTTCAATTAGGGTTGGATCTAAACATTGCAGGAATGTCTGCCGCCCTCCAGACCGAGTATTTGCACCCTGGTTTACGTCTTCCTGGCTACAATAGCCGTGAACGTACCACTTTCTCTGCTCGCAGGAGACGAACATTTTCAATTTATGTTAGCATTCAAAAGCCCTATTTCACAATACAAACTTTGCAACCTTTTGAAAGTCGCTCATGTAAATCAAATTAATGTATTACTCTAAAGAATAAATTATATATATTACGCTATATGCATTATACAAAATTGCACTACCATACAATAATTTCAATATCACTGGCATACGTGATTATTGTATTGATATTTACGATTTAGTTTTTTGAATGCTAACACAGTTCTCAGGAGACAACTTCTTAAGGAGACAGCCAGGTAACAAAAAATAAATAAAATAAAAAATGAGCTGCTAGCGAACATAATGAATGAAATCTAGTGTAATATTCTATATCTAAAATCTGTATGTTGACTAGTCTAGTCAAAACAGTTTATGCAACCGGCCCCAGGACATTACCATAGGGGCCAATACACAGCGGCTGTATTAGTGTCGCGGCCCCTTTAAGGAGCTGCTCCGTCCTGACGCCGGTGACGTGGAGCGCATAGCTTGTGTGTGAGATCCTGTGATGATGTTCACTGTCTGGGTGAGTCTCATCCGCTGTGATCCACTACAAATCTCCAGCGGGACTCATCTTCATTGACGGGGGGCTCCTTTCCAATGGCATGCCTTCAGTTTAGACTTGAGTCATCTGATCGCGCGGGTTGTTCGGTGCGGATGTAGGATCCAGCACAGGGCCGGTGATGGTTGCGCATGAAGCCGGAGAGAGCAACAGAGGAGCGGCTGTGATTTCTGCGCTCCTTCGGTAAAGACGCCTCCGCTTCCACTACTGAACCCATCACTCTATACAGCTTATAATGCACTACATAATCAACATTTAACTCTTTATATTGCTTTGTTTTTAAACTGTAAAGTTATTGTTAACCATTTTATTGTGTGTTTGAAATATTTAATGAAGCGATTCATATATTTTAAAGGTGGGTTGTTAGTAAACACATTTATTTAAAAATTTTAAATATATTTCTATTGTAATATGTTCATATTTTTATTAAAACTGGTGTTTGTGTGTGTGTGTGTGTGATGTGAGTGTGTGTGTGTGTGTGTGTGTGTGTGTATATATATATATACTGTGTATATAATAGAATATATATATTTATAAAAATACTAAACACAAATTTTTAGCTAAAACACTTTTTTAAAATTCCAGTAATAAACTTTAGAGCATTTTCTATTCTAGTAAAACAAATGTCCCTATTATATATTGTTAGTATTGTTTTGCATAACATTATAGTAGTATTATATGCATTATATGTACTATTTGCCCAAACACATGTAAGTGTTTATTTTTTTTAAAAATTAAAAGTACATCTTTAAATTTACAATATACTTGTAAGACACCTTTATTTTTATATTCTTTTATGTCTTGTTTGTGTACTATTACCATAGCTTTTTATTATGTATGATTATTATGTAAGATATATATAATATATTATAATTCAGGTATTCCCCATACATTTGGGTTACTAGTAAATTTGGTAACTTTACTATTTACTCTAAAATGTGAAAAATACTAGTCTGATAAAGATAGTTTGTCCAAATAACGTAAGCTCCTTGTAGTTTGCATGGTATAGTATTTGCACCACAACTAATGCTCATATCTTTATATGCTTTTTAAAACTGCTTATTGCTTACATTGAACGCTTGTGCATTTTCGTTGCGTTTAATGAATTACAAGAGAAGTCCGTGGGGGGGGGGTGGGTGTAAAATGTCCCATTAGTGTGGTGACACAACAGTCAAATGTGTGTAGGGTATTTTGCGGGTTTTCTGTCGTATCTTGGGTGTTTGACTTGTAATGATGTGTGAGGGGTCTACAGCGGATTATCCTGTGGTCAACTCATCATAGCACACAACACACCCGCACATAATCACTTCAGCGGTTTTGAATCAACCCTTCCCGATCGAGCAGCACAAGAATGCCATCTCACCTGCACACTAGGTAATTGATGTGTGTTATCTGCATCTCTGTCCTACACCAAACAAAAAAGCACCACAGGTACTACCATTTAAGTGACATTTAAACTATTTTAATAAACACCATAACTTTTTTATTAAAACACAATTATTCTATTTAGTATAAATAAGTGTGATTAATTTAAAAGTAACAAATATTTCAGTGTGTAAATTGTTTAATACAATTATTATTATGCATTTTTTATGTATATACTATGCATTTGTGTCTGTATGTATTTTATGTCTAGAATAAAAATGTTTTAAAATATTTTTGAAATGTAAATAAACAAAGAAAGATAAAAACCATAAATATTATTTTATATTTAGGGGTTGAACTACTTCTGATTTTTTTAAGTTGACTTTTATGTGATGAAAGTCGACTAGTCGCTGATGACGTCATTAATGAACAAATAAGTCTGGAGCTGTGATAAACAGCTTGTGCACAGCTATGGCATATGACACAGCGCTGTGTCATATGCCATACCTGCTAGCATCTCTCTACTAATAGTGAAGCTGTAGGATTTAGTTATTAAGAAATATACGCTAGAACTTTTCAGTTTCTAAGCAATTTTTGATTCTGTGCGGCGTGAGTACGCGCTACTGGTCTGTCGCCATGTGTGTGCTTTACGTGCAAGCAGCGCATTAAGCATTGAATTGCGAATTACCTTTCCTACCTGTACACTAGCAGTTTAAAACGTGCATTCTCCCGTTCAATTTTGAGCATCCAGTAATATAATCACACGTCTTGTGGGGCACTTTCAGCGTATGCATTTATTTGTCATTTTAACTGTTTGGAAAAGGAGCGTAAAAGGGAAGTCCTTCAAAGATTTCTTATCCTGTTGTGCCCTCTATAGGACCAGCTACTAGTCGACGTCAAGCTTAAAGCGTCGTGGCAGAGCATTGAAGTCGACTAGTCGAGTAGTTGATTAGTCGGTGCAACCCCTAATATATTTAAATTCTATAAAAGTGTTTTTTTTTTAACACCACTTAGTTGTGAAATGTTCATTTAATTTGACCTACACCACTGCTTTCTCAGCAGAGACACTTGTGTCCTTTAAACTTTAGGGCAGCGTTACCTCTCTCTTTGGTTTGTGGTTGACCTGTTTTGATCACCAGATACATGGCCTGAAAACACAGCGTCCACATGAGGCTGAGCGGACAGACTATTTTGAGCTGCTCAGGTGTTTCTTAATGAACTGAATAAAGTACCAGGCTGCTGTTTTTAAGCAAACCTGTTTTTATTTTTTAATTCATGAACTAGATCGATTAATTAGGCCATGCATTTAATACTGCATTAAATCTAATGCCTTTAAGCCTGTGATTTTATTTCAAATATGACACGGAGCAGACATGGAGGTGATGACCCCTCTGATGGAGGAAGCAGGAGGTGAGGAGGAGGAAGATGTAGACGTAGATGAAGACTCCGAGCACCTGCCACAAGGCATCACGTGAGTCTCACCTGCTGTCTCACATCAGGGTTTCTTTTGTAGTTTATAGGTGTTTGTTTGCAAACAACAATTTCATCTGTAACAAAAAAAATGTGTGTATACATAAACAGCATCATATTGTAACCTCTATCATTTCTGACTTCTCTCTGATTTAATTAACAACATTAATGTGGACAAAACATCTGTTTTCTCTGTTCCTCAGGTTTACTCAACATAAAAACCAACAAAAACGCACCTTCTGGGGGGGGGGGGGGGTCGGGGGTCAGGGGAAAAGAAACTAGAAGAAGCCCTCTTAAAGGGGAATATCGGCACAGGGTTGCTTGGGCTTCCTCTAGCAGTGAAGAATGCTGGGATAGTGGTATGTAACATCTCATCTTCCTCTGTGAAAACTTATGAGTGATAAACCCAGTCTAGGTCAAACAGACCCTAGCTTTTCTTCTTCTCAAAGTCCAAAACTGACCCTGAATCTGACTTACAGACTCTAAAAACCTGAAAATGCTTGAGGGGAGTAATCAATGTATTTGTTGTTCCCACAACAAGCAGCTTTATTGCCCCTGTAATTAGATTTGTTTGTTTTGACCACCGTGTCCTGATCCCCCGATACTGACTGTTTAATGGCTGGACAGGTTCACGTTGAGTTTAAAACAGGTCAGCCTGGTTTACAGTCTAAACTTGTATAGTCTGTAATGTTTGCTGACAGCCCAACTGATGTTGGTTTGTAAACGTGTCAGTCCACAAACTCTATTGCCGTCATAAAGACCTCATAGAGTAAGCAAAGTTCAAGCTGAGAGAGAACGATAAGGCTTTATTGCTCTAGAAGACACCTAAAACATTTACATTTAGTCATTTTGCTTTTGTTAACCGATCACAAATGCAGACATGGTTTTATGTTTACGCGGCGCGATGCAACGCAACGCTTAAAAAGACAGTATAAATCATTATAATCCATAATTATGTCCCCACTGGATGCAACAAATGCCTCGTTTATAAGGGTTTTCATTTTTTTGTCTCATCGCTCCGGCCGGGACGGCATCACACTATGGTAAGGGGTGTAACATTTCCGTCACACTCTTGAGGTATTCGGCCAATCACAACGCACTGGTTAGCTGGCCAATCAGAGCACACCTCGCTTTTCAGAATGATGAGCTTTGTAAAAATCGACGCGTTTCAGAAAGGCGGGGCATAAAGGAGAAACAATAATGTACAGTTGTAATGTAATGTTTTTTTTTTACCTAAAACCGCATAAACACATTTCATTACACCAAATACACAAAATAATGTTCTTTTTAGAAACCAGCCACCCCATTGAAGTGTTTAAAACACACAATTCTCTGTTTTTTCTCCAGCTCGGTCCAGTTAGTCTGCTTCTGATGGGCGTTGTGTGCGTTCACTGCATGCACATCCTGGTCAACTGCAGTCATCAGCTCAGTGAGCGGTAAGAATGCACCAATCACAGCCCACCGCCTCACTCACCACAGCCAATCACATTTTAGCTTCTGTTTTTGCTCTCTTTTTGAGTCCTGGCCTGATGTTTAAAGATGTAGTTGAAAAGAAATGTGAGGGCGAGACTTTTTTTATTAATGGAGAAGTGGATTGATTTTGAAAAGCTGAACTAGGACTAGGCATAACTAAACATGGTTTATGTGGTGAATCAGGTTTTATGATCAGTGATTTATTTTCTCAATAAAATACTAATTTCACAGTGGAGCTGGGGTGCGGTGGCTGATGCCCATGCTTATATTTTACACATTAAGCCTTGGTGCTAACATGAGAGACCTAGGTTTGAGGTTTTTTAGTCAGGGTTGTTATAGTTAAATAAAACTGAAACTAAAATTAAAACCTTTTAAAAAATGTTACTTGAATTAAAATAAACATTAACTGAAAAAAATATAATTTTTTAAATCTTTTTAAAAGTAGTTGCAAAAAGCTAAATTGTCATACTAAAATAACTAAAACTAGAAGTAAAATAAAAACTGTCCAGACATATATAAAAAACTATGAATGACTAAAAATTTCATAAACACACGGCAGAATTACTCAAATTAAAATGAATTTTTTTTTGTGAAACATATGAATACAATTGTAATCGTATCTCAATTAGACTAAACAACACTGACTATTCCATGGTATTGTTGTAAAGTGTTTTTTATATTTTAAAGTTTTAAGCAAATTATTATTTTTCTCTCTCTACCATTTTTTTATTTAGTTTTACTAGTTGAGTTAATCTAAGTGAAAATAGAATGTTTTTGGCCACTAAAGGACACATAAGTTTATTAATAAGAGTATTATTAATATGTTTATTTTTTTCATTTATTTTTTTTGGGTCACTTTTAGTTATTTATTTGTATATTTATTTATTTATTTTTTGTCAGATGAACCCCTTTGACCTAAAATACTTACTTGACTACTACCCCTTATAATTTAATATTTCAATAATGTATTTGCATGATCACAGTTCTGTGATGTAGGTTAATTGGGACATGCTGGGCATACAGGTTTTTATTGTTATATAAAGATTTTTTTTATGGTTCTATTTACATTTTAATGATTTAAATATGATCTTTTTATCCACTTGTGATCCACTCTTGTTTCAGTCCCATTCTTCTCTCTGCTTCCTGTCATTCTTCACTTTACCCCCAAAATGCTAAAGTGACACAAAGCAGGTGTTCATCCAAGCCTTTAGATAAAGCACCACACCGTTCAGGTGACCAAAGGTGACTCTCAGATGATTGTGGCCCACTGGTGAAGGTTTTTTCTTTGAAACTGTTCTGGAACTCTAAGCAGACGTTTGATCCTGTTGGTGACGGAGAACTGAAGCAAGCAAAACACGCCTGCAGTGAGAGTGAAGAGTTATCAACTTCAGGATCATCAGTGTGCTGTCACATGTTTGCCAAGTGATGGCAGTGAGGATATATTATGGACTATAGAGATCAATATATTGACTAGACCAATAAATTAGATGATATTTGGCTGTTTGGGGATTATTGCGTCAAGGGTTATTATAAATAACTAAAACCTTAAACATTCACACCTGCTTTGTGTGAAAATAGTCTTTTTGGGGGTTAGTTTTGTCTGTTATCCTGGTGATATGAATGATGAATGTCTGTAGAGAGAAGTAGTAATTAGACTGAGACCTGAGTGGATGAAAAGCTAATATTTATATAAAATTATACAAAAAACCATGAGAAAAAAAAAGAACTTCATGTCAAGACTGTATGCCATGTGACCCGCCCCACGTCCCTCCCCCCCATTAACCAACATCACAGAACTGGATCATGTGCCTGCATTGTGTCAATATTGAAATATTAATTCTCAGGGTCTTTAATACTATTTAGGTCAAAGAGGTTCAGCTGACATCCCCAAACTATTAAAAAGAACGAACTTGTATCTTATACCTTATAGCTCATACTACTCCACTCCAGTCTCAGTGTCACAGATGCTGTCAGAATTCATTCGAAGATGCTGCTTTATGCTAAAGAACATTCGGATCAGTCATCATGGTGGAAACCTTTTCTGCTTCATATTTTTGTGTAAACCATGATGCATTTTTTTTTATAGGATTCTTAGAGTAATAGAAATTTATTTGAAATAGAACACTTTTGTCATATTATAAATGTCTTTTAATTGTAATTGTCACCAAAAAAGCATTAGGGGTCAGTTTAGTCTCCAACCACATACAATATGAGTGTCAAATATGGTGAACTTTTTTGTCCTTCCTCTTTTATTGAAGTGTTTTGACTGTATTTCTCCCTCTAGAATTATACAAAAAGCTGATTTTTTTTCTGCGCTGCTTTGTTCTTGAAGAATATTTGTTTCTCTTTCTGTCTGTCTCTCCTTCCTCACAGGTTGAAGCGTTCCCCCCTCGGTTACAGCGAAACGGTTGCAGTTGCCATGGAGATGAGTTCCTCCCAGTGCCTGAGGAGAGGTGCTCATTTTGGGAGGTGAGCTATCCCATCATGCAGTTCATTGGCATGTGTAACACAGTTCGTAGTCACGGGAACAGGGAGGCGGGAACCGGCGAACATTTAAAAAAAACTTTAATAATAAAATAAACAAAAATAGCGCGACTGCCCCTCGCGGACGACTGCCGCGCACAAACAGAACCAAAACAATAAAATAAAGTCCAGGCCTGGTCCTCTTTCGTCCAACACTGTCGTCACTCCTCCGTTTATCCTTCCGGAGCTCCTCCGTGGAACTCGAGACCGGTGAGTGGCGCAGGTGGTCGCGCATCTACGCATCCTCCCCCGGCCCGCTCCGTTCCCCACCTGCTCTGCGCGCGCCCCTCTTGTCACAGCATGACACCCCCCACTGTTCATATTGATATATAAAGTATAGGGAAGGCCAATAGGCAAATGTAAATTCATACTGTGCTTGAATGAATTTATTCATTGGCGAGTGGTGTAGGCTGGCACAGGGACCTTGTGCACAAATGCCAACTAAATTGGACAAAATGCCCCTGTACAAACAAATTAAATCTATTAATCTATTTGCAACAAAGTTGATATGAATAGACAGTGCTATGCCGGCATACATTAAGTATACTGTTGCACCGTATTTCATTTTAGGTGTTTTTACAGTGTTGTGCATTTTAACCAATCACAGACTCATATCTTTTGAGCTTATGAATGCAAATGGCCAATCAGAAACGTTTCGATGATTCATCGTTCTAGTGATGGCAATTGATTTCTTCAAGAGATTCTTTAATTTTTTCCAGTTTTGTTCACAAAATGATTCGTTCCGAAGATCGTCCGGGCCAGGTTTCTTCATATTACATAAATACGCCTTCAGGTGGCGAAAAAGAGTGTCTTATGTGTTATGTTTTAAGTCAACGAACGTATTTACTTGTTACAAAAAACTGATTTGGCTTTATTAATATGTGTGCATAATCTACTCATTAAATAGTCTAAATCGTTCAGATGACCAAAGCACAAGGTTTTCTTGCATAATTATCATTTTAATTGTTTGGTCAGACATTTACAGACTCATAAATTGGGGTTTATGTTCTTTGTTAAATGTAAATATATAAACAAGCGTATGTGCACAGTACCTATAACTGCGCTTTGCATCCGCTTTCTGCTGATTGCTGATCGAGATTGAATCACATGCTAAATGGCCGACTGACCCGGTACACTCTCATTCATTTCGTTCACGAACGAGAAGATCTCTCTCGTTCAGACGCAAAAGAAACTCGTTCAGTGAAGGGTGTATGCGTTCACTACATTCAACAAATCACATGCTCCATCACATCTCTTACTCGAAGGCTATTGGCCCGAGGTTTAATCATTCTTTGACAGGATGAAACAGTCCACAGAGCTACCCGATTCACTGAGCTGCCCTGGAGGGTGGAATTTCAGTGAACGAGAAATATGAGTCAATGGATTACGTGAACAAGAACGATTCGTTCACCTAAAAGATTCGTTCAAAAAGAACAATTCGTTCACGAACGTAACATCACTACATCGTTCAAACTCATCAGTTTTGTTGAGTGCGCGCGCGTTTGCTGACTTGCGAATTCTCTCATCATAACAAAGCGCAGATGTACGTAGAGATTCATTTCACAGTGTATACAGCTTCAGTGATTATAACCATAGTTTTGTTTTTTTGAGAGTGCTTAAACTTGCGATAGATCAATTTTAGTGATAATGTCACTTTCTATATAACTTATTCGCTGTTTGAATAACCGTGGAAAGGAAACGTTATATAATTATCAATTTCTAACGTTTTTATTCTATTGTAATCACGTTAAATACAAATTCCGTCCCATTAAACTTTTATTTTTTTTTAGCCTACATGACATTCATGTCTGGTTCTTGCCTAAAAAGACGGGTTTATGATGTTTAATACATTTGGCTGCTTTTAGCCTTACCCTGGAGTTGGTTCACCCTCCGCCTATGAATATATTCATTAGAGAGCGGAGAGACAGGACGCTGCCTGCAGTGATCTGATGTCCCACACACACAGAGACCTCGCGCACGGAATCTTAAAAAGATCTGTCCTACCAGGAAATGCTGCCTCACTTTTATCTCTGTCCAAAGATAATAGAATTCGACTGAACATCCCCTGATGAAGATGCTATCACTATTAAATTATAATAAATTACTATTAATTTATTGTTATTATTATATTTAAATCTATTAAAATGAAACCACATGAATAAATTAACATTTTATTAGCTGAAATTCTCTCATCATTTACTGCTTTTGATGATGATATACTGTTATAACTGAAATTAAATTCTATACTATAAGTACAGATTATACTTTATGATACTGCATATAAAAAGTTATTAAAATATACACAACAATTTAAAATATAAACATTGAATAATTTATATAACAATTATTATTATCATGAAATAATATAAGTATTAATAGGTAATATAGCAATAAAACTATTTATTATGTCATCAACGACTCATGTTTTTTTTTTCGTTTTACAAACACATAAGATTGTTTGTGAAAGCCTGAAATCACCTCGCTATTTTTTTATTTATTCATTTTTTTGACACTTTTTAGTGCTTTGGTATCTTTTTAAAAATCTTAATTCATGAAAAAGACCTTGATCTTTAAATGTTCTTTTAAAAATGGGTTTTATCGAACAACATAGGTTTGAGTAACACTCATGATGGACTTTCAGTGATTACTTTATTTAATCATTAATATGCCAGCTTAGTGTTATATTGTATTATAGTTTTATATTAATTTTTGAATTGGCCTTTATTTTCATATTTTTTAGGTCCATAAATATTTTTATTATTTGTGTTTTTATTTTTTTTTTATAAAATTTCATTATTTTTATTTCATATTTTCTTAATTTTGTACTTTTTAAAAAATATTTCTAAGTAGTTTTGTTTTTATTTCAGGTATTTATTTCCATTTTACAGTTTTTAGGTTTATTTTTTATTTAAAATTTTAACTTCAATCTAATTTATTATTTCAACATTTCCATTAGTTGGACATTTACCTTTGTAATTTAAATCTGTTTAAATTTGATCTTATTTCATCTTTATTTCAATAAAGAAAACAGTTTTTAATAGATTTAATTTTCACTCAAATCAATATCTTTTCCAGGCACTTGGTGAATTTCTTCCTGGTTTTGACCCAGCTGGGCTTCTGTAGCGTTTATTTTGTGTTCCTGGCTGAGAACATTAAACAGGTATGTGTGAGAGTAGAGCTCCAGAAGTTCATTTTCTCCATCGATTAACTGATTTTGATTATGTGACAGAGCTTGAGCCAATGAAAATGAATAGACAGACACATTTCCAGAATGAAGACCAGCAGCTGCCAATCACAGCTATTCTTTGAATGTAACAGCCAATCAAACTCTTGAGCTCACAGCAGTGTGTGTGTGTGTGTGTGTGTGTGTGGTGTGTGTGTGTGTGTGTGTTTTAGCGTGCCTTGGAGGGAACTCATCTCAACAGCTCGTGGAGACTGTGCGTTATACTCCAACAGCTCAGAGGAGGGCGCCGTCTCCCCCACAGCGTCTTCTGTCGCCGTGGCTACAGGACTGGACCTGAGGCTCTACATGGTCTTCCTTCCCCCCTTCCTTCATCATCGTGTTGACCTTCATCAGAGCCTGAGGAAACTGGCTGCCCCTCCTCAAATCCGCCATCGCCCACCTCTGTAAATGGCTGTCATCTCGGCCTCACTTCCATATATACTCAACGTAAGTGTGGTGTGGCGTGTGTTAGGACTTGCGCAAACTTTTTTTTTCCAGATTACCAAATTGTGATGGCATTTTGAAATAATTTTTTTTATAAAGCTCCAGGTCCTGCTGTGATTTTAATGCAAATTTGACGATAAATATAAATAATGGGTAATTAATACTACTATTACTCTAAACACAACCTTACGATGGTAATAATTTATTGTATTATTCACTGTACACAAAGTATTTTTTAATAAAATTATAACTACATAATTACTACCCATTATTTATTAAATTAAAAAAAATAATTTAAACTAAGCTTATTTTTATTGTGGAAGATTTTAAACTGTAAAATTATAAAAAGTTAATAACCACTAAAACTAATTAAATGATAATTATTAATGACAAACAACAAGTGCTGCTTTACACTGCCCAAAAAAACTTGCGTTTGAATTGTCAGTGTCAAATTCTTTAAATATAAAAAATTTATTTACAGTCTTTGAGTCAGAACAGCTGTCATTGTAGCCTACTCTCCCAGGATCAGGAAACAGTCCCCCATAAAATGCAATGCACAGATCTGAATATTTGGGTTGAACTGTTTCGGAACAGTGTTGTAAATACAACCTTAACCACGAATTTCTAGTTGTGGTCCTCTTTTGGAAGACCAAACAAAGTAGTTTCGCTTTCACAATGAAACACACAGCGTCTTCACGACATGGCGGCGGCAACAATACTACAGCGAGAATAAAAGTTACACCTTCTTTCTTTGCGTGAACATTTGGGCGGTGTTATGCAAATCTTCCCACAACGTAGACATGTGGGGGCGTGTTAGAACGAGCCGTTTTAGGTAGGTGTGGCTGACTCAACTTTTATAAAGAATATCTCTTTGGATTTTAAACTTTAGTCTTTTCAATTTTACAGTTTTTCTTTATGCACCAAGAGCTTGTAACTCCAAAGAGAAAGGAAAAATTGAAATCGCATCATATGACCCCTTTAAAACACAGCCTTTGTGATTTTATAATTGCACTAAGCCATATTGCACTTTTGGTTTTCTTCTGACCTTGTGTGTATGTGTGGTCACATATATCCACTTTTGTAGTCAGGAATCCTCATTGTTCAGCCTAGGAACACGACTGATACAAGCCTTTGCATGCAAACGCTCACAAATTGCAAGAAGCCACCAAATCACATTGGAGGCATTTTTCTGTATGCATCAGATTGTCAGGGCTGTGGGCGGCTGACACTGGATCTTTACATGCATTGTTCCTGTAACGTGTGTGTGTGTGTGTGTGTGTGTGTGTCTTTCATCCTCTACTATGCTACAAAGAAAGACTGCAATTATAATCCTGATGTGAAACTATATCATACCTTTTACCATCTCTGGCTGTCTGTAGGATGTGAGTGATCCCAGACATCTGCCGTACGCCTCCACATGGAGGAAGTTTGCCTTCTTCTTTGGAACAGCTATATTTGCCTTTGAGGGAATTGGAGTGGTGAGATGATGATTCAGCTTTTATTTATGTGATTTTGATTTGACGTTGCCTATGTAATTTTTTATTTTGATCAGTTTTTCCTTTGGTATTGAAGAAATTAGGTATAATTATAACACACTAATTTGAAATTGTTGTAATATTTTAAAATATTACTGTTTATGATCAAATAAATGCAGTCTTGATGAGCATAATAGATTTCCCAGCCCCAAACTCTTGAACAGTATGCTTCTTGCTTTTTCTATGGTCTAATTTTTAATTTTCATAACCTTTTCCCCCCTTTTACATTATATGTATAAAAAGAACTACAGGTGATTGTATAAGATTTCTTTCAAAAACATTCAACATTTCTATTGTTTTTTTCCTTTGGTATTAAATGTATTATTATTATTATCTTTATTTTTTTTTTTTTTAACAACAACTGAGCTATTTTGCAATGCAGTATGGGATTTTTTTTAAAATATTTTATTTTGTTTTTTTTTATTTTTTTTTTTATACATTTACATTAATAACTGGCCAGATAGCTTTTTTTATTCCAAAACATCTTGTATATGTTCAGTGCAATATTAAAATAATAATAATAATATGCATTTTACATCTTTCCCCATAATAAAATTTCTATATTTTTTCCTCTGCTGGAAAGTCAGGGAAAGACCACAGGTGATTATATTTTCCTTTTCCACACCAGTATACCATGGAACTTTTTTTTTTTTTTTTTTCTTCAAAGTTCTTGAACATTTTATTAAAGCATATTAAACTACAGTGCTGATACTTGCAGATTCCCTGATTCATGCATTCCATGGGAACTGAACGCATGACCTTGCCGTTGCAAGCGTCATTCTTAGCTGTTTGAGCTACAGGACGCATGATTTGTTTCTGAATTTGATCAAAGGAAGGCTTCTTAGAAGACAGCATCATCTTGCACACTACTTTTTGGACTTGGCTTTGTGCATGTGACCCCTGGAGCAAAGCTTCACCGCCTACTATTCAATCTTCTGTATTTTTCTCTCTCGCTTGCTTTGTGTAGGTTCTTCCATTGGAGAATCAAATGAGGGAACCGAAGCGATTCCCTCAAGCCCTCAACATCGGCATGGGCGTCATCATCGTCCTTTATGTGACCCTGGCAACGCTGGGATACCTCCGCTTCAGAGACGACATCAAAGGAAGCATCACACTTAACCTTCCACATGATTCCTGGTAAATATGCCACATACGCACTTAAAAAGTCTGCCAGTCATTAGAGAGGTGATGTGAATTTCTCTGAAAGTTCAAAAGAACAGTGTTTAGTTCACATTTGAATTATAAATGCCTTTACGGTTGATTTACTTTAATGCATCCTTGCTGAATAAAAGTATAATAAAATAGTATAAATCAATACAAATAAATTGATTCACATGGAACTTTAGTGCTCATGTGGGAAAGTCGGGTTCAAATCCGGCCTGCATCATGTTCCAATACGACTCTCTCCAAAAGCTGAAAAATACAAATGTAAAGTCCCATGCATCACATCTGAGTGTTATGTCAGTTCAGCGAGACTGCTGTATTTTATATTTAAAAATGAATTTGGCAAACTGCAGGACTGGTTAAGTGATGAAACCGGAATAAAACAATGGAACAAAATGCTTTTTTGAATCAATTAATTGAAACAAATCAGCTCATAAAAGTCCATTTTGTTCAATGCAAATCAACTTACTGATCATCATGCTGGTAAAGCTTGAATGCATTTTAAAAAAAAAAATTCATCTTGCATTATTAACATGCTTTCTTTTATATTTATTTATAATACATTTTATATATATTTCTGCTGTTTGAGTTACTGAGTTTGGGGTCAGTTTTTTTTTTTATAAATGTATACTTTTATTCTGTAAGGATGCATTAAAATTGACCAAAAAGTGACAGTAAAGACATAATGTTACAAAATATTTTTTATTTCAAATAAATATTGTTCTTTTGAAATTTCTATTCATCCAAGATCCTGAAAAGCATCCACATCACGGTTCCACAAAAAATAGTGAAGCAGCACAACTGTTTTTTTTTAAACATTGATAATAACAAGAAATGTTCCTTTAGCAGCAAATCAGCATATTAGAATGAGTTTTTAAAATAATTATTAGATACTGAAGACTGGAGTAATGATGGCTGCAAATTCAGCTTTGGATACAGGAAATTAAATTACATTTAAAAATAATTCAAATAGCAGTTTTTTTAAATGATTCTATTTATATAGTAGTTTTGAATTTATTTTTAATTCAAAATTAATATCAACCTTAGTGAGCATAAGAGACTTCTTTTAAAACAATAAAACATTTTATGCACTCCTAACTTTTGAACATTAGCGTAATTCTTTTATTATTTGCTATCATTAAGTTTACGTTTTTTTAATGGGTTTCTAAGCTGTTTCTCATTTTTCCCATCTCTAGTGTTGAAACGCATGTGGGGCGAGTTTTAATGATTTTTCAACAAACTCTGCTTTGAGTTCCCTTTTGAAGTCGTGTTGAAATCCTGCATTGCATCATTGGTGTTCTTCAACCCTTAATTGCCTTCTGGTTGGTTTTCTGACTGATTCGTTCTCCGTTTCTCGCCAGCACATTCCATGTGTGTTGTGTGTGTGTGTGTGTGTGTTGCAGGTCTAATCAGCTGGTGAAGGTCTTGTACTCATTCGGTGTGTTTGTGAGTTTTGCGGTGCAGTTTTTCGTGCCGGCGGAGATTCTGGTTCCGCCCGTGTGCGAGCGCGTCAGGAAGAGCTGGAGACGGGTGGCTGATCTCAGCCTGCGAGCGCTGCTTGTCTGCCTCACCTGTGAGTGAATACACACACACACACATGCTCTCATCCAAAACAATGTGAACCGCCTCAATAAACAGCATTTTAAGGCATCATAGTCATGTTTTTTATGCTGAAAGCAATCCCAGAATGCATTGTCTCAAGCTCAGTGAAAACAAAAAATGGTGAATCAAAAGAAAAGAAAAGTTGTATTGCAAGCATTCTGGTATTTTAATCAATAAATTCCATTTAAAAAATAGATCTGCACCATTAGTTTAGTATGTAGGCAGTTCATCTTGTTATGCTCCTTATTCATCGTCCTCTTTGTTTCCTTGCTGTTTTCTCTGCACTTCTTCCACCCACCCATCCATCCGTTCGTTCTGTTCCTTGCTTCCCTCATTTTTTTCCCCTATTCCTATTTTCTCCTCATCCTAATCCTGCCTTGAGTATTCATTGGTGATGAGAGGAGAGATAGTGGAGGTTTGTTCCCCTCCCAAAATGATGGCTGGATGCTGTGAACCATTGTAAACCTGAAGGCTTTTGGATTAGTTTGATATATGTTTTTTATCTTTGGAAAAATTGAGTCCGCCACTGAACCGTGAACCACCCTGAGACCTAAAATATGAATATAAATATTTGTTTAACACCGTCAGTCATGCAGGTACGAGTGAAAGAGCGTTTGCTATGAAGGAAGAGAAGAAGAGAGAATGTTGCAGGAATTGTGTGCACACGCCAGAGAGTGAATGAAAAAGTGAGTGATGGTGTGTTTTTGTTTTAGAAACGGAGAAAAATGGAGCGAGACTGTGTGACGCAAACTGTTAAAGAGCAGGTCATATGGCATTTTAAAGTGTCCTAAAATTGTGTTGGAGTCCCCTACAACAGGTTTAAATGCATCTAAGGTCAGAAAACATTGTATTTTTCTCAGAATATACATTTAATATTAGTCATTTGCCAATGATTTCTAAACGGTTCGTTCCAAGCAAGTTCGGAGCAAACCCCTCCCTTCCATAAGCCTACTCTGCTCTGATTGGTCAGCTGGCCAAGCCTGCTGTGATTGGCACAGAGAGGAGTCCTTCAGCAAGTTAGCGAGCGCTACCATTGACAAAGCACCTTTACATAAAACAATAATATAGTGCTCCAATCCGTTCTTATAATAATGACAGAAATTGCAAAAACACTTATGCAAGCGAATCGTGCCCACAGATAAAGTTTAGCTGCTAAACTGTGAACACTTAAAACAATAATGGTGGATATGTTAGCTGAGTGCCAACGTGACTAACTGATGAAACAATACAATTTGTAAACCAAAATATGTCTACTATAATGTTTGAAGAACGACAGACAAAAAACGCTCTCTTAACTTTTAATCAGAAAATCTCCCCGCATTAACCCTATAACTGCCGGTGCAGCAAAATAAACAGCAATTTCACAATGATTATAAAGTCTGTGCGCTACACTACATTCTTTATTATTAAACGAAGTAATTCGAACAACGTCAGTCTACATTAATTGACACATTCCTAGGAAATGGTTTTTGACAGCGATTGATATAAACTACTTTTCAGTAAGACCCGTCAATATCGTGCTTTTACCTGCAACCTACAAGCTGTACTAGGTTGTATAGCAACATATTAGCACCATAAAACTTGATATTTTGAAAACAGCTCCAGTTGAAAATGTCACTAACGTGCAATCATACTTCAGGTTGTGCTTCTGAGAGCTTGTTATTCCAAGAAAATTAGAAAGCCGACGAAGAATAAAAGCCATAGATTAGAGGAAGCAGTCAACAGAATTGGTTCCATGTCACTCAACCAAAATTTTTTCGATTGTGTTCTGTGGTATCCTTGAACACAGTGTCTTCTCAACATGATGTAAACACACTAACTAGCGGAAGTGTTTGTGGGCAGGTCAGACTAGCGGGCAGGCGTGGATTATTACCCAGTGACGTGTACCAGTAACAGGCAAAAGATTCGAAAATATGACGACTCGTTAAGGCGTTTCAGAATCGACTCTCTCTTTGAGAGACAATTATCTTTATTTATCATGCACTTTTTTTTGATTAACAACTTTGCAGACTGCTTACATTGAAAGATAGCTACGTTAAAAAGGCAAAATAGATTTTATTTTTCAAAAACCCATATGACCTGCTCTTTAAAACAGGATCTACCTGTCAGCGGTATTTTAATGTTATTTATATACTATTATATTATTTATTAATATTTTAAATTAGCTTATATTTTTTTATTTTTTTATTTTCCATTTTCATTATTTATCCATTCATCAAGTTATCATTCTAGCTATTCATTGTTCTGTCTGTTGATCTGTTTATTATTCCATTCATCGATCTTTCCTTCATTCATTCATTCCTTCATCCATTTTCATTCTATCCATCTATTCATCATCGTTCATTCCGTTATCCATACATCCATCTACTGTTCATTCTATCAGTCTATCCATCCATCCATCATTCTATCCATCCATTGTTCATTCATTCATTATCCATCCATCGTTCATTCCATCTATTCTCCATCCCATTCCACTATCTCTATCTATTCACATCTGTTCATCCATAGTTCATCTCTTCATCTATTGTTCATTCTGTCAGTCTATCCATTCATCATTTATTCCATCCATCCATCCATTGTTCATTCTGTCGGTCTATCAATCCATTGTTTATTCCATCCATCATTCTATCCATCCATCCATTTTTCATTCATTCATTCATCCATCCACGTTCTTCCTCATCCATTGTTAATATCCATTATCATCAGTCATTCACTCCTTCATCCATCTATCCATCCATTGTTTATTCAATCCATCATCCATTTTTACATTCTGCGTCCTCCATCTGTCCCTCCCCCTCATTGGTTTCATTCCTTCATCCATCCATCCATCCACTCATCCATTCTGTCCATCCTTTATTCCTTCATTCCTTCATCCATCCATCCATCCATCCATCCTCTCATCCATGCTGTCCATCCTTTATTCCTTCATTCATCCATCCATGCATTGTTCATTCCTTCCTTCATCCATCCATCCATCCTCTCATCCATTCTGTCCATCCTTTATTCCTTCCACAGCCCTCCCGTATTGTTTTCATTTCCTTCAATCCTTCTGTCCATCCTTTTTCTTCACCATCCCCTGTATTGTTATTCATTGTCCTTCATCCATTCTGGCCACCTTTAATTCCCTTCTCCATCCATGTATTGTTTCAGTTTCTTCATCCATCCACTAATCCATTCTGTCCATCCTTTATTCCTTCATCCATCCATCCACTCATCCATTCTGTCCATCCTTTATTCCTTCATCCATCCATGCATTGTTCATTCCTTCATCCATCCATCCATCCACTCATCCATTCTGTCCATCCTTTATTCCTTCATCCATCCATCCACTATCCATTATCTGCTCCTATCCTTTAGTTCCTTCATCCATCCTCCCCATTCTGTCCCATCCTTTATTTCACCTTCATCCATCCATCCATCCCTCCAATCCTTCTTCCTTCCTTTATTCCTTCATCCTCCATCCATTCCACCTATCCCTTCTTGTCCCCCTCCTTTAATTCCTTCATCCACCATGCATTGTTCAGTCCTGTCATCATCCTCTATCCACCCTCCTTCTGGTTCCAACCGTTGTTCATTCTAATCACTCTAGCAATCTTCTATCCTTTCCTCACACTGGACAAATAAGTTAATTTTTAACTGGAAAAAGTTTGTAAAAACGCTAAGGAAAAAAACTTAATAGGTTAACGGTAAGTTCCCGTACTATATACGGGCAAAACTGTAAAATATCTAACCATATAGTTTCATGTAATTTTACAGTAAATTCCTGTTAATTTTACAGTTTTTGAGAACTACAAAATAACCAAATCCAATGTATTTTTAGTCAAACGGTAAACTGATATTCCCAAATTCCCTGCATGACACCTCCACATTTGAAATTCCATTTTTGTTTTAATACTCATGGGGTTTTTTTTTTTTTATTTAATGTTTTTGTTTTGTTATTTCGTTATTGTCCTGTGCTTATTTTTGGTGCATGAATGTTTTGTTTAATGCATTATTTAAGTATCGTGTGTTACCATGATGGTGTTTTATGTTTGCATGAATGACTCTGTGCACCTTCTATATATTAGTATATACTTCTGCTTGTGGCGAAGCTACTTGTGATGAGCTTTGATTCTTCGTGTGGCTTTCTCTTTTACCTCCTGCATTATTATGGTGGTTGTCAGTATGTTAAAGGTACAAAACAGATTTTAATAGCAGTGTGCATTGTTGAATTTACTGATTTACATTCAAATTTTCTTGTTTGTAAATTACAGTTTTATACTGTACAATTGACATTTTTTGGCCGTAAATGTTTTTACAGTTTTTCTGTACAGTTCTGTACAGTTTTTCAACCACAGCTGCCAAAATTATTTTGTAAAAACTACAGAATTTTTTTTTACAGTGTATGGTTCAAACTATTCTTTGAGCTCACTATCCATCTATCTCTTTAGTCATTCTAGCTATTTTTATCATTCTATCCATTGTTCTAGCTATAGTTTTAGACATCATATCAGCTATTATTCTATTATTAAAGCTATTGTTTTAGCTGTTATTAATAGTGACTATCATTCTACCTCTTGTTCTAAGCACCTATTGTTCCAGGTATTGTTTTTGCTATTTATCATTGTAGCTATTTTTTAGCAACCTATCTTTCTAGCAATCTACCATTCCAGCGATTGATGTTGTAGCTATCTATCATTCTATGTAGAGACAATCTTTCTTCCTTCCTTCCTTCCCTCCCCAGTGGCCCTGCTCACTATTCATTTGTCGGTCTTTTGTTCTCTCCATCTCTCTGGTCTCCTTGGACATATCACTTTCTCCGCTTATAAGATTTTTTTTTATTGCATCCATGACTTTCTTTCTCTCTTTTGTCTTGACTTGTCGGTCACTGGCTGCTCCGTCTCTCTCTTCAAAGTTTCAAGTTGCAGCATGGCGACATGAAAAAACATGGACACCATTATTTAAAGAAAAGAGCTTATATTTTTAAAAGGCTGGGAAAAGTCATAAGCATAAATGCAATTTTGAAGCCCTTCATGCTTTGAGCAAATTGCTCTTTTTCAAGGCAGTCTATAAAATCTTATCCAGCAGTCACAAACACCTGAAAAATTAATGACTTCATTAATTGTAAATGATTTTAAATTAAAATGATATACAATTTAAATATATCACTTGTATATCAAATTAAAATTAATAAAAAAATATTTAAATTCAGAAAATGTCAAATATTTTTTATTCGTATTAAAATATGGAATTTTTTTTTTAATGTTATTTATCTACAAAAATGTTCATAGGTCAAAAGGTGCCCGTTTTTCTTTAAATATATTTTTAGAGAGATGATTCTAATAATTATATATAATTTGTGAATACAGAGTTTAAAGATTAAAATAAAATATTAATTTAATTATCTAACAATATCTTATCTTTAAATATCACATGCATCTTGTAGGTCTGTTGGAGCATTTGATGTTGTATGTAGCTCTTCTGAGGAAGTTCTAGAAGAGGCCCGTGGAAGTGCTGTTGAACGGGGTAATGAGCTCTGAAGGTTGCGGGTCTGTGGCCCGTGTTGGTAGATAAAAAGATGAAGTTCTCATTCTGTCACTCGTTCATGCTGTCTTTTATCTCTCTCTGTGTTCTTTGTACCTGACGTGCTTCCTCCCTCTTTCCCTGGCCCAAGGCCGTCACCCCTCTGAGTGCTGTGATGGATAAGTGGGCGTGTTGTGTGTATGGGTATGGGTATACGTGTGTGTGCGTGGGTGCTGTGTTTTATATAGTGTGTTTGTGGCCGTGTATGTCTTTTATGGTGTGTGAGTACTGGGGCAGAGTTGAGGGACTCATTCAGTGTCTTCTCATTTATCTCAGTTTTCCTGAGGCTCTGTGAATTATTACCTGCCTGCCCTACGGAGACAGGCCCATCATGGAGCTCTCCTCTGAGGCCTGTCGCAGAGCTCCGTGATAGGGCTTATCATGCACCTGCATGCTGAGGCCCTTCGTTCCGAGACGTTCTCCAAGAAGCCTCTGGCTTTGAGGTGTTTGTTTAGGAAGTTAAGTGGTTAAGGCTCAGTGGTAACCCAAAGGTTGCTGGTTAAGTCACCTCAAGGATCAAGCTATGTAATCTCAGATTTATGCACTTTTCATGGTTATTATGGTCTTATAATATATTTTAATTAATATTTTTAATTTGATTTTATTTTTGTATTTTCCTTAGACAATTTGTTGTGCATTTTTGTCATTTTTAATGTTTTCATGTGTGTATATTTTTTTATTGAGTTATTTAATATTATTATTATATCTTGTTTTTTTTTTTAATACTCTAACAACTAAACAAATTTGTTCAGTTAGAAAATGTATTAAAAGAAAATAAATAAAACAATAAAATAAAATAAAAAATTTAACAATGTACTATATACAGAAATAGAAGTAAAGGAAAAAATGTAAATACATTTAAGATTTTTTTAAATATTTTTTTTATTCAGTTTTAAGTTAACACTAAGGGCTTGACTATATCTTTTATATCTTATGATTCTAATAATTATAGAATTTATGATAAGTTTAACAATGTAAATTAATTATAATAATATAAAATAAATTATAAAATAAGTCAAAATACAAAATAAATTGTAATCATATTGAAATTATTTATTTAATATTTATCTTTAAACTCGATAATGCTGACTTAGATTGTCTCTAAAACTATTTCATATTCTCTCTCTATGAAGTAGCAATAGTGATGCTTGCTTCATCAGTACCCATAAAACATCACATTCCTTAATTATTATTCATATTTGGTTATTTGCATTTGCATTCTTGTTTGTTCATTTTTAGATTTCTATTTTGAACATGGGTCCATGTGTTGGTGTTGGTTTATCTCTCATATCATGTACCAAACTGTCAAACTATCCTGAGGGTGGCAGTAGCACACAGAGAGGAGAAACTGAAGCGTTCATGCATGTTTGTGAGATAGTATTCAGAATGCATGAGTGAGAGCGAGAACCCAGTGTGTGTTACATGTTACTGGTTTCGTCTGCAACAGAGAGAAGGAGAGAGAGAGAGCGAGAGAGACAGGGAGAAGATGTAGCTTAGAGAGCAGGTGTGTGACACTTCACACTCGAGTCTCATGAATTAAACATATGTGTACAGCCTGAGTGTGTGTGTGTGTGTGTGCTTTTTATAAAAGGCTGCTGGGAACGTTTGCAGTCATTCCACTAAAAGCTGTATGTGTGTGTGGATATAAATTGTTGTGCCTTTGTTTTCAGCGAAAAGAGAAGGGGTTTTGTCTTCCACAGCAGCAGAAAAGATGAATATTGATTTTTGATTTAGTCCTTCAGCCACGATCCTCTGCATACACCCGTCCACAAACCACAAAACCAATCAAGAGTTAAACACACACACATTGCAGTTCGAAACCACAGCGGTTAAATTGTGAAGTTTGTGAAGTTAAATTTGTGCTTTTTGCAAATGAAATAGCAACTCCATCTGCATCTTTTTTTCTTTATTATAATTAGCGTTGACCATAAATATAAAACTTGGATATGCAACATGCCTTGTAGTGCAAACAAGCTAAATTGACCAAAATTTTGGCCCTAGCAACCACTCACAACACCTCAGCAACACCCTAGCAACCACCCACAACACATTAGCAACTGCATTGTAATGGTGTACTAGTGATGGGAGAAACTAAGCTTTTCGAAGCATTGAATCAATTGTACCAATTGCTTTGAAAAATGATTCCATGTTTCGAAGCACTTGAAACAGCACATGCTGACGACAACGTTGTAAAAGCATCAAGAACTCAGACCAAACTTACAAAACAAATGTAAATGTTTTTTTAGAAATACAATTTTTTTAAATAAATAATAAATACTTATATACTATTAAATATTAGTGCTTGTGTTGTGTTTTAAGTATAATCAAACTCAACACACAATGAATTAAATTAATTATTTAATGAATTAATTGATTTATGTAATTTAATTAATTGTTTTCATTAGAGTTGTCTATAAAAACCAGCAGGCAAGAGTAATGTTATCGGTCAGGAGAAGGAGGTGGATTTAATTATATCGTGAGCTCATTTTGTTATTTTTAAGGTATGTGATTTGTAGGTTGAAAGTACTGAATGTTTTTTCACATTTTTTAAATTATATAGACATCCGTGTTAAAGGGAACTTATCTTTTGTTTAACCCACAACATCTGGCCCTGAAATCTGTATTTTTTTTATTTTCTTTATTATTCTTTATTTCATGTCACATGATTAACTGGGCAACCAGAAGTGGTTCATGGGTTCACTTTGAGATCAACACCCCCTTAGTGGTGAACCATCGGAGTTTCTGCACGTACCGCACGCCCGGTGACGTAACTAAGCTTCGTTGAAAATTTTTCAACTGTGTGTTAGTATATGTACGTTATATTTAACGTGGTTATATATTGCGTGTGGTGCAGGCAATCAATAGCCTGCCACCAATTGCGTCTTTGCTGTAATTCTACTTGCGCGAATAACAACATTCGCTTTTGGTGTGCACACATACCATAAAACTTTATATATGCCTGATAAGGCTGCGTCAAAAGATGATGATCATGTATTGACGATAGCCAGAGATATTGTCAAAATCCTTTTTTTATTCAATTAATATTACAATTAATTTCCTTTGCAATGTCATAGCGCATCAACGCATAACTGACTCGCTGTCAAGTCACCTTTATTTATCTACGCTTTTAACAATACAGATTGTCAAAGCAGCTTTACAGTATTAATTAGGAAAATAGTGTGTCATTTATGCAAAATGACAATAGTAAACACTCCATTTTTCGTAAGACCGGTCATCATTCAATTCAGTGATGTCATCATCCAGCTCCGTTCAGTTTAAATAGTATCTTTGCAATCATTTGCAATCAAGTCAACGATATCGATGGAAATGAAGTGTCCCCAACTAAGCAATCCAGAGGCGACAGCGGCAAGGAACTAAAACTCCATCGGTGACAGTAATGGAGAAAAAACCTTGAGAGAAACCATGCTCAGTCGTGGGGCCAGTTCTCCTCTGACCAGACGAAACCAGCAGTTCAATTTCCCAGCTGTGCAAAGTCAGATTGTGCCGAGGACTCATCTGTTCCTGTGGTCTTGTCCCGGTGGTCGTCTGAGACAATGTCTTTACAGGGGATCTGTATCTGGGGCTCATCTAGTTGTGCGGATATTAAAAGTTTAGGCTATTAAACATTTCATTGAAAATGTTTTTAAAAAGGTCTTTTAAAAATCTTTTAAAATGGGTCTATTATAGCTTACAATTAATTATAGGCCTATAATTAAAATTGTTAACACTGCAGTCGTCAATGAAATTTAAGAGCAGCTTTATTTCAAGCACCGACTTTCAAAAACAACCTGTAACACGAAATACGTTTCTTTTCATTTTTATCATGTTCAGGCCACAAGAGAAATATTCAGGGAGTAAATTAAAACATTTAGCTATATAGGCTACCATTGTCAGCATATGAAGTAGATTCGTCTCTCATCTTCTCTGAGAGAATATGTGCGGTTAAGGCTAGAAGGGATACGGCTAAAACTACTGGGTATGCGCACATCAGTATAGCGTCATTTTTGTCACACTGTGTTTTTGCATTATTGTAAGGGGTAGGTGTAAACGTTAATAAAACACAATCTAATAGGTTGAAAATTTTATTTATTGTTAGCTTCCGGTTTTAGCTGTATCCCTTCTAGCCACAACTAATATGCGTCGTTGCCGAAAGCGCCATCAGTTTTTACTTTCGCTGGTGAAAGTTTTTCACCGGCATAAATGCTTGTATAATATCCATTGGCTTGTCTTCATAGTTTGAAACAGAAATATTTCCAATATCGCAACGGCCCCCACGGATTTGCGCTACGCCACTGCCAACACATATTCTAGCGAACAGTCCACTCAGAACCCCTTATTACATTGTTTTTTTTGTTTTTTTGAGTAATTTTAGTTCTTATTTCAATTACTTTCCAAGGCAACATATTGAATTTAAGTTTTTCATCTAAAAAACAAAAATAGTTAACAATAACAAAACTGCAGAACACCCTTGCAACTACATACAATGCCATAGCAACCAGCAGAAACACCCTAGCAACACCTTGGCAAACCACTCAGGCCTGTCAGAATCGTGACGTTGAGTTTCAGCACTCGTTTTTTTTGTTGCAAAAATCAAATTTCTCACTTCCTTTCTGTCTCCATCTCTCTCTTTCTTAGGCATAACAGCAGTATTGATACCGCGGTTAGATCTGGTGATCTCATTGGTCGGTGCGGTTAGCAGCTCGGCACTGGCTCTCGTCTTCCCGCCGCTGGTGGAGCTGGTGGCATTTCCCAGTCAACCTCCTCCTCTCCTGCTCCTCAAAGACCTCTCCATCGCCGCCCTCGGCTTCATCGGCTTCCTGACAGGGACCTACGTGACACTGGAGGAGATCATTTATTCTGACGACCAAGGACAGACCCGTCTCCATGATGACAGGAACTGGACCACACCCACTACCTCACCGCCCTGAAGACCACGCCCACAAACGAAGGACCAATCAAGGCACAGTTCCATATTTTAAGGGCACGGTGTCATTTTGAATACTGTAACAGACGCTTTTTTTTTTTGCACTGGGATGGAGAGCTTGTCTTTAAGGGTTGAGGTGGTTTTTTTATAGCTCAATTTGTTTTTCATTCCACAGGCACATGCACGAGGTGCGCGGCTGTAGTGTGGATTGTGTGAGTGAGTGATGGTGTGCGTGGGAAATATTTCCTCCGTACGGCCTTTTGAACTTTCCATGACTCCACCCTGTTCTAGATGAAATGGCTTGGACTCCATCAGGTCGGTGGAGCATATAGCATGACGGGCCGTCAGCATTTAACACTGAAGGAGAGCGCCGGAGAAATATTGCACACTGTAAAGAATGTCCGCTGACTAGACGTATTATTAATAAACCAATCGTTTCTCCTGAGGCTTGTGATATTTAATTTTTTTAACTGCTGCAGTATTCAGGTGGAATAATGAGTCTTTTATTTAAAGGGATAGTTCACCCAAAAATGAAAATTTGATGTTTATCTGCTTACCCCCAGTGCATCCAAGATGTAGTTGACTTTGTTTCTTCAGTAGAGCACAAACGAAGATTTTTAACTCAAACCGTTGCAGTCTGTCAGTCTTATAATGCAAGTGAATGGGAATCACGGATTCCCTTTGAGAGTCAAAAAACATACACAAACAAAACCAAATTAAACCCTGCGGCTTGTGACGATACATTGATGTGTAAAGACACGAAACGATCGGTCTGTGCAAGAAACTGAACAGTATTTATACAGCGGATCGCAGACTTGAAAGTGCATTACCGCCACCTATCTCTCAAAAGGACTATTGACACTATCTATCATCTCAATTAGGAGTGTTAATGGTTCATTTGAGAGATAGGTGGCAGTAATGCACTCATAAGTCAGCAATCCGCCGTAAAGCAAGAAGAAGAAGAAGACGACGACCACAGTTGCCAAGTCCGCGAATTATATGCGACTTTGGGCTTCTTTTTTTGTAAAATTGCGTGAAAAAATCCCGAGTCGTGGTTTTTTGGCCTTATTTTAAAAAATATGGTTGCTTATTAGGAAAACCTGACAAGCAACTTCGTTTCTTTTCATTTATGTTCACTGTATTCTCCAGTGCATTGATTTACACTCTGTCTGCTCACAGTTAATAGCCAATCAGTGCAGAAATATAAGTGCTGTAGCGTAATTTGTCAAATATTCATTTTTTTTTTTTTTTACAGCGTGACGCTGTAATCCAAGCGATGATAGTAGTAGATGTAGAGGAGTGGGATGACTTTCTTTTAGCCCAATTAATTTTTTTTACAATGTTTTTGTAATGTACTAATTATCACGGGCTGTAAAAAAACCAAGTAGGCCTATACTAATACTAAGAGTAAATATGGTTCGAATAGCCAATATTTTAGTAGGCTATAAATATGTGGCTATGTTACAGCTCCCCTTTGAATCTCTTGTGTTTTTCTCCTTTTCCATCTCTCCAATCCTATTCAGCTCACAGGTGATTTTGAGATGAGTTTTGTTCCTGCTTTGTTGCAGTTTGCTGATTTTTGTAAAATAACTTATGTTTTTGCTTTTCAGATAAAATGGTGGTTTCAGTTTAATATGTTGCAGGCTAATTTATTGGTAATAAATAATTGATAAATAATATTGATGATAAAAAAAATTGGGCTTGTTTTTGAAGCTGCGGTTGCTTATTTGTCTTGCGAGAGTTGGAAACAGTGAAGAAGATGCGTCAGGCGCCGGCTGTTGAACACGCTCTGGACGGTTCGGACATTGCGGTGAAAATCAGTGGTAAAAAACTATAAAAATACTGTTCAGTTTCATGCACAGACCGATCATTTCGTGTCTTTACACATCAATGTATCATCACGAGCCTCAGGGTTTAATTTGGTTTTTGTTTGTGTGTTTTTTTTACTCTCAAAGCCGTGATTGCCATTCACTTCTATTATATGACTGACAGATTGCAACGGTTTGAGTTAAAAATCTTTTTTTGTGTTCTACTGAAGAAACAAAGTCACCTACATCTTGGATGCCCTGGGGGTAAGCAGATAAACATCAAATTTCATTTTTGGGTGAACTATCCCTTTAATGACAAACTTTGGAACATTAAATGTATTACAGGCTATTAAGCTGTTAAGTAAAAATCCACTCTGCAAGTCTGCATTTTTCAGAACTATTCAGGGTTCAAAACAAGCTGTTTCAACCGTATCTGTAATTTCTTGTCATTTAACACGCATAGTTTTTGACTCATCCCTCAGTTTGTAATGACAAGCAAAAATCATTTGCACTAATGCAGGAACAAAAGAAGGCCTTCAAGAAGCTTTATAGTTAAAGCTCTTAATTACTTCAGTACAAAAAATGTTTCTAAAAAATCCTTTTAATGATGAATTTCTGATTGTTTCCGACAAAAATCCTCTTTTTTACTGCATTTTATTTCCAGTTTAGTTTTTCTAATTTTATCTCTTATTTTTTTTGTTTTCAGAGTTTAACTTTTATTTTTAGTATTTTTGGGGCTGCCAAAGTTAACTGGTGTTACTTAAAAATGTTTATCAGCATTACATTTCCCAGTGTAATTGCTGACTGATTGGATGTGAAGGTTTCAAATTTGATCTATTTTTATCAATATCACCTACCATGTATCCCAAACTAAAATTAATTTGTGACCATTTTTTTCCCTTTTGTTTAGTTATGTGGTCCTGAGTCAAAGAATTGTATTACATTTTTAACAAGCAATGTTAAGTAGGGTTATAAAACTAAAACCATAAAAAAGTTACTTAAAGTTAACTGGATTTAAAATAAATAAAAAAAACAGAAAAAGATTACATTAACTTGTAATAAAACCTGAAATTAAATTTAACTGAAATTAAAATAATAAAAACCATAAAGACGCCACTAAAAATGACAACAAAGTAACTACAAATTAAAAATATGTAAGAAATGTAATAATAATTTTAAAAAATCCTCAAATAGTATTTCAGTGATAACAAAATAACAGTTTAGTGTGTAATTGAAAGTCTTGTGGCTATACTTTCTCAACAGTGTAATTTTAACATTTATTCAAGTGCAGGGCAAACTGTTAGTCTGTTACCATGAAAGCCATTTTTGGCCGTTTACAAATTGAGGGATGAGTCCATTTTCTCTAGTACTAAAAGAGATAGACCTTATTTTGTACTGAACCGTTCCACATTTATGCAACCCTGTTTTCTTCCACTTGTTTTGTTAAAGCCTTATAGAAGTTCTGTACAAAAACATTATCTGAGCTGCTGTGTTTCCAGGTGAAACAGGATAATCATTGAGGATAAATCTAGGCCATTAGATTTAAAACATCAGGAATTGATTCTATAGTGAAAAATGGGCATTCATACCAGAATAGTATGGGGGTAGAATTGTTGCTTAATTCCAAATAAATAGATTATGATCCACAAATAAATAGAATGAGAACCACAAATAAATCTTAATTTCACAAACATGAATTAAATTCACAAATAAATAAAATGAGATTTGCAAATAAAAAAACATTCACAAATACATTTTTACGTCACAAACACAACTTTGCCTGCCATTCATTTGTGAATCGCGTCTTGTGCATTTGTAGATAGCTGCACGCATTTGTGAATCGCGTCCTGTGCATTTGTAGATAGCTGCACGCATTTGTGAATCACGTCCTGTGCATTTGTAGATAGCTGCACGCATTTGTGAATCGCGTCCTGTGCATTTGTAGATAGCTGTACGCATTTGTGAATCGCGTCCTGTGCATTTGTAGATAGCTGTACGCATTTGTGAATCACGTCCTGTGCATTTATAGATAGCTGCACGCACTTGTGAATCGCATCCTGTGCATTTGTAGATAGCTGCACACATTTGTAAATCGCATCCTGTGCATTTGTAGATAGCTGCAGCATTTGTGAATCGCGTCCTGTGCATTTGTAGATCGCTGCACGCATTTGTGAATCGAGTCCTGTGCATATGTAGATAGCTGCACGCATTTGTAAATAGCGTCCTGTGCATTTGTAGATAGCTACACGCATTTGTGAATCGCGTCCTGTGCATTTGTAGATAGCTGCACGCATTTGTGAATCGCGTCCTGTGCATTTGTAGATAGCTGTACGCATTTGTGAATCGCGTCCTGTGCATTTGTAGATAGCTGCACGCATTTGTGAATCGCGTCTGTGCATTGTAGATAGTGAGCACGTTTGTGACTCGCGTCCTGATGCATTGTAGAAGCTTGACGCCATTTGTGAATCGCGTACCTGTGCCTTGTAGATTGTAGATAGCTGCAAAGCATTAGTGAATCGCCGTCCTGGATTGTAGATCGCTGTACGCATTTGTGAATCGCGTCCGTGCATTTGTTGATCGCTGTACGCATTTGTGAATCGCGTCCTGTGCATTTGTAGATAGCTGTACGAATTGTGAATCGCGTCCTGTGCATTTGTGAATTGTGAAACATCCACAAATACGTGGACTCCACCCACCGTCTACTCAAGCCAATCAGATAACAGCCACATTCGCTGACCAATTGTAGCACGATCTCGCTATAGCCAATCACGTTTTGCTTTACAATCAGGGCAGTCTCTTCCTGAGATAACTTCATTCATCTGCATTGGCTCAAATACGTAGGTAATATAAGGGCCATACAATGGGTACAGTAAAAGATGTTTAAAACTGGATTTTGTTAGACCATTAGACTGTGTATCATGCCAAGCCACAGTATTTTGTTACGTGCCTTTGAAAATGCCAGAGAAAGCTTTGTCTTTTGAGAAAATGTCTGCCGATTGTCGCATTTAATAAGATTCCTTTAAATAGACATATGGATCTGTCCAGTCGCCTAAGGTCTGGACGTTTCCGCCGATTTCTGATTAAATAGATCTGAAAACGCTCCAGAGTGACACCAGACAGCCTTTTCTTACTCGCTCTCTCTGGCTTTGGCTCATTAGTCGGGTCTTGTTTATATTCTCCTCATGTTTGCGCCTCTCTCTGCAGAAAGCTGGACACCTGACAACTGGCACGCGACAGAGAGAGAGAGAGAGAGAGAGAGAGAGAGAGGCTGATAGAATATGAAAAGCGAGAGGCAAAACGCTCGGATCAGAGAGAGATGGCGCAAATTAGAAGCTCAAAAATAGAGGGAGAAAGCGAGGCGTGGAGGGAGAGAGGAAGGAAGAAAGAACGGGGGAGAATTTGCACGAGAGCACCGAGTGCGTGAGGGGAGTCTGTCTGGCACGTGAGGACAAAAATAGACTTCTGCGAGCTAAATATAGCGCAGATCACAGAGCGAGCGAGCGAGATGGAGTGAGTAAGAAAGGACTCGCCCGCTCTTTTGGAAATGATTTCTGAAGGAGTGAACCCTCCTCCATCCACCGGCTCCGTTTCAGAAATCTATTTTGGACGTGCACGAAATTTAACATCTATCATTCAAATGAGAGCAGTAGGACTCACTTTAAAGCGTGCATTATTCAGAGGGAAGGCTCTCAACGTGATGTGTATTTATAGGCGCAGCCTACGATAAAGTATATTTAGAGTTTCTTTTTTTCGTCGATCTGACACGTCTGGGGGTCTTTGTCACGTATGCGTTCGTCTGTAAGGACAGAAACATATGAACGCTCGACTAGAGCATTGCACTAGTGCTCGTCCCAGTGAACATGCTTAAAGTGAACTGACAATTGCAAGCCATTGTACTCGGCAAAAAAGGAAAGTAGTTTCAGAGGAAGAGCGCATAACAGATTACGAACACATGTTTCCTGAATTTGAAGTAACATGCACCAATAAATCATTCACAATATCGGTTAACATAGAAAATTGTGTGGCTATACATTGAAAAAAAAAAAGTTTAACATTTTTTTTCAGATGCAAATGTGCATTACTGTAAATTTAAGTTTTTTTTTTTTTGCAAACTAAAGGTTAGCTCAATTACTTTCTGTAGGATAATAACCGAACAATATACACACCAATTTTTATTGAATTCTTCTGTTAATGTCACCACATCTGTGCAACCCCGTTTACTTTTGCTTCTAAAAGATTTTTGGTAAGATTTTGAAATGTTTTTGAAAAAAAGGTATCTTTTGCTCACCAATGCTGCATTTATTTGATAAAAAATACAGTAAAAACAGTAATATTGCGAAATATTGTTACAATTTCAAATAACTGGTTTCTATGTGAATATATCTTAAAATGTCATTTATTCCAGTGATGCAAAGCTGAATCTTCAGCATCATTACTCCAGTCTTCAGTGTCGCATGATCCTTCAGAAACCATTAATATGATTTGCTGCTCAAGAAACAGTTCTGATCATTCTGCTTACTATTTTTGTTGAAACTGATAAATGATTTTGAATTGAAAGTTCAAAAGAATAGAATTTAGTTGCAATTACAAAACGAACCGCTTCCAAACGAACTCTGGTACGGTTCGTTTAAGGTGTGAATATGACCCGACCTCGATCCGACCCAATTGCAGAAATTGCGCTCAGAAACATACAGCTCGCGCATGTAGTGCTGTTGTTTGCGTTTCAATGGCTTAAATCACTTGTTTTTAAACCACAATGCTTAAAAACGTGTGCAAATGATGAGTTATCGTGACCATGGCGTACAGCAACGTGACGTGAGCGCGCTAAATAGGCTAAACCTGGCCGCAAAAATGACCATGACTATGTTGGGGGAAAATAGTAAGGAGATATTTGAATTATTTATTAATAAACTAGTGCTTTATGAGTCGGTGTCGCAATGAAGTTGATGATCCTGACTCGCCATCTCATCATTGGACGCGCTTTTAGAAAGAAATGCATCTTTACGGATGTTTTTGTTTTGGATTTGAATTATTTCGTTTTGTAGTCATTTAAAGCTTTCTATAGATATATTCATAATGTCTGTAAGGGAAATATTCGCTGAGTTTCGGTGCATTTTTTGTGAAGGGCTCCTGTTCAAGACCGAGACGGCAAAAAGTGCATGTTTGTTTTCTTCATTTTATAAAAGCACAACATTTTCTTGATATTGTGAGAGCACACAAATAAAAATAGACCCTTTACAGTTCCGAACGATGTATTATTCTTACCTTTATGAGCAAAAATGACGGCGTATTTAATTTGTTTCCACTGATGTCCTGAAGCGCGCTTCAGCTTCCACTCTCCGCACAAACGATTGGATATGCAACTAATAGTGCACATTTATCTAGGTTAAATGTTTAAACTAACATTGTGATTGCTTTAAGTATTTTATTTATTTAGTCATTTATCAGACGCTTTTATCCAAAGCGACTTACAAATGAGGACAACAGAAGCAACCAATTGTAGTATTAAAACAACCAAAAACAGATCCAAAACTAAAAGCTAAAACTTTATAAATACTACCTAACACATTTTAAAAATAAAGAGATTAAATAAAAATGACAAATGCATAAAACAAAATTTACAATTACAAAAATTCCAAATGTATCTAGGTTAAATGTTTAAACTAACATTGTGATATGCTTTAAGTATTTTATATCTATAGATTTTATTTTCGGCAAGTCGTAATTACAACATCGTATGGCATTGTCTCATATGATGCTCATAAGTTTCCTCATATTGCGTTAGTATCCGATAACACCAAATCAGTAAAAGAATAAAAATTGCACTCCGAAATGATCTCCATGATTATCCTGTTTTTGCACTTCCTGTTTTTCCCTGCTTGAGAATTTCTGTCCAATGAATGGATGACCTTAGTACACGTGTGGTTTTGTTTACAATTTCTGGTCCACTTGCATAAAAAAGGGCAGTGTTGTGAAACGCAACAGACAAACAAACATAAATCAACATTGTATTTGGTCCGGACCAAAGCAAGTGAACTAGTGGACTTTCCTGGTGTGAATACACCCTATATGGCAGCACTTGACTTTAGCCAACAGAAATGGATTGCATCATGAAAAATAGGTGTTCTGTACGAGAACAAAGTCTGTTGGTCAGAATAAGATAGGTAACGTGCATTAAAGATGTAAATGATTTCACACTGACGTGTTATGTTTGAGCACCTGAGCCATAAATGCCGTGTGACTAATTACTCTAAAGCTGTGGGATTTCATGACTTAAATGGCTGAAAACTCACCATAGAAGAAGATAATTTACACTAATGTCTGCTATATCATTATTTTCGCAATGTATTGCATTATGAATTGTGATCTGACACATTTCAGAATGCACCAATGCTTGAAATCAAACAGCTGCACACATATACCTTTTTTTTGGACTTGAAAGTGTGCATGCAAAAGTATTCAATGAAGTTGTTCAACTTTTTTGCATGCGACAAATGATGTTATTCATCCAAGAAATGTTAATACCATACAGTTTTTTGGTAATTTTTTGCATGCATTGATATAAAAATCTCGCAAAAAGTCACAATGGAATGCATGGCTTTCTGGTGTGTGAACCCGAGCGTGTGTGTCTACAGAAGATGGAGTGAGATGGATGTGACTACCTGCAGTGATCAGTAATGGATGAGCTGATCCAGGCTTGGCTAAACGTTCAGAGTAATGGATGGAAAGAGCCAAGTCTGTCTAAACTCACACAGAGCCCGTCTGTGATGACTGACAGGTCATCTGTGTCTCCCAGAGCAGGCCATGTGTCATCATCACACATCCTCGCTCAAAATTACTGCAATCCATAATCTTTATGCATTTGTGCAAAGGTAACAAAATACGATTGTTTACCGTTCTGTAAATCTGAATGCAGAAACGTTGAAGAAAAATGCCTGAATTGCCCTTCAGGGATGAGAAAAGCGTCGTCCTATCAGGCATCAAGTGCTTGTTTTGCAAGTCAAATCTGAGACAACGATAGAAAAGAGGATAGAAAAGAGTCACGTATCAAATTACAAGACTGGATTTTGATTTGTGAACAACAATTCCACACCACTGAGGCTAATAAAACATTATGCAGCGATGCGCTTGTCACAAAGTGACGACAAACCTGAAATATAAGCTCAAAACTGACAGTATCCTAACTAAAATGAAAGCTACAGGGGACGTAGCTGGTAGCCTCAGCTTTATGCCAAGATTGTTGCCAGAAACCGAGAAAAACAAGCTTAATCTGAGCAAAGACATTTTTTAAAAATATCCACAAATTCAATGATCCACTGAATGAAGTATTCAAGATCGCTGGCTTTCTAAGTACTGTGAATAACAGTAATTGTTTCACAAACGTGAGTCATTTAATGTTATTTAGTGGATTAAACGCTTGCCTTTTTACGCGACGAAAATGTAGTCAGTGCATCTGTGATTCAAATCTCGTTGCAAATCTGTTTTGTTGTTACTAACAGGTCCAAAACGGATGATCTTGCTTATTGATTTCTCTGGTAGTGCTTGTTTCTGCACTATGCATATGGTGGTTGGTTTTTATAAATCGTGATGCTTGGGGTAGTCATAGTTGGTTTCACTGACCTGATGTTTTTACAAATCTGTTCAAATCACTTCGAAGCACAAATCATCCATGAATTGTGTTGTGGAAGTCATGCAGTTTGTCAAAAGTGGCAGTTTTTTCCCAAATCTGTTCAAATTACTACAACTGGTTACTGGTTTGTTTTGTAAGTTGCATTGAAAATGGTGCATGACAGACAGAGCTATTTATCTAAGTCAAGGTCAAAAGTGCTTCAATTTGGCTGGCTGTTTCCCCCCCAAATTTGTTCAAATCACTTCCAAGCACAATCCATCCATGCATTGTCTTGTGCATGTTATACAATTATACTTTTTTTATATATACATTCAGTACAGTTTGCTTTGTAAGTTGCATTGAAAATGGTGCATATGGGGCAAATCTTGACAATTTCTTTCTTTTTTTTTTTACAAATTTGTTCAAATCTCTACCAAGCTCAAATGATCTCTGGATTGTGTTGTGCAAATCATGCAATTTAACTTTTAAAGATACAAATCATTTGTTTTAGGAAGTTGTATTTAAAATGCACTTAGATAAGAAATGCTGCCTCTAGGGGGTAAATCTTGAAAGAACTATATCTTTAAGTTTAAGTCAAGGTCAAGTGTTTCAATTTACATGATCATTTGTTTCTAGCTGGTGCTTTTCTTAACAAAGCGACTTTAAAATCACATTAATCATGGCAATTACCTGGAGAAGTTGCTGACAGTACACAATGCATGCGTGTTAAAATGCAAGGAGCAACTAAAACACATTAAACTTCTAATCATGTCTTCTGAAGACACTTCTAAATTGTTACTTTTACACTGCTCTGAATAAATCCCTATGAATCATTTAAAAAAATTATTTAAGAATAATTTCTGCATTTAAAGTATTTGTGAAATATTCCTTTGTGACTTTTACTTCTCTTCAATTCACAGTCTTCAATAATTCTGGTGTCCTCAGATGATCCATATTTTCCATCCAACATTCCATCCATCCATCATCCATCCAACCATTACATTAAACTGCAAATCAAGTCTTCTGAAGACACTTATGTTTACGTTGCTCAAAATGAGTCCCCCTAGGCATGAGTCATTTTACTAAGAACATTTAACTAAAGATCTTTTCTGCTTTTAAAGTGTTCGTGAAATATCCCTCTGTGACTTTTACTTTTCACCTAAATTCACTGTTCAATAATACTGCTGTCCTCGGCTGATCTATGAAGCTTTTTGCAGTCTCGAGTTGAAAATGAAATGCTGCCTCACCCAACGATTTCTCCTGGTTTTAGGAGAACATGGATGATTTGAGCACCTGAAAGTATCTCCATATTGCATCCACTGTACTCCGGGACTGAGGTCGTACAGGGACGAAGAGCTAATGAGTGTTTTTGGAGTTTGAAATCCAGTGCATTTGGTGTGATGTGCGCTTCTGCCTCTGGTGCAAGTATTAACTTCTGCATTAAGCGTAATGTTTTGGGTTGAGAAGAGCTTTAGCGCTCCTGCCAGCTGGTAATTAAAGCATATGTGAACCTTGTGAGAAGGACGGACTATGGTTTTTCCTTTTAGTTTTTAATGAATCAGGGTCAGATTGTGGAACTATATGTGGATTTCAAAGAATTAATAGTTTGGTTTTGTAAAAGTTCGAATTTACGTTGAAATCTCGTTTACTGTTCAGGTAATGAAAAGACCAGTGCTCTCTAAGATGCATTTCTTGTAGAGGAGGTGGTTTGAAACACATACAAAATGCAAGTCAGCCAAATGTAAATTAGGTAAATGTTTGTTTTGCGCTTCTACATTATGATTTTAAACCTCTGTAAATCCTCTCATCCCATCTAGAAATATCCGTGATTGTGGTATATTATTTTTTCACAACGCTTCAACTGAATTACTTTGAGCTTTGTCGAATACATTAACTAAAGCTACATTTCTCGTCATGCTGCACGGTGAAACTTCATTATGGATTTAGACCTTTTTGCAAACATTATGGTAAAATAACAGTACTGTTGGCATCACATGATCCAACATATAAGGAGAATTCAATCAAAGGAGAGTGTCCACTTTAGATAATTATGTCTAAAGTGGATATTATTGGTGGGTTTTTGTTAAATGTGAGCCAAAATCATCACAATTAAAAGAACCAAAGACTTAAACTACTTCAGTCTGTGTGCATTGAATTTATTTAATACACGAGTTTCACAATTTGACTTGAATTACTGAAATAAATGAACTTTTCCACGACATTCGAATTTATTGAGATGCACCTGTACATCATTATTCACATTAGTCTTGATAATTTCAGGCGGTGTTGTGATGCACTCATCCAGACAACAGACAATTCCACCTCATTAAAACCTGCAGACTTTGTGAATTGTAGCTCAAATGTCATTAAGAAACTAATCCCATCTGAAATGATGTTGCTGCTGTCTCACTGCTTTCAGAGAAAAAAAATAGATATTACATCTGTGATTTTCTTTCTTATAGGAAGAGGTAGTGAACAGTGTGAGATGTTTTAGGCGAGACTGATAAGTTTATTGATTGAAAAATTACATGATTGATTATTGTTGAATTTTATTAGTTTTTTTTCTGCTGATGATCATGTTCCAATACACCCATCCTTCTATCCATTCATCTGTTTTTCTTTCCATCCATCTGTCTGTCTGTCCGTCATTCTATACATCCATCCGTCCGTCGATCCATCATTCTATCCATCCATTTGTCCATCATTCTATCTATCTATCTATCTATCTATCATTCTATCCATCCATCAATCCATCTTTCATCCATTGTTCTATCGATCTATCTATCTATCTATCTATCTATCTATTATCTATCTATCTATCTATCTATATATCTATCTATCTATCTATCGCTCCATCCATCCATCCATCCATCCATCCGGCCTATAAACCTTCAAACTTCAAAGACTTTTAAACTTTTTTTCAAAAATTCAATTCAAATTCAAGTATTGGTTTGGAATCGAAATAGTATTCTCAATTCAGCTGTGAATGGTATGATGATGCACACAAGTGATACTGAAATCCAAAAGGAATCTTGTTGTGACATCAGCAAATCAGCACAAATGAGCTCATCAGCAGGTTATTGAGTTTTTTTGCAAGCTTATTTGGCATTGGTGCAGTGATTAAAACTCACCAGGGCTTTTGTGCATGAAATAAAATAAAAAGTACCGCTGTTTACCAAGTAAACTGACTAAAACATTAGATACATTTATCACTTTAGTTGTTCCATTCCTTAAGAATAAATATTTGATGAGCTCAGTCTCCTTTGTACCACCGACAGTCACATAAAAGAGGGCCAGCACAGACAGAACGCTGCCTCAAGAAACACCTCAACATCTTATTCTTCAAGCAGGTACCCACATGCTGTGAAATTTCTCAGTTCGTCAGGTAAATCCGCAGCCAATTAGGAAGCGTGCCAGCGTGGACTGCATAACAGTATGCGCGGTCAAAGAGGATTTCCTGATCAACAGAATCAGGAGCTGCGCTAAGCTGCACAGCTGCCTTCAAAAACGGCAACTAGAGATTTGCTCTCGTTTCATGTATTGATTTTCCATTTAGCGGACTTCACAGCAGTAAATAAACACATATAGTTTTGCATTGCAAAAAAAGTTAATTTTTCAGAGCCATTCTGGGTTTTGTCCATCATTAGTCTTGCATAATGTCGTTTATCTGCAGAAGAGCAGGCCAGAGAGCCGCAGTCCATCAAATGCATGAACCTGTTGAAGCCGTACGATGCTGTTGTGTCGATTTTTCATTCAGTACAGCGACACGGGCAAAGAAAATCGTTACTTCCAATTTAGAGACATTATTGCAAATGTATTTTGTGTAAACTGTCATCAGTGTTTAGCTGACACAAAATGGCAGTTGTTTGTTGTTGTGTGTGTGTACTGGTGGGCAGGACAGCCAGCCAAGATGTTATACTTGTTTGGATGATATGTCTTTATCAGTTTAGTGTCTTGGCAGATGGCTTACTGAACCCTTGTGACACCGTGAGTGTGTGTGTGTGTGTGAAAGAGAGACACAAACACCAGCTGGAGCTACAGTCTCAGACAGTTGAATGATTGACCTCTTTGACTTCAGCTATCCTCTGGTTCTCTCTCTCTTGCTTTATCTCTCTTGCTCTCTCTTTCTCTCTCTAACACATACATTCTATCTTCCAGTTAAAGATAAAGACTCCTGGTTTCCTTCCAGAGGCAAAAGTTAAAGATCCTGCTGGAACGTGGCAGAATGAAAGCAGGGCGTTTACTTTGGGATATCGATGTTAAAGGAATAGCTCAGCCAAAAATGAGAAGTCTGTCAATGTTTAATCACCGTCACGTCGTTCCAAATGTCTTTCTCTTCTACAGGACATAAGAGGTGAATGTTCTGGGAATATTCTTTCCATACAAAAAACAAAACAAAACTGAAAAGTCTCCAGTAAGACACAAAACGCACCATAAAAGTTTCATAAATGTAGTCGATATGACTTCTGAGCTAAACTTCGATAGCTTTATTTCAAGTCACTGAGAAACAAACAGACATGTAAGATCCAAATGTGGATAAACACTTAAATTTGAGTTTGGTGAGAGGAACAGACTATAGCACATATGGTTTTCACCACGGAATAAAATAATAAAAGCATTTGTGACCTTTTAATCTCGCAATTCAGACTTTTCTTGCAAGCTATAAATGCAGAATTGTGAGATATAAACTCAGAATTTGGACTTTTTCTCGCAATTCCGTTTTTTTTCTGCCACAGAAAAGGAAAAGAAAAATGGTAATTGGGAATTTTTATCTCACAATTCCGAGAAAAAAAATCTGAATTGAGAGATATAAACGCAGAATCAGACAACTGTAATTGTGACTTTTTATCTCAGTTTTGACTTTTTCTCAGTCCAGGGTTTTTCGCAGTTCAGAGTTTTTTCTCATTGAGACAAAAAAGTTGGAATTATGAGATATAAACTTAGAATTGGGAGAAAAAAGTCAGAATTGTGAGACGAGTTGCTATTACCTTTTATTTTTCTATCCCATGGTGAAAACAAGCTTCTATACATAAAGCATGTGCAAGAGTCTTTCACAAAACCTTTATGGTAGTTTTTGCATAATTTTGCAGCTTAAAACACTTTTTCACTTTCATTATATGGACAAGAACATTCATGAATTTGCTTTCTATGTTCCACTGAAGAAAAATAAGTTTGATGTGTTTGAGGCGGCATGATGACAGAGTTTTCATTTTTGGGGTGTGCTATTGCACCATCACGGTCTGGAGTGATGGACAGTGGTAAAGGCATGTGGCAGACCTTGTCAAAAACCTCCAATGAGAAAGGAGTGGTGGCTTGCAGTGACAAGATGTGTGTATGGTGTAAGACAGACACAAGGCACAGCTGGGAACCATACTAATGTGTGTGGGACTCAATTTCACTACTGACTCATGTGTGCATAAAAAGCCTTTTTTTTAATCATTTCAAACATTCAGATTTATTTCAGGCCCAAAGTATAAAAACCATAGCCATAGAAGACATTGGTAACAGATAATTCTGGTAGTTAAATTGCACATTATAATTTATTGAATTTTGTGTTTAACATACACTGCCATTCAAAAGTTCAAAAACATCGATTTAAAATGTAATTTATTTCTTGTGATGCAAAGCTGAATTTTCAGAAGCCAATACTCTAGTTTTCAGTGTCACATGATCCCTCAGAAATCATTCTAATGTGATGGTTTGCTGCTCAAGAAACATTTTAAGTTATTAATATTAATAACTTTTTTTTCTTTTTAGGATTGTTTAATGAATAAAAAGCATTATTTTAAAATAGTAAAATTAATAGAAATTGTACAATTACAATTGTCTTCAGTCACTTTTAATCAACTTAATGCATTCTTGCTGAATAAAAGTATTAATTTCTTTCATATATACGTATATTATATATAATGTAAAAATCTGAATATTTTTATTTATTCTGTATTACACAAAATAAATGACAACATCAGTCAAATAAAACTACTTTTTGAGAATGACTTGTGTGTTTTGTGAAGTTCCTGTATTATTATTGTTTTTGTGTGATTGGATATTGATTTCATTGTTAAATATACTAAATTGAGGATGTGACAGGCTGGATGTGTTTTTTTTACTTTTATTGAACTCTCAATGTTTATGAACAGGTTTATAGACAACAGATCAATATTATGTTGAACTATATGCATGCAAAAGGAAACATGGCTGTATATGGTTGAAGAAAAAAAAATGATAAGTTGATGAAAAAAGTCTTTTACATATTCTTTGCTGAGCAATATTGCATTTGCAACAGGTCTTTTCTTTCCTCAAGCGAGCCATGTGCCATTTTAATCATGAGAGGGCTCAGACCTCTTTGCGAGAAAATGTTTTAACATTTTATTGCATGAAGTGATCAATAAAGCACCTTGGGAGGTCTGTTCTCTCTCAAATCCGTCTCTTCTGCTCTTTTCCGCTTCCCTTCAGGAAATATTCAAGCTGTTTATTTGCTGAAAATCTTCCCCTCTGCCTTTGCACTTGGATTATAGTGCAAGGAGTGGTGTGGACTGCTTTCATGGTATGTATACAGTCCCATACAGCTCCAAAATATATTTGAAATATATGTTGAAAACGGTGAATCTCAATGAAATATATTCTAGAAATTGAGAATATATATTTAGTTTAAACCTTCAAAGTATATTTTAAAACCTTTTTCAAGGGCACGAAAAACATTTCCAATTTTACAGTAGCCTACATTTTATACATACAATTAGTAAAATTTTATTTTTATTAAATTTTTTTACATTGTAAAGTATGTTCCTTGCCTCTCTTCTGTAAGTATGTCAAAATTTATAGACAATGTAAATGTATTTTCTTGGGTTGAAACACTGTGTATATAGGGCAAAATACATTTAAATGCTTTAAAAAAATATTTATATTTTAAAATATATTTTCAGAAATATACAAAAGAAGGCCAAAAATATATAATTGTAAAATATATTTACATACATTTTTAGCATATTTTAGCAAATATATCTTTGGACATTTTGAAATATATTTAAAAATAAATATAGGCAAGATAGGGAAAATATGAACTATTCTCTCTAGTTTTAGCATTACATAGAAAAATATTTTGTGTCAAAGCAATTGTATAAATAACAGGCACAAACATGAAAACTGAGTACAGTAAGCTGCAAATATAATACATCACTACATGAGCGTGTGACCTTTAGATCGGCTGGTGTGCAGACAGTACACACTTCTATACTAATAAACGCACACAAACGTGTGTGAAATAATTGACAGAGCTAAATTGTTAAGCCATTCTCCCTGTTTAAGTCCTTTAAGCTGAGGAGTCCGTTACACAACCCAACTTATTGTCTCATCCTTTGGTTCTCACGCACTCATTCACAGGTTGACATGAGCAGGTCAGCATGTGGGCCGCAGTCCTGACGTCATTCGGTGCGGAGAGCTCGTCGAGTGTCCTCATTAGCAAACACACCTCTAATGAGTCACTCGCTCTAGAAAGATGAGCGTATTTGGGTAATGTGCGCTTCTAGATGGGAACTTCCCATCGACTTTGTTCTTAAATGAAGCCAATTACTGGCATTTGCTAATGCTAGCATTGCTTTTATTGCTCAGACTTAAGGTTAGGGATTTGTTCAAAACACCTGAATCTTATGGTACGTTTACACAACAATGATTGCACTAGAAACTGAAAGGTTTTTCCTTTGCAATTTTGAACGTTTTCACATACAGATGACAATGTTCTCAAAACAATCCCTGTTCACACGGATGCACGAAAAAGACTAAAAATGCTGTTTTATGCAAGCCAGGCCAGTAGTTGGCAATGTCACTTTGTAAAGAACTTGCACTTAGAAACCCATTTTCAGGCCCCCATGATGATGTTGTTAAGGCTACTTTCTGATTTAGGAATTAGGATTTTCGCCTGTTGGATGATAAAATGGGCAAAAAATATGTAAGTCTTTACTATGTGTTTGCCTAGTAAGGTGTTGGGAGGTGGTTACTAGGGTATTTTGGCTGGTTGCTAATTGGCTAGATTTGTAGGTGGGTTACTAGGTAGTTGTTAGGTGTTGTGGGTGGTTACTAGGTGGTTGCTTATTGGCCCAAGGCCAACGCAATTTTTTATTGCGTCTGACTTGATTGTGTTTTCATTGCTTTGAAATGCAATCAGCAGCAAAACATGAAACAAATTCGCTATATGCGCGTGCTGTCAGAGAGTCCCGCACACATGAAGACTCATAGGAGTATTGAGTTTTGACTTAGTTATTTTTGCCACTTTATAGGGCCTTGACGGCTGTAAATTACAATACTTTTGTGTCAAAATGCTTGTCTTTGTAATTATCCTCATAAGCACAGTAGCAAACAGCGGAGTAAGAAACTATGGAGCCAGATCAGCCTCAAAAATAACACATTTGCAAAACAAAATTCATAAATGCACAGCACAATTTACATTTACAAAATCCGATTCGTAAATTCAAAACACAATTCATAAATACACAAGTAAAAGCATAAATATTTCCCCAAATGCTCACACAAATGTATCCTACCTAAATAAATTAAAAAGATTTACACAAATATGTACTGTATATATCAAGTTCTTGAATTAATTATCATCACACATTTATGAGTGATGTTACATGTATTTATGGATCGTAGAATCTGCATTTGCAAATCGTCACATGTACGTGGACTGCTTTGAATTTGTGTGCGATATTTTTGAGACCTTCCTGTCAGGTTAAAATTCATAAATATCTTTTTTTGGAGGATGTTCCGTTCAGCCAATCGCGGTGAGCTTTTAATCCACCAATCAAAACGCTCTTTACTGAACAGACTCAAGAAGCTCAAGCTGCGCTTGTACTGTGCAGTGTTCCATGATCGGGTGCTTGATGTAAAGACATTTTAATGGGCAGTGTTGGGCAAGTTACTCTGAAAATGTAATTAAACTACTGATTACTGATTACTCCTTTTAAAACTAATCACGTTACTGTTCTGATTACTTTATCTCAAAAGTAATTAGTAATTAGTTACATTAGTTAGTAACAGTATATTGGATCCGGGCAGCTCTTAAAGTTACAGCAGTCTAATATTCCTGCCGTCTGTAATTAATGTTAATCAAACAACAAAAGAGAGAAAATCTCTCACTGCTCTTGACTAAGTCACTTTTGTAACTTAGAAATATATATTTAATCAACACAGTGACGAATATACAATGTTTTTATACATTTGATTATTTGTATACAATGTAATAGCCTTTTTTTATTTGTTATACTGTAGTTTTTTGTCCTATTGCTTGTAATTTTTCTTATTTAATTGCTGACTGTTTACTTTTTTATGTTTTTTTTTTTTTTGGAATTTAGGCTAGGATGAATTTTTTGTGATGTGGACAATGGTGGCAAGAATTATAAAATTTCTATGGTCTCAACATTTTTTATATCATAAAGACCTTATTTAAAGCAAAAATAACTATATCGTGATATGTATCATTACCATGAAATTACTCATATTTTGGTCATATCAGTGTATACGATTTTTAGGTGGTTACAAGGCAGTTTCTAAAGTATTGTGTCTCGTTGCTAGGTGGTTGCTTATTGGCCCAATTCAAAAACTCCCACCTTCAAATCTCTATGATGTCCAGTGTAAGTTTTTTTTTTTTGGTCTGTTTTATCATTTGCAATAAAAAGGCTTTTATGGCGTTCAAGAAAGGTGCTTGGGTGTTGCTAAGACTATTACGATTTTCACCTGGTGGATGATAAAATAAACAATAAATTGCATAGACATTCATTGAAGGAGGGACATGAGTCGGATGTTGAGAGACCTCATCATATATCATTGAGACTTGATATCATCAGAGATATCATTGAGACTTGAGGCTGAGCTTTTTTGATATGGGCCAGTAACCAACCAACCAGTTTACCCTAGCAACCACATAGCAACACACTGGCAATAAGACACTAGCATGACTGTGACAAATTTTGTATAGACGAACAGAATCATATTTGACAATGTAAAAATCCTTTACATGTTTTCCTTGTAGGGAACTTCTTGGCCCTGGCAAAACCTGACATATTATATTATTGTACACTTAAATCTACTGATTTTATATCTATGGATGTTTCTGTTTGTCAATATGACTGTTTATCCATCTTGCTCTGTTTCTCTCACTTTCACACGACTAATAGATAAACAAAAAACTCCCTGGACATCTGACCTCTTTACGGCTTCTTTTTTGGTGTTCTTGTTATTTGTTCGTCGAAGAGTTCCAGGAGTAGCTGTGCAGCAATTTGCGCTATTTACCTCAGTGAGCTGGTCTCGGCTGAAAGAGTGTTTGCGTTTTTCCATTTTTTTTTTTTTTTTTTTCTTGGTTTTGGGGGGGCGGGCCTGTTGTTAGCATTCGGTGGAGAGTCGTTGTCAGAACAAAACAACAAACAACACTCATCTACAACCGTCCTTATCTCCCAGGAGTCCTCAGTGCTGTGCTGCTAGGACCCATCAATGAAAGTCCACATTGGTATCTGCACCGCTCTGTGTGTATAACACACATTCTAAACAAATATCCAACAAACTAGCGCTCAGTAAGTATGCTACGCCTGTTCTCCACACTGTTCTCCTTCATACATCACACGCTAAGTCTAAAGTTGTATCAGCTCGTTCCAGAACAGGTCATTATAGTTCTCTAGATACACCACACTCTCCTAAAATATTCATGGAGCAGCTTGTTTAGCATGTCAGTTGGTACTTAATGGCAATTAATACCTTCACATGATGAAGTGCATTTTGAAACATTCATGACTGAGTCCAGACGCTAGCTAGTTTAGCTGTTTATCAAGCAGACTGCAATTTGTAGCATCACTGTCTGTCTCAGGAAATCCTCTCAATGCTTTTCAGATATTTATGTGGTTTTCAAGCTAATGTTCAATGGTGACAAATGGCACGACTACAAGTAAACATTTGCATAATTTAAAAAAAAACTTGTTACTATAGTTGTGCCAAAACTCGCTTTAGAATTGACTCCCCCACCTAGGAGACAAAGAACAGACTTTCAGAGATTCCTTACAGACCTCTTAATCTCTGGTCTTCATACATTCACAGAATAGCTATAGAAACTGCCTTTCCATGCATCTAAATGACACTAAAAGGACGGGTGACCAGCAACTAACCATTGCTATATATCTAAACCCCATATCATGTATCTAACCCACATGTGACTTATCAGGTCTTAATCATTTGTGTATGTATTTTGAATAACTATTGAATAGTTTATAGGATTATATTCATGTTAGGTATGTATGAGTGTGAAAATTCTTGCTTGAAACGTTTTTTTCCAATCAATTCTTTGTCAAATGTATCGTATTCTTGTTATAGAAATCATGTCTAAAACTATACTCTGCAAGAGTGGGAAAAACGCGGACCATGTGACTGATAAAAGAACATTTGATTTATGAATGAGGAGAAACATTGCAACACCCCGAGCTACACTTGGTAGAGGCACATTTTGGGGGTTGTGTTAAACAGCAGTTAAATACTCAGGACACCATTCTTTCTCTCTCTTCTTCTTGGCCTTTGCGAGCCTTGTTTATTTTTTGTAATCAGATTCTTTAGCTTTTGGCATTGCTCTGGCTTACACGCATCTCTCCAAAACCATGAGGAGGAGAAACGCCACCCTGGCTCGTCAAAACTTTACTTCTATTCTATTTCTTTAGTTTATGGTATTTCCGTGCGAGTTTGTGTTGAGTTAAGTTTGCCTAACGCCGCATCTCCCAAAAGAGTGCTGTCTAAACTTCATCTGCAGACCACAGCTCCGCGTCGCCACCCAACGCCTGATCACTGGCTTCCCAAGACTGAACCTTCAGCCAATCAGCAACCTCGGGAAACCTCTTTCGGCAACCAGACAAGGAAGGGACCCCGGACACAGGAAAGCATGTACCTCCAGATTCTAGCTGAACTGGTTTATTTAATATAAATTTTAACTCAATTGAGGAACTCAATGCGAGGGTTAATTAAGTGATTGATGGTTGTTCAGATCTATACAATTGCACATATTGCTGTAAACTTGGGATTTCACATTTTCATTCTCTTAAACTAATTATTTCCTCATTTTCTCTCTTTCTGCAACTTGTGTGAATGCGTGTGTTCATGTGTTAGATTAGTTTATATGTCATAGATTTATCCAATAAAGCCTTATTTAAATTGAAAAGAGAAGTATCTCGTGTTTCGTGCTCACAAGTTAATGTCTTAAACTGCTGATCTTGTTACTGTGCTAATTAATAGTTTTTTCACTATATTTTGGATATAAATATCCATTGCAGAATTGCTGTCATACGGCTCATTCACTGACTCGCTGGCCGTCTCAGTGATCAGCCGTAAAACAGTGATTCTGTCCAAATTCCCTTACATATTATTGGTGGAGTTCCCTTTAAAATCTTAAATGATTCCCTTTGAGCTAAATTGACCTGTTTCCCTTACAAGACAAACTGACGAACACTTTCATGAAAACCTGTCATAAATGTTGTATGCGCCTGGCAAACTCAACTATTTGTATTACGGTCTAATCTAGTCCACCTTAATTAAATGTAAAAAGGTATGCACTGCTGTGCTACTACAGATATTTTGAACAATGCAACTCGAAATTGTTCTAAAAAGTTGTGCAGACCCTTCAGCAAATGGGGCATTTGAAAGTAAATTACTGTTAAATATAAATTCAATTAAATAAAACATGTAGTCTTACATCTAAGGATGCACCAAAATGAAAATTCTGGGCCAAAACGGAAACCAAAAATTCTGGATGCACTTGGCCGAAAACCAAAAATGCTTTGTAATGATTATTTATTATTTTATTAAATAAAGTAATTTTGTAATACTTTTTAATTTAACTCAATTTTAATGACACTGAATAAAAAAAAACACAAGCCAATAAAATAACCACACCTTTACTGAAAGTAACACAATAAAACTGGACAGAATTCATATTGGTAACAATTTACAATAAGGTTAATTAGTTAACTACTTTAGTTAATGAACTAAGAATGAACAATAGTTCTTCAGCATTTACTAATCTTAGTTAATGTTAACTTCAACATTTACAAATGCATTATTGAAATCAAAAGTTGTGCTTGTTAACATTAATGCACTCTGAATTAACATGAACTAACAGTGAATAACTGTATTCTCATTAACTAACATTAAGAAAGATGAATAAATACTGTAATAAATGTATTGTTCATTGTTCGTTCATGATAGTTAATACAACATTAACTAAAAACTTATGGGACCTTATGAAAATGGTTTTTTCTCCACACCCCTAGTTCCTAAGTGGTTCCTATATAGACTATAGAATACCCAAGACGTGTCACTCGTATAGTTTTGAATGGGGAAAAATGCAATGCTCAACATGGCCGCTCTATCCAAAGAAGCCCCGCCCTCTGAGTAAAAGAGCCAATCCCTAATCGGTAAAGTCAGCTCGTCACTGCAGCTGCTTTTAGAAGTCCCGGTTGCTATAGAAACAATGCCTGAAAAATATGCTTTTTTAACGCAATTGAAGCAATAAGGAACAGCATTTATGAGGCAGTTGTTGTCAGATTTCATTGGTGATTTCAAATACGAAATTTAATCGTAAGCTTAGTGAACAGTTTTTTAGAATATGATGTTTTCCCATTCAAAGAGATAGGAGCTGCACTTGCATGCCCGAGAGGCATTTCATAGATGGTCACCGAGTGAAATTACTTGTCTTAAAGGGACTTTGGCAGCTAGTGATTACTAAGCAATTGCTATGATCTGTGGTTAATAGGATGTTGTAGTTGGTGGTTACTAGTCAGCTAGTGGTTACTACAGTGTTTAATCCTACTGTGGTTAATTGGGGGTCTGAGGTGGTTACTACGGAAGTGTTATTGGTGGTTACAAGATGGTGGCTTCTAGAGGTTCAGGTTGGGTGGTTACTACAGTGCTCTGATTGGTTACTAGGTGGTTGTTAGGGTATTCTGGGTGGTTACGGTTACTACAGTGCTCTGATTGGTTACTAGGTGGATGTTAGGGTATTCTGGGTGGTTACGGTTAGTACAGTGTTCTGATTGGTTACCCTTGGAATAAAGAGGGTGATGTTCAAATCACTATAGTTCAATATAACAACAGTAACAGCTGGTAACGGGGCATATGAGTTGCTACAAATAAACATTATTTTTTTTTTTTTTTTGGTGTAATGAAATGTTGTTATGCGGTTACGGGTTAAAAAAAAACACATATCTTTCCACATACTGTCCATATGTTTATACTCTAGCCCCTCCTTTCTGAAACGCCGTGTGATTGGCTGTATACCTCAAGCGTGTGACAGAAATGTGAAATGTTACGCCCCTTACCATAAATTTTGGGGGGGGGTGCTTGCCGTTTTGGTCCCGGTCGGAGCGAAGAGACAAAAACATTAAAACCCGTTATAAACGAGGCACTTGTTGCATCCAGTGGGGACATAATTACGAATTATGATTTATACTGTCTTTTTACGCGTTGCGTATCGCGCTGCGTAAAATAAAACCATGTCTGCATTTGTGATCGGAGAAATGACAAAAACAAGCGCTACTCTACACTGCTCAAAACTGGCATTTGAATCATCAGTGGCAAATCCTTTAAATAGAAAAACGTACTTAAAGGGCTGTGAGTCAGAACAGCGGCATTGTAGTCTACTCTCCCAGGATCAGCAAACAGTCCTCCATAAAATGTGCTGCACACATCTGAATATTTGGGTTGAACAATACAGTGTTGTAAATACAACTTAACCACTGATTTCTAGTCGTGTCCTCTTTTGGAAGACCAAACAAAGCAGTTTCGCTTTCACAACAAAAACACATGGCAGCCTGGTGTGAGCGGAGGACGGCGGATTCAATGACAAGGCAGGAGCGGGCGGGGGGCTTGCGGCAAACCACATGTGACGACCCCGGGCTGGACTCCACTTAGTCCACGGTGAAAGCTGATCCGGCGATCAACAGCGCGAAGTTGATGCATTTCCTCAGCGACCAGCACAGATCAGCTCTAGGCATGACGAGGCGGATATCATCCTGTTGGAAGACTAAACAAAGTAGTTTTGCTTTCACAAACGAAACACACAGCGACTCCACAACACGGCGGCGGCGGCAACAATACTACAGCAAGAATCAAAGTTACGCCTTCTTTCTTCGCGTGAACATTTGGGCGGTAGATATGTGGGGGCGTGTTAGAACGAGGCGTTTTAGGTAGGCGTGGTTGACTCTTAACTTTTAAAAATAATATCTCTTTGGATTTGAGACTTTAGTCTTTGCAACTTTACAGATCTTCTTTATGCATCAAGAGCTTGTAACACTTCAAAGAGAAAGGAAAAATTTAAATCACATCATATGACCCCTTTAATAAATGAACATGGCATTAAAATGCCTTCAAAAAGCAAATCTTCAAATCTACCTGTCATTTTGTGTTGACTAACAGCAAGTTACTTCTATTGTATTTTTAATTTGGATATTTTTAGGATGGTAAACAAACCCACAAGAATGAAGGACAGTCCGCCGCCATCTAGAGCGATGAAAATGCGTGCGCAGTGTCTGGGGAGCTCACTGACGTCCGGGGGTCTCGAGGGGGCGTGCAGATGTTTGTAAGAGCTTCAAGACAGTATCGGCAGCGACGGGTGACTGCAGAATCCTTGGTGTCCTTTCAGATAAAAGCTAATTACACAGAGCGCATGCAGGAGGTCGTAACAGAGAGATGAGAAAGGACGTCCAGCTTTAATATCACTGTGTGCGCGCGCGTGTGAGGAGCCGTCACTGCTTCCAGTGATGGATTTATTGTGTATGCTAATCTGCCGCACTTCATTAGAAGCTTTGAAATATAATTAAGCAAATTAATTAAAACAGTCCACTTCAAAGTCATACACAAACACACACGCGCACAGCACACGTCTGCTGGAGTAGGCCTAATTACCGTCTTCCGCGACATTAATATCAATATATTTCAGACAACCGGAACCTTTTGAACTAAAATATTAAACATATTCAATTAAGTACAGAACAGGGGAACTACGGGAGGGTGGGATATAAACAGACCACTAGCCCCAAACAGAAACTCGCACACACTCACCAGGAGCTTGATCATAGCAGACGGTCCCAGTTGCGGACACAATTATTCTCTGATTATTGTGGTGCAAAGCCTTTGAAACGTTATTAGCAGTTTCCCCGTCCTTCGCATAATGACATTTGGATCATATTAATTCGTAAAGATGCTCTAAATCATAATTTATTTCGCACGTACAAACAATGTCCTCTACTTATCTGACCGTTCTTGCAATGCCAAACTCTTTCTCTCTTCGTATCTGTTACAGATTTAATACAATTTATTGGCATGATAAACCATTGTACAGTTGTACCGCTAAAGCATTTGCAAACAGAAAATAATGCGCAATTAGAGTTTTAACGCTGTTTTTCATGCATACCTTAATGCTAAAATGAGTTTTGGGTTTGTCATAACATTGCTATGCGGTGTTTTATGCGGTTAACACATTGCTACTGTATGTGGTTGCTATGGTGTTTTGAGTGGTTGCTAGGTGTTTGCGTCCAAAATCTAATGCTGTATAGTAGATACTGCATTTATTTTGAAACTTGCTTCGCAACCATTAAAAAAAAAAAATTCTATATGGACTTTACACGGTATCAGTCAAAGCTGTGGAGACATTGGTATTGTTGTAGCATATTTTGTAACTTTGTATTGTGTGTGGTAGATGCTGTGGGTTGTATATGTTGTCCTATTGTCTAGTTTATTTTTTTTAATTTTAATTTTTTTATTTGGACCTTGAGTCTGTAATAAAGATAATAAAGATTGAATTTATGTAGCTACGCCCCTTTTCAGTAATGCCTTCGTTGTCTTCTGTCTTCCGGTTTATATTTCCACAGCGTGAAGGTAAGGTCATACGGATTTAATAAACCGCTTGTTTTAAAATCCTTTCACCCACTTCTTTTGAACAAGTAATTACATAGTGGCCATTAAAAAGTGCATACTACTAATTACATCTTCAGCAATGTAATCAGATTAATGTACTAATTACTCTCTCAAAAAATATTTTCATTTAAAAGGGAAAAAGTTACATTAATAACAAACATCCCAACGTTGCAGATTTCAGACTGCAAAAGGTATTTGGAGGTTAATAAGCTGTAAAAACACAAAACAATTCATCTGGATTTATTTTTATAATTTTTTTTGCATGTTTTGGTTTCTTACTGTCACTAATTGCTGTCTCCTAGGGATAGAAATTAAATAAAAAAGGAAAATGTATAGATGTAAACTAAAGTTTCCTGAAGGATTTTAGAGGCTGATTCCAAAGGATACTCATCCCTCAGTAAATAAAATCTAATTAATTAATGCACCTAAAAAACAATGTTCTTAAAATATGTGTTAAACTAATATTATTAATATTGTACACTGTAAAAAAAAAAATCCGTAAAATTTATGGTAAAAAACCGGCAGCTCTGGTTGCCGGAATTTTACAGTAAAAAATACGGTAGCAACATTTTAGGTTTTACGGTTTTAACTTAAATTTACAGTTAAATACCGTAATTTCATTAACTGATATAATGTTAATATACCAACATATTGAAGTACAAATATCTGTTTTGTACCTTTGTAATACACTGATAACCTCCAAATGCAGGAGGTGATGAGAAAGTCACATGATGAACCAAAGCCCATCACAAGCAGCTTTTAAATAATAACATATATAGACGGTGCACAGTGTCATTCACACAAACACGAAACACCATCATGGTAACACACATGAACCTGAATAATGCAATAAACAGTCATTTAACAACATTAGGTGTAACACACAACCCTAATATACAAAACTGATAAGAAAAAACTAAAGAAACATAGTTATTTCAACAAAAAAAACATCAAATTTGAAATGTAACGCAGGGAATTCTGGGAATGTCAATTTACGGTTATTCACTGTGAATTATACGGTATATTTCACTTCCAAAAACGGTATACTACAATTGATGTCCAATACATGTAATGTCCAATACAGTTTTATATAGTAGGGGAATTTACCGTTAACATTTAACAGGTTTTTACTGTAGCATTTTTACAGTTTTTACCGTTAAATTCACTGTCATTTTTTACAGTGTATCACTAAAACAAATTATTATTATATTATATTATTCAAAGAAGTTTCTTAAGTTTACTAAGACTGGATTTATTTGACCAAAAGTACAATAAAAATGGTAATATTGTGAAACATCACAATTTTTCCAAAATTTTTCTAGTTTTCTACTGTAATATATATTAAAATATAATTTATTCCTGAGATTTCAAAGCAGAGCTTTAGCATCATTACTCCAGTCTTCAGTTACACATCCTTCAGAAATCATTCTAATATGCTGATTTGCTGCTCAAGAAACATTTATTATTATCAATGTTAAAAACAGTTGTGGTGCTTTATATTTTTGTTGATAGCATTTTTTCACGATTCTTTGATCAATCAAAAGTTTGAAATTAAAATTGAATTTTTTGTAACAATGTACATGTCTTTACTGTCACTTTTGATCAATTTAACGAATCCTTGCTGAATAAAAGCATTAGGCCTAATTTCTTTAAAAATAACAATCTTGTTGATTGTTTAATGTTTGTTGCTCTGTTAACTTCCATTCCAAGCGCATAACTGTAAATAGGATTTTGCTCTTTGTAAACTGAAGGATGAATCATTTTCTGTGGCAACTCAACAGCAAGAACTTGTATCGAATCTTCTAAACATAAATGTTTTTAAAAGGAATTAATACTAAAAGTAATAGATGAACCTTTACTTTTGCACACACACTCTTCCTTCCTGTAACTATGAATAACCTAGTGAATCTCTTTAATACATTATTAATCTGTGTGGTACCTACTGTCTCCCTGCTCTGTGGAGACGCTTTTATGTCTACTACCGACATCAATAAAACACTCGTACAGATGCATAGAATACCACAGAAATCACCATACAAACGTCCATTGATGATGATGCTTTCATCCTCAAAATTTAACTCTAGTTATCATATTTTCTACATCCATCTGCACCTTCTTGTACAATGCGGCCCCCACATGACATAAACAGTCCATAATAAAAGATCAAGTCATGACTTCCACCACCAGGACGCTTCTCATCCGATCATAAGTGACAGCGAGCAGAATGGTGCACCAAAACTCGATCTAACTCTCATTATTTCAGTAACTGGTCCAATCTAAATGTCTGGCGTTACTAGATAGCACTCAAATTAGCCTCAGCATTTAACGCACAAACCACAATATTGTGAACATCTAAAAAAAGACAGGCTTTGTGTCACTGATTCGTCATGTGGTGATTTTTCAGAGTTCATCTTTATTTTACCACAGTAAATTAGACCATTTATTCATGCCGAGGCACATTAATGGGAACTCAAGTGCTGCATCTATCACAATATCATTATCCACACATTCATGCCTTGCTCGAAAATTATCACCTTTGACAGAAACGCAGAAAATGAGTCAGGGATAAGCTAAAAATGTTTTGGTGAACTATAGGTTAATATTACATTTTTTCATTTTATTTATACATTATATTTTTTGTCCACATTGCTATACCTGATTTTAACTCATTAACTTTTGCACATAGATCTGCCCCTTTTTGTTGACATTGATCTGTTGCATTACATAAATATTTATACACATAATTATGTGGATGTCTGACATGAAATCATGAAGACAAAAAAGTGACATGTACATCTAAAGCTTTATTAATTTTATATTTATTATGCAGTGTTTATAACCTCACATTAATTGAGAGACTACATTGAATATTTTTACTGTTTATCAAAGTTTACCAATACATGCATACATATATATTATATATATATATATATATATATATATACACTGTATATGCATTAAAATATGAAGGTTATTGAAATATACTGAAATCATACTAAATATTGATTTCACACCCAGCCACTGTTTCCAACATAACACAATAATAATAACAATCTCTAATACTAGACTATATAGTACAAACATTATGCAGCCATAATATGACATATTTATGTCCAAGATGATGCATTATATTCTTTACAACCTAAATAAACAAAAAGGACTGGTAAAATTGCAAGATGTGATATTTGAAAGTGCTAACATCCTTGTTGTTGTAGCTCTATGTGAGTCCAGTATTTATTTATATAACTGCACTTCTATAGCTGGTGTCTCAAAGGACAAGACGAATGCAGAGAAAGAAAGAGAGCGATATGCATGCACAAAGTCGCTCTATTTCTATTCTATCACATGCATATGCTTGTATGCGCATTCTATAATAAAACATATACACTATCTTTTCTTCTCAAACACACCTGTGTTATTCAGGTGAAGTGTCAGGTTTTCCCAAAGGCTGTCTGCAGGGAGCTAAACTTAAGATCTGCAATGTCATCATGTTCCTCAAAGTTACTGCAACTTAGGTAAGAACTTCTAATATGACTTTCTTCTTACCACTTTTTCATTAGAGCTTTGATCACGGCTGTGCCATTTCGTGCCAACAATGGTCAAAGCTTTGGTTAAATTTAAGGCTGATCACAATCAATGGTTTGATCAGACATGTCAGTGATTTTTCCACTATCAGAACCCGTTTGTAATCACATCACACCACCAGAGCTCATTCAATGCCCTTCCAGGAAGATTTTCCCAATGAAATCACTGCCCAACTATCAAGACCTGGTGCTGTACAGGGTTAGTTCTAGCTGCACTTTGATTCAGAAAGTTGAAGATTGCAGCTGATATTTAAGTTTACACGGCAACTATTGTACTAAAAACGGAAACGTTTTTTACACTAATATGCAAAAACTATTAAAAATGCTGTATAATGCTGGTGATAGAAACAATTTTGCATGACGTCACAGTTTCCACAAATTTTTATTTTTGTAGATTACAATAATGGTAATATAATTTTCAAAAAATGTCACTTTGATATCAATGCTAATTTGAATTAGGTTTGTGCTATATTTTTGTCTACAATATATCGTAATTGTTGTTTTAACAATGTGGCAGCTGACATTATCGAATATGTATGACAAAAATACTTGAGGGTCCAAAAGCATTCACTGCGTAATGAAGTCTAATAGAATATAGTTAGAATGTCCCTATAATATCTATAAAATATCCCAATTTCACACATGCAAGATTGTCGTTTTCACGAATATTAGCACATGAGCAAATGTTGTATTGATTTTAAACAACAAAAAAGAAGATAATAATGAGTTACATTTTAGGGAACAATAGTATTGTCTTTTTTCACCAACGAAAACAGTGCAAGCAAAGCTGGAGCAGGACATTAGTGCATCTCAGAGCAAAACTTTGGTGTTTCATAGCAGAATTAATCTGTTTTTAAATTAATCATTTAAGTCAATGATTCAATGATCCATTCATAAAGATGGTCGGTCACTTGCTTCATTTCTAAATAAATCAGCTGTTCTGAACAAATCATTTGAATGAATGATTCAATAAATCACTCATTAAAGGGATACTCCACCCCAAAATGAAAATTTTGTCATTAATCACTTACCCCCATGTCGTTAAAAGCTTCATTCGTCTTCGGAACAAAATTTAAGATATTTTGGATGAAAACCGGGAGGCTTGGGACTGTCCCATAGACTGTCAAGTAAATTACACTGTCAAGGTCCAGAAAAGCGACGAGAACGTGAACGCAAGCAGCGTACGCTCTTCTGTGTCAGCCGCGACATAAGGATGCGCTATTTTCGTTCAAATCAAAGCGTAAATACACGTAGCAAACGTATCATAGTGTCGCGGCTGACACAGAATAGCGTACGCTGCTTGCGTTCAGTGGATATTCTCCAAAATGCCGCTACGGTGATGCGAAGAGACACAGAGGAGACAAATTGTTAAATAAAGTCGTGATTTTTGTTTTCTTCACGTACAAAAAGTATTCTCGTCGCTTCATAAAATTCAGATTGAACCACTGATGGCAGATGGACTATTTTGACGATGCTTTTCATACTTTTCTGGACCTTGACAGTGTAATTTACTTGGCAGTCAATATGACAGTCATAAGCCTCCCGGTTTTCATTCAAAATATCTTAAATTGTTTTCCAAAGACGAACAAAGCTTTTACGGGTTTGGAACGACATGGGGGTAAGTGATTAATGACAAAATTTTTATTTTGGGGCGGAGTATCCCTTTAAGACAGACTTGCCGCCAGGTACTGGCGGTTTTAGTGTCACATTTATTTATACGTGTCAAGCCTAAACTAGTCAAGGTACCAGCACAAAAACACACTCCACAAGATATCATTTAATTATCATTAACGAAAAAAAACCAAAATTAACCACCAAAAGCACAAAAAAAGTTTTCAGTTTTGGTGTCGTGTAAACACCCCCTTTAACTTCAATTCACCACAAACCTCTTTGCAACCACCAGAACCCTCTAGCTTCATGGCAGCAAGTTTTGCATATAATTAACACTTCCCCTATCTGTAATAAATCATAATGGAGTTCAAAACGAAAGCTCATGAGAAGCCTGTTAATTTAGCATGTGTCAATCACAACGCAAATACATAAGCGGGCTCTTCCTTCACTCCTGTGACAATTCCTCCGGCATCCCGACATACCGCCTTCATTTTTAATCTTAACTATCTTTAATTAAGTAATCTGGAGGGACGCTTGAGTTGAATCTCATGTTTGAGATCCTCCTTTGTGGACAGCGAGGTAAATTAGTTGACTCTTTCCAATCTGTTTGTCTTTACTACTTTCAAGGACTAGATTAGAACATACTCTATAAACGGATGGAATGGAACTGAGCCAAGTTGAGTTCTTACACATTTGTTGATGGTGATTATTGCATAGGGACTCTACTGAAAAAAACTACCGGAAACAACATGAGAATGAGTGCATGAGAATGTGATTGTTTTGTCATTGATTATTGAGTGTTAGTTTACCAGGAGGCTAAAATCCCAGCTCTTAAGTCAAAAGTCAATGAGAGGATAAAATCCCAGCAGCCACCGTAGCCCTGTTGCAGGGACCTTGGCGGTGAATCGAGTAGAGCGCATTGAGCCCTTTGAGAGCCCAGCCATTGTGTGTTCAGCTAATCACTTCACCTGAGCTTCTGTTCAAACCTGAAGTCGGTGTGAATCCTTCAAAGCTTTGAAGAGCAACAACAGAAGAATGCCTGATGTTTTATGCATTTTCCTTCTTGAAAGCAATATTCGCCTTTTTTTCCTGAGGTGTTTTGTCGATAAAGCGCATGTTCAACAATTTCTCAGAATTTCACAGGAGGTTTGTTACCTCGAGAAAACTCATTAGAGAATGGGCGGGGCATTTGCAGAGTTGCACAGTTGGAAATAATGGAAAATCTTAAAACATAAATTAGGTTTCTGACTTGCCATCCATACAGGTTGTACAATAGACAGAGAAATTGAGAAATTCAAAAGATATGCCAGGTTTGCATATCCAGAAGATGTATCTATAGTATTGGTATGACCTTCCCATGCTTCCCATATATAAAATGTGTGTCTCTATAGCTCCACTAACAAAAATAGCTACAAACTAGGGGTGGAACGGTTCAACTTACTCACGGTTTGGTTTGTATCACGGTTTTAGAGTCGCGGTTTCGGTATGGTGCTATGTTTCTATATGCTAATCTTTATCATCGTTATAAGTGTGTACTTGGTGTGAATGGGCTCGATTGAGTAACTAAATTATTGAGTCATGAATGATAGGCCTTAAGAGTTTTTTTAACAAATCGGTTAAGTGTATGATTCAATGACTCATTTATAAATACATGCATAAACTTGTTTCATTCATGAATGGAGCACATTTTGAGTGCATCGGTTGAATAAACAAGTCAATGATTCACTCAAAAACAGTCACTTGTCATCACCATCATCAACACTAACCATAACACACAAAAACATCATAATGTTTTGGCCTATGCCTGATCAGATGCATTCAATATTTAAAATAACAATATTGTTTACTCACCAAAGAACAGCTGCAACCAGATGTCATTGGGTTAAACTAATAAATCGGATCAGTCAGACTCCAGATGACATTTGAAGTATAGTTATGTGGAACAGTATTGTTGACCAAAGAGATTTAAAGATGGGCTGAAACAGATATAAACCAGTGTCAAAATGACATTTGTCACGGCTGTTTAGTACAAAATCAAATTTACATGAAAGAGTTTTATCGCTCTATCACATCTGGTTAGGAGACGGCACTAGAGCCAGTAAAAAAATAGGCCGCTTGCAAACATTGCCAAATTGTTAGATGAGGGCGAGTATGACCCTGCTGAAATGTTCCATCAGAATATATGACCGAAGGAGACATTTTTGCTTTCGCAGCAAAGGTGTCATCATTCACAGTAACTGCGTCACTGCTGATGATGATACAGAGGTCACCGTGGATTGGTCCTATAAGAAGACACACACACAAGTGCAAGGAGTTTGAGACGAGACCAAGGGCATGAGACAGTGCGTTAAACAGATAGAAGTCTGGAAGACTGTTGTTTTTCACCCTCGTAATGGTCTGGAGTAAGTGCTGAAGTTCTGTGTGGCACAGAGAGAGAGAGAGAGACAAACGCTCATAACTAATTCGCCTGACATACAACAAACGACCACATGTGAAGAGCTGGAGCTTAAATTATGATTACGGAAGATAACAGGCCTAAATCAATTATCTACAGGCGGGGAAATTCAATTGGAACATTTAACAGCTAAACACTGCAGACACACAAATGGTAGTGGTATTGTGGAAAAAAAACTAAAACAAACAAAAGAATAACAAGATTTTATGTTTTAATGTGTTCAGGCAACTTCCAAGGTTACCTGTGCATATGTTTCACTATTTGTGCAAATGTAAGTTCATTATTGTAAATGATGCTGTGGGTATAGCTGATTAATCTCATATAACGGTTCAGTTAATCAGCTCTCAGCTCAAGCAGATCAATCATACTATGTTAAGATTATTTGCATTTCTACATTTTTCTTTACATACGTGCTTGGAGTATTTTCCCAGCTAACAAAAATATGTTCTAAGAACATTTAGCTAATGTTCATGACTGGTTTTCTTGGCTATTTGATGTAAGGGGAAATTCCCATTTTAGCATTTTGCACACATAATGGAAATGTGTTTTCTTGATTATATGAATGTTATATTATTTTGCAAACACTAAGGGGAAATCTTTTACTTGGAACGTTCTTTCTGAAACATTCTGAAACATGTAGTAACATATAAAGGGGTCATATGATGCTATTTCAAGTTTCCCTTTCTCTTTGGAGTGTTACAAGCTGATTGTGCATAGATAAGATCCCTGAAGTTGCAAAGACTAAAGTATCAAAAAGAGATATTCTTTATAAAAGTTAAAACTCTGCCACGCCCCCCTAAACCGGGCCTCGTTCTAACACGCCCCCACTTATCTACCTCACTATGTGGAAATATTATTAGCATAATGCCGCCCAAATGTGTAAGCAAAGAAAGAAGGCGTGGTTTCATTAACCGCAGTTAGTGTTGAAGCAGCATGTCAGGAGACGCTGTGTGTTTCTAGGCGAAAGAAAAAGCACTTTATTTGGCCTTCAGAAACTAGATGCATTTAGGAATCTTTAAAATAACTTACAACAGAACAGCAATGCATTTAAATGGACGACCGTTTCGTGAACCTAGGAGAGGAGGTCATTCAGACTTTGCTATGACAATCTGGCACTTATGAATCAGCTACTGTTTTGTTATTAGTTAGTATTTTTTTGACTTGTTTCAAATGTGGAGTTTTGCGATTTGTCGTGTTTGGGTGTGTGTGTGGTGTGTGTGTGCGAGAGAGAGAGGAGAGAGGAGAGACCGAGCGACGAGAGAGAGGAGTTAGGACACGACAGCGAGAGAGGGAGAGAGGGAGCGAGAGAGATAGAGAGAGAGAGAGAGAGAGTGAGAGAGAGCGAGAGGGGGGTCACATCACAGTAGAGTCGGCTGTCTTAACCGTGGCTTGTGTACTGCAAACACATACCAGCTTCATCACTGTGTCTGTCACGCGGCTCTTCCCCTTTCAGGCTTGAACTGATGGAAAAACTAACGACACTATTAACTGTCTTGATATTTACTTTGAAAAATGAAGCTCACGATTATGGAAAGGGGCGTTACATTTACAACGAGTGCTTGCGGTGTTCGGCCAATCACAATGCAATGGGTCGCTGCGCAATCAGGAGCAGACTTCGCTTGTACGGCAGGCGGGAATTTTTAGAAAACGAAGCATTTGAGAGAGGCGGGCCATAGAGGACCTACAATAATGTACAGTATTTTTAGGATATTTTTTGTAATATTTAGGATTAGGGGTTTGTTTAAATCCCTAACCATAAATATGAGCTATAATTTCAAAGTAACTATTTGAGATTAACAGAATCACTTCCTGTCAGCGCCTGCTTTGAGAAAGTCAGCCTGACTCAGGAAGTTCGCACAGCGTCTAAAACTTCTGAAGGTGACCTACAGGAAAGCTCTGAGGGAAATAAAGAGCTTTATCCTTTCATTTATAGATCTGAGATTCATTTTTCAAATAATTGCTGCGAGTCCCTCTCAGTCACGTTCACTCTTTCATGCATAAGCACACAAACATGCGCGGTTCTCAATTGGAAGATATCAACTGTTGACAGATTTCATTTGCATGTAAATCAGAGGGAGGAAAATCAAGAGCTTTATTTCCGAATCAAAATCTGTCTGTCTGTCAGTACACCTCGGTTACCCTCTGCCTCCCTGTGATTGATTGTGGCTTTCTCTCCCACATAGAAAATGGATTGAATTCGGAAGAAACTTCAGATAGTTAATATGCAGCCAGCAGGAGGCCAATCATATTTGCAGCTCCACCATGATGTGGTGAATGAATGTCAGCGTTTTGCTAGGAGTTGTAGCTACAGTGTTCTGGGTGCTCATAAACTCGTACCCAAACAATTAAAAAACTAGCTAAACAATAGTTTCTGAAGTTTTATTAACTAGCTAAACAATAGTTTCTGAAGCTTTTTTAATAATTCAATTTTTTTGTCCATTTATAATCCGCCAGATGAAAATCTGATTACTGTGAAAGTAATAGCACACCTCTCCTCAACAAACCACACTATTTTAGGTATCTGTCTGAAGTGCAAATGGCCTGGGACAAGTCACGCACCAATGTTTAATCTAGGGTTCACACCAAGGACTATAACGATAAAAATATAGTACTAAATTCCATCCTGCTTTAAAGAGCTTGAACATTTAAAGTGGCAAGTGATGTAATTGGAGCATGCGCTTATAATAAACAATGTTATTGTGGACGATGTTGGATGTGTCATTATCTTTATCGTTCTTGGCGTGAACGGGCCTTTAGGTGTTTAAATCAATACCTCTTAAGTTACTCTGATGTTTGGCTTAGCAAGCACTCTTAAATAAGTATAGGATCTGACAAAGAAGGAGAAAAAGGCACGAGGAGACAAAGTAAAAGGTGAAATAGAGGGATCTGAGTGATAAAGGAAGGGCACGGTCGTAAAAAGGAGCGACACTCTGAGAGATTGAGTGATGATGGGAAAAGGCATTTGACAAGAAAAGGAGTTTGGAGGGGACAGGAAAAAGAACATTTAAAAGCCCTTTATTTAAGAAATCAGGAGAAAGAGGGGGACACGGGCCTCCAGCAGCTTGTTTTCGGTCCGCTGGTTGTGATGGTGTGTTTACGCCACCACATGTGACTCCTTCAGGGGAGCAAAGAGTCATAAGAAAACACAAACTAGACACTTCTTAAAAATAAAAGTTTTATTAACATGTAAAATCTTACACCAGCAGTCATCATGGAATCGCTGTAGACCATGTCACATGATTTTTAAAGCCTCTTGGGCCTTTTTTCCCCATCTGTCCATTTTTTCTTAGCAATTGACCACTCATGGCATTATTTGTCCAAAAGTAATCACTGTCTTGTTCCTTAAGCGCACATTCAAAAGATTCAAATAAAACAATCAACGTTCATGCACATTCATTTTGCGGTATGAAATATCACAAGTGTTTGGGGCTGTAACAGTTTGACCCGATTAATGCTTTGATTTACTAAGTTAAGTTTTACAAACGTCGTACATCCGTTCATGTTCACCAATACAGCAGCATTACTAAGATGAGAGAACTTACCCGAGTACTAAGACACACTGATAAGATGCACCTGTTGATTGAGATTACTTCAAGGGTTTATTCATTTATTGACCTCAACTTTATTTAGTTCCTTAACTTGAGGGGTAACAATCTGCACAGTGTTTTTTTTTCTTTTCTGGGGATTCACATTAAATAAAATTGGAAATAAATGAGATAATCATTTTGCATAAACCATTTAAGTAAACTCAGTTAAGACAGTTTAGTACTTGTTGTGGAAACAAAGATAAGTACTCAGTCTTTGTACCATATAAAAAAAAACTTAAATTAGCCAAATACAGTTTTACAGTTTTTACAATTACAGTGAATACCGTAGATCAAAATGGACGCTCACAGACAGGGAAATGGTATCAAAGTACAGAAGGTAGCAATAACAACCAAAACGATTTAAAAAATAATTCATAAAAATAACAAATACATACAATAATAAATATATTTCTTCGTTCTGAGCAAAGCACATCATAATTATTCCACCAATGCGAATATCGCTTTACAGGCGCTGGATAAAAGCTTTCTTCGATTTTTAAGTACTCATCAAAAATTCCAAGACAACAATACTAACTGCAGATACAAAGACGCCAGCACTTATCAGGTTTGCCCAGACAAAGAGATTACCAAATGAGCATTTGTCATAAATACAGAGATTATTCATCAACATAGTCATCAAAGGTACTAAGGAATGAGCATGTGATCTCGAAGTTACTAAGATTAGTCTACTCTCATCATAAATACTAAGATTAGGTTACCCATGAGAGAAACTGATATAAAATACTCTGAATCAAAAGAAGGAATACCCATATAAACAGTACGATATGCGAGCGTTTGGGAGCTCGGTTGGAATACTAAGATATCGGTGACTGATGGCGTGACGTGTTTTAAATGCATAGACACATGGAGTCATTCTGCGACAAACTCCATTACTAAGATAACACTGGAACTGTAAACAGAACAAATACGCCGCTCTCTTTCTCATGACATCTTCATTGTGCTTTTGAATCGCCCTCAAGGGCGACAGCAGCCTATTGTGTTTGTAATAAGTAAAAATGTCGAAACCCTCACCTCACGTGGTCTGATATGAACTCACAGCTAAAATGGATCATTGTTACTAAGATGCAGTCAGGTAAACTTGAACTCTTGGTAAGAGTTTTTTTTTTTAACATCCTGAGCACTCTCGGACCATATGGTGTTTGGGTTTTACTAACATATTTCCAAATTTGCTGGGATGCAAAATTAATGAATTCATCTATTTTTAACCAGGTGAAAACAAAATAATGTTACAGACTTCCAAAGTGCACCATAGTTCGACAGATTATAAAGTACAATATTTAAAGGATTGTAGTATACTTAAGATTTCAATAAGTGCATTGATGCCTTTCATTAAAGGGGTCATATGATGAGATTTCAAGTTTTCCTTTCTCTTTGGAGTGTTACAAGCTGTTCGTGAATAGATAAGTTCCCTAAAGTTGCAAAGACTAAAGTCTCAAACCCAAAGAGATATTCTTTATAAAAGTTAAGACTCGTCTATGCCCTCCTAAAACGCCTCGTTCAAACACGCCCCCACATGTCTACGTCACGATGTGGGAAGATTTGCATAACGCCACCCAAATGATCACGCAAAGAAAGAAGGCATAACTTTATTGTTGCTGCCGCCGCTGCCATGTTGTGGAGATGCTTTGTGTTTCGTTGTGAAAGCGAAAATACTTGGTTTGGTCTTCCAAAAGAGGAAACAACTACAAATCAGTGGTTAAGTTGAATTTACAACACTGTTCCAGAACACTTCAACCAAATATTAGTATGTGTGCAGCACATTTTATGGAGGACTGTATTTTGATCCTGGTAGAGTAGACTCCAATGCCGGCTGTTCTGACTCACAGACTGTAACGTTTTTTATATTTAAAGAATTTGCCACTGACGATTCAAACGCGAGTTTTGAGCAGTGTAGAGTAGCACTTGTTGTTTGTCATTTCTCCGGTCACAAATGCAGACATGGTTTTATGTACACGGGCGATAGGGAAGCAAGACATGGTTTGTGAGTTTTTATAACGGTAAAAGAACGTTAAGTCATTATAATCCATAATTGAAGACCCTACATACGGGAGGCCAGAGGCGAGGCATAGAAGAAAAAATGCCTCATTTTTATAATGGGTTTTAATGTTTTTGTCTCGTCGTGCCGGGACATGGCATCATATGGTAAGGGAAAGAACATTTCCGTCACACGCTTGAGGTATTCGGCCAATCACAACGCACTGGATAGCTGACCAATCAGAGTACACCTCGCTTTTCAGACCGATGAGCTTTGTAAAAATCGATGCGTTTCAGAAAGGCGGGGCATAGAGGAGAAACAATAATGTACAGTATGTGGAAAATAATGTGTTTTTTAACCTTAAACTGCATAAACACAATTCATTACACCAAATACAGAAAATAATGTTCTCGTTAGCAACATCATATGACCCCTTTAAGCATTATTACTCACTGCGATCAGAATTGAAGGAGTCAAAAACTCTTCACAATAAATCACAAAAATTTTACTGCTATGGTGTTCATAATTTGAAGTAATTCAAATTTGATGCTGAACTGGAAGACCCACTGATTAATGTGAATTGTCATCCCATGTCTATGACTTGTTTATTTGCAAACTCTCTGCGTTGTTTTAGCACCCGGGACACTAAAGGAATTACATAAATCAGGCCATGATGCAAAAACAGCCACAAAATTAGTGCTGAATACAATTTTCTCAATGCAATTCCTGATCATGAGTGTTAGACGTGTGGTTAAACTGAATTGCGGGTGCTTATAGCGAGGGATTTTTTGTTGAAATGTTCTGAGTAACTGTTTAGTGAATTCACCCGTCAATTTTTCTTTTTTGGCAGATTCTAGTTATTAAATTTTTGAGGCTTAAACAGTTCACATACTGTACATACAAACAATCTACACACAGTTTAAAGTCTATTGTTTGACAATGAATACTGTACATCTGTAGCGGAATCTTCGAAGTCACAAAAATATTTGAGCAATTTCCTTCCCAGAATAATGAAAAAGTAGGCTACTTAAAAGATATCTGAGATGAGCGCAGGTTGTGGAGATGAATTTCTAAATATAAATTACATGAGAAGAAAAAAACATCAAAAGTCTGTAAATTGTTAGACAAAAGTTCTACATGTTGCTGAACAGTTTCATTATTACCTCATCCAACTCTTCAATCAATGAAGGTTTATTGAAACCTGCCAACTGACAATGCCACTAACCGGTTGGAACGGGTAATTTCAGCAGATGGCTATATAAATGTTGGTGGCTGAATGAATGCAACGACGATTTAAAAACGGGGCATGCATGCTCAAAGATGTCTGTTTACATCGAAAAAAATATATATTCAAAAGCAGTGCAGTGGAACACAAAGCGCGTTCTGTGTGAAATAGTAATCGAGCATGGCATATGCCCATTGCTTGAATCATGGACAGACGGACTACTAGTAGCCTACTGGGTAAGCAAGGTAAAACTTACATTATATGCGAAGTGAAACTTTAAAATTATCAGATGCTTTGTGCAACAGCTATAAAAACATAATTTAGTAACTGACATGACAGAGATGGAAACTTTCCTCAGACTACGCAGTTTTGACTTTCTAACTAAATATAAATGAGTATATCAGTATGAACTGATAAAAGCTATCATATGTATTTCATTAAGAATTAGGTCCTTCTTTACTATTGTGGTTTGATTGACTGGCACCTTCAAGTGTGTATGTATAAATGTATTTTGACACAGAGTGACATGCTGGTATATTAAAGTAGGTATATTAATAAAGATTATTTTATATTTTGTTCTATAACTATTTTATATCAGACTGTTAAGAAATTAAAGATGCTGACAAATAGTCAATTTGTGTCACATAAATATGAAGCCCTACGCTCATTATTTTTTATGTTATTAAATGATGTTGATTATTTGAACCCTGTTAATGGATTCAATGCTAAACTTTTGCTCAGTTGAGTAAAAGTTTTAATGTAAGTATGCCGTAACGTGCAACATGTGCAGATGAGTTCTGCTGGTGCACAGACATAGGGAGCGTGTGATGTTTTGTTTTTTAACCTATGGAGAATATAAGAACATGTTCTTGCAGCATTTCGGCATATTCCCATAGGACGGCATCCGCAGACCTAGTAGAGGAATGTTGTGGGAAGGTTATCGGAAGATTTCCACAGTGTTCGCATGAATGCAGCTGTGGGAGTTGCTCAAATTGAGTTTGCATAGCAATAGGGGAGTTTTACAAGAACGTTGCTGCAGTGTTTTGGGAAACGTTTGGATAACCTCTGCTGCAAACCTAAGGGAGCCCTAGTTTTACACTTTCTCTGTTGAGTTTAAAATGAATTGGTTGCATAGCACAAGGGAAGGCTGTAGTGTACTTACAGTGCCAAAAGTGCTATTGGAGCGCTGGGAAAATGTATGTCAAGATGCTGAGAGGTCACAAATGTGTGAGCATTTGGGGAGCATTTCTTTAATGTTGTTATATCATTAGGGAAGCACTTGTGAAATCTGAGAGATCTGTTAGGTGAGAATTTATGGGTGGTTGGAGGAAACAGCCTCCAACTAACAGTGAGAAAAATAAGTTATTTTCTAGGGGCTTGGAGAAGATGAAAATGTTCTGCAGTCTTTGTCTTCCTCGAGTTTGCACCTTTTGTCTGGTAAAGACTTATTGCACTGTTCTCAATCATTAGCATGCATTCATTGAATGTGATTGTAATACTTGTGTGAGATGTAATTAATTTTCCTAATACTGAGGATTATTATAATTGTATGGTTTCCAACAAATGAGGTATTGTTTTTTTTTGCAGAGGGTGGTATCTAAAGTGAGACATAAACATTTTATTTTCAAGACATTAATGGATGCGATTTAAAACCTTTTTGCAGCATTCGCTCTTTGATATCTGTGAACAATTGAATGTATTGTGGGTAACTTATATTGTGTTCGCTTTGGGCTGATCATCGTTATTGTTGTTGCCAGGTGACTGTTTGTTGCTGCGCTCAGTCCCGCCCTTTGACGTCTCCTGCAGGAAGAGGCGTGGCTTACAAAGTGACAGAAGTATTCTTCGATATTCTCTGCGGAAGTTCTGATTGAGCAGTCCGTACACTACGGCATTCAGGCAGGAGTTAAAATATGCCATGAAATAACTCACCACAAACAGCCAATCAGGGACCAAGGGTGCTACGTGGGGCGGGTCCACCGCTACAGCCAGGCCAATCAGATTCAGTGGCGCCCAGCAGACGGCGAAAAGCACAAAGACGACAAACATGGTCAAGAAGTGGCGCAACTCACTCGGACGGAGGCGTGGCCTGACGTCGGTTGTGACCCGCCTCCTCACGCGGAGCACCAGCACCCAAATCCTCAGATAGCAGAACGTGACTACCGCGATAGGAAGCAGGAAGTGCACAGTTACCACGGCGATGGTGTAGCCCGCGCTTGTCGTCTGACTAAAGGTGCATGAGTAAACGCGAGGGTCGTACGTCAACGACCCCAGCGCCAGGTTTGGAAGAATGGCGATGGCGGTGAGCACCCAGACTAACGTCAGAAGCGCCAGGGTTCCGGCGCGGCCGTAGATTTTCTCGTAGGTGTTGGCCTGGCAGATGAAACAGTAGCGGTTGATGGCGATGGCGGTGATGTTGAAGATGGAGCCGATGACACTCGCTCCCATCAGGAAGCCGCTGACCTTACACTCCATCTCCCCCGGCAACCAGCCTGCGTGCAGCATGCCGTGCAAGACCAGAGGGTAGGGATAGCAAACCACCAGGAGATCGGCGAAAGCCAGGCTCACTACAAACGCATTACCTAAAGCACACAGACAGAATTCAAATACAAGGCCTTAGTTATGGCATTAAAGTTAATTGTTTTATTACATTCAGATCATGATGACAGCATTATTAAAACTCAAAATTATAAGTTGTAAACCTGATTTTTTGTTTTTGCACCAACTGATCGACCATTACGTTATATAAAAAAAAGCAAAATAGAAATGATGAGAACAGTAAGATGTAATCAGGGAACTACAGCACTTCAGGGGCGGATCTACCGGGGTGGCACGGGGTGGCAACTGCCACCCAAAGAAAAAGCTGTGCAACCCCACCTGCCACCCCAGAATTATCACAGAATAAAATATAAATGTAAGCAGTGTTTCATATGCTTCTTTTCAGCAGAGGCGATGACTGCAAAATAATGTCAAGAAAACACGTCTTTCAGTAAACTGTGCATGATGGTTGCACACGCACGCAGCACACCCAGTGTAGTCGGTTACATTAACAAATGACTCTTATGAACCGGTTCTTTGCGAGTCAGAAACACTAATGAATTGATTTTACATTTGTTCATGAAAATTACTGCTTCTCGTCTAACTAGAAGTCTTCTGAGATCTGTCTTCTGACCTTATCCCGTCCGGATATGTCTGAGATTCATCCCGTAATTGTTTGGTGATCCGATTCTCTGACCGCCCGCTCCACTTTCATCATGGATATAAGCCATAACATATAACATGAAATCAATAAGAAGATGCAGATCACCGAATCTAGTAGCAGCAGAGTTAGGTAAGAATCTAATCGTATTGCAGTTTTTGTACAGTAAACATGTTGTACACCCTCAAAACCTGCTAAAGTGTTGCTAGTTGGTTGCTAGGATATTCTGGGTGGTTGCTAGGCTCTTGCTATGCAGTTGCTGGGGCAGTGCTAGAGTATATGTTTGATAGTGTGTTCTGGGTGATTACAGCTATTCCCACCTCAGTTCATTACAGAAAATCAAACATTGGTTTCAAAACTGATCCAGTTTCAGTGGTTTGATGTTATTGTATTCCTTTCTAATGTTAGGAAAATCAAAAGCTTTTGTTGCTCTTAAACTTGCACTAATACGTGATTTATACCACCCAAGTAGACTACGTAATATTAATAGAACCACTGTATTCTTTAGTGAGGCAAGCTCAGAAACATTGACTGTTGAAGTTTTTTATATCGGGTATCGACTTGGGGCCATGATGGATTTTGAAATGTTAGTATTTATTTTTCAGTTTAAACAATATAGATGATTACTTCATGGTAATGCAATAGGCCATTTGTGAACACAATTGTGTATGTCAAGCCATAAATCTCCAATTCATCTTTGTTGTTTTTTTGAACAACAAATAAAAATTTCTCTTTCTTGTTAAGTACATGTGAAAAACTGACTCCGACCAAAATGCAAGAGGTTCTTCAGATTTATAAATTTCCCCATGAAATCATGACTAGAAAATGAAATTAATGTATTTTTTATACACGTTTACAAATGTTCGTAGAGTAGAAAACACAAACACCAGAAAGGAAACTTGATAACAGCACCTGAACTGTAGGGGTCCCGGATCGGGGGGGGGGGGGGGGGACATATTGGTAGCGAAGTGTGGGAGTGTTTGTGTGTGTGTGTGTGTATAATGTGTAGGACAGGCTCAGGTGCTGTAGTATTTTGACTGTGAGGTTCACACAGAGTGCAGATCCATTAGATTAAGTGCGGTGTCTGTGACACTGAGTTCTCCTCTACAGTGCTTGTTTGTGCATGTTTGCTTGGTTTACCAGTCAGTCTCTCGTATGCATGTGTTGTATGCTGGTTTGTTGGGAGTTGAGGTTTTCTCCTCAGATCAGCTTGTATTAGCATTTATACCACAGATGGAGTTCAACACAGCACTGTACACACACTTGTGCTCCTAAACCAATGCGTTACAGAACTCAAATAGGTTTTGTAATGGATACATGCATTCAGTGAATATCGATCAAATGCATCTGGGAAAAAGAGTCTATATAGAAAGTGATCATTTTAGGTTAATATTCTACATCATACCTCATCCACATGACTGATGCTCCATTCACACTGATTTTATTGCTAGAAGTCAGCACGTCGCTAGTAGCCATTCCTCTTGCTCTAATACATTGGTATAGATATTGCAGCAATGCATTATATAATGAACAAGATGAATGACTATCAATGCATGATTCAAACATGTTTAAAACGACACTTTCTGACCCTCTTTAAATTCCATTGATGCTCGTTTGCGTAAATGTAAACTGTTGCATCACAGGACACGCCAACAATGCATTGCATGAACACTGTTGCTTATGTCTCCAGAAATTGAATGATTTGGGGTCACCGCAAACCGCTGTCAACTTTCACAGCCGCCCATTTCCTCTTATCTCACTTTCCCTCTTCTTCTCCATTTTGTCTTTCTCATTTGGATCCATCAATGTCTGCTATCTTTCTCTTGCTCGGTGTCAATATCTCTCACCGTATCTGATTTCTAATCCATCTCTTTTCCTCTCACTTATTACAACTCAATTCACCTTCCCTCACTTTCGTCCTTTCTCATAAGAAGATTAAGAGGCAAGAGGAAGCAAGCAGCTGGGTTTTAAACGTTTTAATTGGAACGTTGAAAGGCTTTCTGAGAGAGAAACTTGGTATAAACTCTTGTTCCGAAACTGGGCCAGAATGTATGCACTTCAACCTGAAAACAGAGTTTAGCGCCACAGAGATGCCTAAGCAAAGAAAACAAATAAAAATCGGATTTAGTAGAGCACCACACACACACACACACACACACATATGCGCTTGCGCTCATTACCTCTGTGATCCTGCCGCATGCTGATGTGAGGAAGAGGGTGTGAGGAATAAGTGTTCAGGAGATAGTGTGCCAGATACACAAATGTTTCCTGCAGAATTCTGGGCTTTGACATTTGGAACAACATTTAGTTTTGTTTGCTAAACAGATGAATTTAGGAACTGCTGCCTTCACACTAAAAAAAAAAACATTGGCCCCTGCTTTTAAATGATTGTACCACTTACCTATTACATCAGATGTTGTTAACCAAAACTACTGTATTCAGAATGTTTCAGGGAATGCATGAACTGTACTGTATATCTTCAATGCAAAGTCGCTTTGGATAAAAGCGTATGCCGAATGCATAAATGAAACGCACAGTAAAATGCTTTCTGTGATTTGACAAACAAAAAATATCTGGTGTCTGGTTTATTGTGTTTCACTACTTCAGAAACATTCCCAGTAAAGGATGCTAATAGGGATCAGAAGTGAAGACAAGGAGAGAAAATAAAGTTTTAAAGCACCCCATGAAACATAGAGAGAAATGCAAGTGAATTGGTAAGAGAAACGAGAGATTCCAAGTGTATTCCAGTGGAAAAATTCATGGGATTTGGTTTAAATTAAGACCAGATCTGCACTGTCTGTGGTGTGTTTTACATTGCAAAAGCAGAACAAAAGGGAAAAACCCAGAACACAGCTAAAGCTTTTACAGCAGAAGCTCCTATGATATCAATGTCACAAGCTTTACAATATTTCATCTCTCATGCATATAAGCACATAAAAGTTTTAATGAAAAAAAAAGAAATATTCAAAATGTATCATTTACAGTAACTTACAATTAGCAAAGGATTGGAAAAAGTGGAAAAAGTCTTCAGATTAATTTATACATGTGAAGAATAGGTTGAGAATTATAACCTAGCTCATATGAAGACAGGAATCATGTCTTTTTTTTTTTTTTTGCTGATTAAGGCGTAATACAAGAATTCTTCACCTTGCCGAAAGCAAAAATCTATGAAAAGCACATAATTTTTGTGAGGAAGTGTGACATGCTCATGCAAAACAGGCTCTATTTTTGGATTCAGCACCCCAAAATTGGTAAGAAACAAGTATTGGATTTCATTCAGCAAGTATGGTGCAGGCCAGTGTTATTTTTCTAAAAAATCTCTGTGTTTCACAGAAGAAAAGAAAGTCATATACAACAGGAACAGAATAAGGGTAAGTAATCGATGAGATTCTTTTCATTTTTGGGTGGAGTATTCCTTTAACTATTCAAGTCACAGAAACTTTTACAAGCTTTAAAACTCTAAATGTCAAACAGCGAACATGAAGAATGGGTTAAATGGAGTAAAGAATGTACTGTATTCAAATATGTTAACATTACAATTGCATTAAATGATCCAAAAGGTCTTGAAGGTACAGTCAACTAAATAAAAGCACGACTGATGCACAAGAGTGAGACAAGCCCATTTTTTAAACCGGTCGCATAAATGTATAATATGAAATCTAGAAACCCAGTATCATGGTCTGACTCACCAATAGCCCAAATGTCAAACTAAACCCATGGGTCTCATTAATGCTTCAACTGTTTCTACTAGGCACCATTGAGATTAAAAATGAGATTTTTCTCATGAGAAAACGACCATCTCATCTCGTTTCAGAAAAGAGCTCGACAATGTCTCAAACTGTGGTCAGATTTGCCAAGTAACTAGCTAATTTCTTTCCCATCATGCAGAAAATTTTAAGAGGAAGGGGATATTTAAACGAGACACACATGAGAACTCCATTAGGTCTTTTGAGCCACCTCTGAGCATTAAAAGTTTCCTCCGGGTGTCTCTCTTATACACATAAGCACATACAAAGGCTTTAATTAAAAACAGCATAACAGAGAATGCTCACACACACACACACAACCATTAATGACGGCAACGGTGGGTAGTGCTTAGTCAACATGAATGTTAATTAAATCTCTAATGACCCCAAACTAACGAGGACTTCACTAACACAATCACTATTTCATAGGGTAAAAACACACATGAAGGGTTCTACCATTGTAGCATCTCTCTTTTGCCTTCCTAACTGAGTGTGTGTGTGTGTGTGTGTGTGTGTGCATAAGATAAATGAACGCGGGTCTAAAGTGCTTCCCGTCGTAGCAGCTCTGCAGGCAATGTCCTCAGGGACTTTGCAATCTCACTTGGCACCAATAACCCTGTATCTGAGGAAATTTTAGTGGGTGTGTGTATAAAGGAGTGGATATGTTGGATGATCAAACGGCTTTGTATAAAATGGTCACACACACACACACACACACACACACACACAAACGTTCACGTAGAAAATGCTAAATTTTTCTTTGTCAGCTACGGATCGCGTTTCACTGCTCGTCGCTGACGCGGCCGGTCTCCGTTGACACTGATGCTGTTTTTGACTGACCTCTGCAGCCTGTGTTCCATTCCAAACTTTTACACTTCAACCTCTACGTTTTTCAGATGCACCAATCACTTTTACAGCTCTTAAACTCTGACCTCTTGCTTTTTCACCGAAATGACAAAGAGCCACCTCTCACTGCAGATTTTACAAAATTGCTAGGTTGTGTGCAAGTGTGCACAGCAAAAAGTTACAAGAGTTCTGCAATTCACATTAGTTCTCACAGCTAGCTGCGTTCTTCATTGACGCACGAGCCGAGTGATCCACCGCTAAGAGTCGTGCTCTTTTGTTTGAGGTTTCGAGGCCTTCACGCCAATTCAACTGTCAGCCAGTAGAAAATGCCAGGCCGTCGTCGTTGAGCATCTGTCAGCTTAGTTTTAGGGTGTGTTCTGTGCCGTCGGCACTAGTTGGACCGCGTTGGTGGCTTTTTTGGCCACTTGAGCGTGTTGAATCGGAGTCATGCAGTCGGTGAGACGGATTACTTTGATTGGCTATTCAGCATAGCAAACCAGTGCATGAGAAGAGAAGCAAAAGTAATGAAAGCGAGCAAATGACAAAGTCAAGAGGACACACAAAAACAGCTGTTTTGATGTTACATAATTTCATCTGCACATTCCAATATGTGTATATTTTCATAATGACAAGGCTGTCTGGAATGAAGACAGTGATTAACATGACTAATATTAAAAATGGTAAGCAAGTGCGGCTTTGGTAACGGTTTGTATATCCACACTTCTAGTTTCAGTTTCACTTTTTGAATGATAAATTTAGACTATTACCACCTTACGACATAGATAGGTATTTCCTCTCCACAGTACGTGGCAGCTGGCCATTGACTGTAGTCTTTGCACTGTTTCAGCCCAGTTACAACACCCAGGGGTTTTCCTGCATTGAAAATATTTTGGCAGCTGCCAAAATGAATCTTTGTCCCGCCAAAGCTTTATTTGATCATTTAATGTGATTAATGGGTGATGTAGATGGCTGCTGTACTTGTGATGGCAGTATGCAGTGCATGTTGATGACTGCGGGAGAGAACGCCTTTCTAGTCACACTGTTTTATTACCTCATTACTTTGATCAAACTTCTCACTTCACCTTCTTTGCCTCTGTATGAAATGCCCTTCTTAAAAAAGAAATATCACTTTGATCTTACATGGATTTGCTTTACAAATGAATCATAAAACATAAATCACATTCTGGCAATAGGTGAATAAGGGCTAGTTAGCTTAACATAGTATCAAAACACAACTTTTTTGCTCCAAAATGAACTAACATCAGTCTAGTGTTTAAAATAACCTCCTTCTGTGGTCCAATGTGACTAATTATCATAGAATGAGACAGAAAATCTATTATTTTATTGATTTCTATACTGTGATACAAGCGATATTGATTCGCACTCCGTTATATATATAGCGTATTTCTAGGAAAATTTGCGAGATGGCTTGAGCACAGATGAACCATTGATATTGATGCAATCGTGTTTATTGCCTTCATGTTTCATCATTCAAAACATCTTTATCATTATTTTATTCAGCTACAGATAGTCTCAGCCTCAGACGTCACGCCCACGGCTGACCGTCTGATGCATATGGCACACAAAATTGGAAACACTTCAGGAGTTTCAAAGTCATCATCTGATTGATTGAATTCTACAGAACTTCTGGGAGACATGTGTGTAGCGCTTTTTAACATTTGCCTGGAAACAATAATGCCATGAAGCCAAACACCCTCATGGAAGAATAAAGCTGTCATGTTTACAACTTGATGACGAGCGCTTATCAGGATCAACTAAACGCTGGATTTTCAAAAGTATGTGAAATATGTAAAGTTCACGGAATAGACTTTTTAAAATGCGTCCAAGAGTTTCATCCTTTCATCAAATACTATTCATCCTAAATAGTATTTGAAATTAGAATTAGTTTGTCCCAAATCGTAGCATGTTGAAATAAGTAACTCAAAGGAACCCAGATGGTTTACTATTTCCGGTACAAATTCGATGCACACTCTAATGGCTAATATTGCCCACACACACATTGCATGTTGGATGAGGATTTTTTTAGAACTACAAACATGCATAATAAGTGATTAAAAACTACAAACATGGTGGATATGTGAGACTGATGGACAAGTAGAGAATGGGGTGTGAGTGATTAATAATCAATATCTATCCTGATAAAAAAAATTATTTAATGTTATCCGCATTATATTTCATGCATATGCAGCAACATTGTGAACTTTTAAAAAAGATACGTTTGGTCATTAACTTTTAAATGCATCATTATGCGAACACATGAGCAGAGTTCTCTGCATGATAGACCCATGACTGGCAGAGCAACGTGCCTCTACCTGCCTCTAGGATCTTTAGGATGATGTTAACTGTGACAAGAGGAGTGACATGGCAGTTTAAATGGTGACAGGATGCTCATAAAAGCGTCCGTTAAAGACGTAATTATGACAAAGTAGTATGTCCCAAAGCTTGCATACTATTCTGCTACACACTCAAAAATATGTACTTTTATTCACAAAAAGAGTACATACTTTTAGGGCATAAGTAGGCAAATTGGAACACAGCATATGACTTCTATGAATCTCACTGTTAGACTTTCTGTGCAACGGCACCCTCTGGCTTCCAGGATGACTGAAACAGACCTTACATGACCGTGTTTAACGTGTCATAATGCCCCATTTTTAGTAAAAATAGAACAAATAATAGGCCTACTCCTCTCTTTTAAGTAAATGTTTTCTCTGACTGAGCACACTTTTGGACAACAACCGCGGTTTATTAAAGTACTCTGATGCAAAGAGCACAGGAGTTTTTCTCAGTGAATGCATAAGAAGCTCATATTTCATATTAAATGCATGGACTCAGTTTTTGATTTTGCATCCCTCCTGAGAAAAATTAATTGCACAAGGGTACTGTGTGTATGGATGACTGTGTTCGTCAGCCACCACCAAAGGAACCACCCTGGAAAAACCCTGAACACAGTCCGCTTTTGTCCCAGCTATTTCTTTGTTGTTGTTTGGTGTGTCACGACTCTTTTAAGCAAACAGAAAAGTCCTAACAATTGCTCAAAGAAAAGACTTGCCGAATGATTTTTGACAAGTGTTGTACAGTCATTGTATCGACAAAAACAAAAAACTTTTTTCCCCCAAAATATCTTCTTTTGTGTTCCTCTGAAGAAAAAAGATTTCTCCATTTAAAACCATCCCTGTACTGCTTCACTCCTCAAAGTTCAATGCATCGGGAAACATAGTCATCAATCATCTGAAAAGGCCTTTATTGCTCTACAGGGATATGACCCTCAATTTTACGAGAAAAAATGTCTTAAACACATCACTTTCTTTTACTCTAGGGAATTACACAGCTGCTAGGGCGTGATGGAATGCAGCCAGACAGAAGTATGGGCGTGGTTTAGTCATCTAATTTGCATACAGTTTTGCCAGACCCAATAGGATTTTATTCAGTGCACTGCACAGCAAATGGAACCTTTAGGAAAAACTAAACACATCTGATGTATTAATCAATACTACCTGCTCCTGCGGTTCAACTGGACACAGCACAAAGCCGAGCATGTAGAAGAACAAAAAGCACAAAAAGGCACTCCAATACTTGTGTTTCCTTAATCATTACAGGTCAAAGTGAAGGATGCAGTCAAGGGTGACAGACACGCAACATTTATCGGCATGCCCTTTGAGTATCTATATAGAGCAACAGCAAGCTCATCACTCTATGCTAATGAGACACTGAATGTCACCTTGTGGTACACAAATACACCTCTACCAAACACAAGCAAAAGCCCATAACATGAGGTCATGGGCCAAATCTAACTGTCTCAATAAACATCAGAACCAAAGACACAACTTTAAGAGTGAAGGACTGGATTGAAAGCACAATAGAGATGAAGAATAAGAGTGAAAGGGAGTGTTTAGAGGGGAATGACAGCAACATTTCTGTCATTTCGGTCTCTCTCGTCATCCCTTTGTAGACAACATGTTTTATTTGAAAGCTGGAGTGCAGGGCTGTGCAGGTAAACGGATACATTGCCGTGGTTACCGTAGCTTTGTTAATGATGGGATGATTTCACCTGTACATTTCAAGATAAGAAAATGTCAAAAATCTCCAAAGACACAATGACATACATAGAAAAGCTCTCTTTCCCCTTGCTGCCCGCTCTCGCTTTGTCTGTTCTCACTCTCACACACTCCATATTACTGATGACTATTACAGAAAACAGCCGACATATCAAACTCTGACCTAATAACACAGCAATGTCGAATGGTTTGACAGACTGCCTGTTTAGAGATATTGCAGTTCAAATCTGTGTTTACCTACTCTCTCTTTCTCATCGTCTTTTTTTCTGTTTCCATTGACAGCTTTTTCTGTGCTGTGGTAAGCAATGAAATGCTGAAATCTTAAAAATTGCATTTTAAAACCCCATCGGTCCTTAAGACATCACAGTGGAAAAGAACTCTGACATTCTGAGGTCAGATCATGTAAATTATGAAGAGAACAAAAAAATATTTTAAAATAACCCTGTTAATTTCACTATCCTGTTTTTCTTTCTTTTGGGGAAGTCGTGGCCTAATGGTTAGCGAGTCGGACTCATAACCCAAAGGTTGCGGGTTTGAGTCTCGTACCGGCAGGGATTGTAGGTGTGGGGAGTGAATGTACAGTGCTCTGCCCCACCTTCAATACCACAACTGAGGTGCCCTTGAGCAAGGCACCCCTGACTGCTCCCCGGGCACCGCAGCATAAATGGCTGCCCACTGCTCCAGGTGTGTGTTCACTGCTGTGTGTGTGCACTTTGGGATGGGTTAAATGCGAAGCACTAATTCCAAGTATGGGTCACCATATTTGGCCACATGTCACTTCACTTATTATTTGTCTATTTTAGTTTCTTAAATTGTTCTTTGCTTATCCATTCATCTTCTCTCACATCTCATTTTGTGATTTTTTTTAAATACATACTAGTACTCAATTTTTTTCTTTCAGAGTAGGAACACGTTTTCAGAAGTTTTGCATGCCTGTGTTTTGTCTCTAACACTTCACAATATAAAGACATCACAGCTATTTGAAACTGGAAAGCACTGCCAGATAATAATGAAAAAATGCAAATGAAGATCCATAATTTGAAACCATATGGTACTTCATATTAATGAATGAGGGACTCCAATAAAATGCTTTTTCTGAGTGGAATTAACTGGAATTGTGTTGCATTTTCTCTCACACTCACTTACTCCAACACAGCCAGCACATAAGTGACAGATGCTGGTGGTAAATCTGAGCTATTGCGGTTTCAGACATGCAATTCCCACCCGGTACTCATTCTCAGGTACACACATATGTGTGTGTAAATTATTGATTCATGCCAAAGGATTTTGGTTTATCTCTGAATTTTAAAATTAAGTATCCAAACGTACATTTGTCATCTTCACAAGCATACCGCCACTCTCTGGCTCATGCTTCTGGCTCATTCACATGGTCTTCAAATGTCCGTTAAAGTATCGCTGTGAGACAGCCTTGAGTGCACAGTGTTATTCTCAGGCTCTGACCGTCTTTGATATCTGTGTGTTATGTAACGTCAAACCCTCTCGTGTCCATGAAACATATTGTTTCAGGGTTCGCTTTGTGAAAATGAGCATAAAAAGGAATGAATGAACAAACTAAACAAGGAATGAATTAATGAGAAATGAATGACAAACATATGAATGAATAAACAAATGTGGAAAAATAATTTCCACATTTTCATGCATAAGATGTTCAGTGTCTTAAAAGCAGTAAGCTTGTTTTACTTGGCAAAATGAATCATTAGGCACATGTAAAAGACTAATTAGCAGGTTAATCTAGGCTATTTCTATAACTGACATTTAAAACTAAAAGATACAAATAATTAAATAACAGACAATGTATTTGTATAAGTTTAAGAAACGATTTTAAAGACAAATTATGTTAAATAGAATCATATTTAAAGACACTGAAATGATTTCAATAATCAAATGCTGAGCCTCAAATGCTGTATGTTCGCAGAACAGATGATAGACATCCATCTCAAAATGATTTTAGACAAATTCCCATCTTTTTGTATGAGATTTGTATTGTCATTCATGCTCAGGCCATATTGTGCACGTGAATGGTTGGTAACCGTGTGAATGAAGCACTAGGCTTATTCTTGAATTTTTTCCGTGTGGCACGGGAACACACACGACAGCAGATGACAGTATTAATGACCCTCCTCTGAAACTGCAAATGAGTCATACGAGTATTATCCTAATAACTCCTTGTCATGAGCCAGTGAATGATTATCATCCGCTCTTAAGGGCCGTTCACAAACGACGCGTTCTTGCGTTCTTTTTTCTTAATCGTTTTGCATTGTAGTGTAACTTTGGAATGCGTTTGCTCCATTCCGTTGCCTCGCGTTCAGCTGATTTGAATGCAAGAACGGGTCATGTGCGAACATCCCCTCATCTCTCCGTTAATGAATGTGGACTGAACGCGCGCGCTCACTCACTCACTCACTCACCCGCGTTTCTCAGTTTTCTATTTCTGAGCACCGAGATGATCACCAGCACGTTACCGAGCACATCCACCACGCTCGTGAAGATCAGCACACCGGCCAGCACCATGACGACCCATACTGGCCGCGCACCTGCTCCGCTACCCCAAGCGCGACCCTGCGTGACTTCCGTCCGGTTCCTGATGAGGGAGACATTCTCGGGCATCTCGGGAAAAATCTTCACCCTCTCTCACAAAAACACGCTCGGTATCTTTCTCACGAAGCTTCTGCCATCTTCACCTTCAACAATTAAACATTTCCACATTCTCAACAAGCCTTGGGAAGCTCGGTGACGCGTTTTCTTTTCTCATGCATGTGCCACGTGAAACATAAATTTTCCACCCGGTTCTTCTTCTCGCGATTAACGAATATGTTCAACTTCACAGTGCTCTTTCTCTCTCCTCGCCTCGCGCGCTCTTTTAAAACTCACACACGGTGAGAGCGCGGCGACGCACCTCGAGCTTCTCCGAGCATCTCGCCCCAGTCGCGTGCGCTCCGGTATTTCCCATTGATGACTGAGGGATCACGCTCACGCTGGCGTGGGTTCATCCCTCTTCCTCCACCTCATCCAATTCTTCCTCCTCTTGCCGTTCAGTTTTATTTACAGTGACGCTCGAGCTGAGGTAAACTGAGACGCTTCCAAAAGGATGTCACACGTGGGACGCGCCAGCTCGCCGGTATGTCCAGTCAGTCAGACTTTATTTATTTATTAATTCACTCGGTGGCGACGGAATCCGATGCGTGAGATCGGATGATGTGCTCCCGTTTCGGTTCAATTCCCGCCTTTTAGGAGTGTCAAACCTTTAAGTCCAATACACCGGTGTGTGTCGTTAAAAACGCTTCTTTTTGTTTACTACGACGGTCTTCGCGTTTGAGGGGCAAGACTGTCGTTAAATGAACGAATCCAACTCAGAATTTCTGAGCGGTAGTTCCGTGTTTTCCCGCCTCAAAGCGAGTCCCTCAGCGACTCCGCTCCCGCCGGCTGCACGCGAGCGGAGTTTCCGGTCCAGTTCTCGGACAAGTCCAGTTAAACGACAGCTGGAGAGACGTCGCCCTCGACCCGCTCCGCACCGCCGGTCTCTCGCGCTCTCCTCATTAAGGACCAAAAAAATCGTTGAGCGCGCGCCACCGTTGTTTACAGCTGCCCCGTTCACACGCTCTGGGAGCCTCCGCGTGCGTCTGAACTTGTACTGAGAGCGCGCAGGTGCACGTGCCACAAATAACGGGTTTGAAATAAAAGGCCTTGCAGCGTTTTCTCACTGATTACCGAGCGATAGGAAAGCTACTTTAAAGTCAGCTTCCACAACCATCACCAAACACCATGCATTTCTTAGATATGAAATTTGATAGAAAATCAATTCTATCAAATAAAACAACCTGTAGTAAAATTAATACATAGCAAATAAAAATGTCTCGTTAATATATCTTTTAAATAATTAAAAACCATTGTAAGAAGCAGTGAACTCAAGATGTGAAGATGACAAATTTCATCAAAAATAACGTCATTTATGACCTATAGCCTAATTGCTGGATGGGTCCAACTTGATTAAAACATATAAATAGCTGTATGCAATGCAATGAGAGGAAATTAAAATACAACGATATTTACAGTCTAACTAAACTTAAGCTAAAGCCCTGCCCCCAGTGCTTTAGACATCACAATAACTTGCAGCTTTTTCTAGCCATAAATCATTCACTTAGACAGGATGAAGAATCTGAGTGACATACAATGTGATCAGTCACAGTTATAGGGGTTTATTTAAAACAATTAATATGTTAATAATAGACTTGTGTGGGGACAAATAAATAATAGCCTATAGCAATCTCAGATTGTACAAAAACACAGGCAGAAAATGTCCAGAGAATAAGTACAGTACAGAAAATACAGTAAGTTGATTACATAATTCAGAAAATAAAGCAGAATTTTCAGTTCTGCTCAGTTCTTATTTCTTCCTCAAAAACACTTATGTATCTTACATGATACCTTGTAGACTTTGCTTCAGGATGGACTTGTGCTTGTTCTCGCAGAAGTCAGCCAATCAGATTAGAGTTTACTAGGTCGAGAGAAAAAAAACATCCAGTTTTGTTTGCGATATGCATTAGACGGTGGTGAAGGTGGATGGTGAAGGACTGTAGGTGGTCCGTGGGCATACCGCCTGAAGCGGAGACCAGCTCAGCATTGTTTAGAACTGAGACTACAAATACTTTTAAACAGCAATGGATATAATATTCATGAAGAAACTTAATCAAAAGCTTATCCCACACTGGCAAGCACTTCACGGCTCACTTCTCCAAACTGTGTGTCCCACCCTGAGAGTCCAAAGACCTTGCTTAGAGCTGGAGTCAGGCCTGTGTAAAATCAGCTATGGTTCTTGAAGAGTTCATAACCACTTGCCAGTGAAGGCTAGTTAAAAATCCCATTTTCAAAAACTACAATGTTTACTTACTTCCTATGGTTTCAAATGATTTTTTAAGAGGAAATGCATCCTTTTCAGTGTTCAAATGAAACCTACGCCACTGGATTTGATTAACCTGACCTTTTCCTGGCTTCTAGCACTTAAAGATACATTTTCTTTTTCATTGAGCTTGTCCTATTTCTATGGTGCAAACGGATAGCAGCTGAAATGAGAGAGGGCGGAGAAGTATAGCACAGGGAGCTACCCCAAAGAAACGTTACCCGCTAGGTCTCAATTCATTTAAGGGCACAACCGTTGCGGAGAGTGCATGTCTGACAGCAGTGTGACAGGGCGGGGTCCCAAGCCACCCCTGAGGACGCTATCACCTGATTCGGCTGCCTATATCTCCTATGCCACAGCCAGACACACACACACACACACACACACACACACACCCACACACACACACACACACACACACACACACACACACAACACACACACAGGTCAAGGAAGATTATCCAAGCTTAACACAGCCCCACTTTCACCTTGTGAATTTCCTTGCAGCTTGGGGAAAAGGGTTCCAGCATATCATTAACTATTACTCCATTAAACCATATCATGGATACACTGAATTAAATTTACCCCTGTGAGGTTTGAATTAATCTGTCCACAGCAATAGAAATAGGCCTACATAAAACCTTTGCACTCAGGATGAAAAAGCGATGTATATGGATTGTCATAATTACAAATTGGACATGCATACATGTGCATATATGTATAATATATGTATCTTGTGTTTAAAATTCAAAGACAAATAAAAGATAGATAGATAGATCAATTTTTATGTCAACAGTAGCCTACCTTATAATTGATCACTGTGGAACAAATATGCAAAACTCCAAAATGACGCTTCGTCTGCACTTGTTGTGCAGTTTTTTTTTAAATTTCAGAATGAGAACACCAACAACTGAGCAGTATTTACATACAGGTACACGTTGCACATCTATTTTTTTCCCTGTTTACAAATACAGATACGGCACAGAAATGTAGTGATGTTTGCTGGCGCGCGTGCGCCTTTATCTCCGCGAGCCAGCAATGCCATCCAGCGCGCGCGCTAAATCAGCCTGTTTTTTTTTTTTTTGTGGCTCCAACACATCCACACGGTTCAACAACAACAACAGATAACAGCCATGCCTACTCAAATCAGTCCAATGCGAGGTGTTTGAATGATTATTTCTTTTACACCCACGACACCACCGCTGGGTATAAAAGAGGCGTTTAGCGCGTGGAAACCTGGCTGGCTGCGACTTTTCGTCGGTCGGGTGTGTGCGTGGGTATACGGACTGATTGTTTGAGCGCGCTCGGCTCGTTAGGAGAATCGGGTTATGTAAGCGGGCGTCTGGTTTCTCTGGGACAAAGAAAGAGAGAGAGAGGCCTTTCTTTCTTTGATGTCAAACTGCAGGAATCCCTCCCGAGACCGGCGGTGCTTGTCACTGTCTGTGTGTTTTAGTTTAATTCGTAAGGCATGTGAAAGTATTCTCATGTGTGTCTGTGCAAGAGTGGTGTATGTGGGTGAGTTTTAAGGGTTTGTGCAGTTCTGAGTCTGGTTAATGAGTAAAATTGGTTTCACCCTGTCTACACTTCCTCACATTGGAAGAGCAACGTACAGCGGCTTCAAAAGTAACACAAAAAGCGTATTATCGCAAAGCTCTGTAGCCTATAGAAGGTTTCAATGGCAATAACATAAACAAACGTTACTGCGCATGCGCGCTTTTGTGGCCATAACTTAACATCAGGTAGACTTCCAAATAGAATCAATAACAGCAGCAAAGTAGTCATTCTAGAGTACATTATTTTTGATAAGCAAAATATGTTTGCTGCTTAAATCAGACGGACTTGCTGAAAATGCAAATTCATTCTCTGCCAGCAGGAGGTGCTTTAAAGCCCCGGTAACAGCTGTACACAAAGCAGCTGAGCTCACAAACGCTGCTTTATCAGGCATATAACATGCAAGATGAAATGAAAATGACATCGAAAATTTTATAAAGATAGTCTTCCTTCAGAAATACAGTGATATAAAAACACCCGCGCCTCGTTTAGATTTTTAAAGTGCAGTACGTGCTCATGTTTATTCAACGAAGCCTTCTGGAAAACTGGTCAGTTTTGATATTGTGGCAAGCGCCACAAATAAATAAATGTATGGGAAACACATCCCACAGCACAACCACATCCACCCTCTGGTCCTCCTTCTCGCCTCAGAACCAAAATTCGGCTGCTCATCACCTTAACTTTAACTGCGTTTGTAACCGGCTCCATAGCCAGACTGATAAACAAACACAGACCGGAAGTTAACTTCGGGCCAGGCGCGTGCGCCCGATGAAACCGACTATATAAAGTAGGATATATCCAACTTTATCCGCATACATACAGTATGCTAAAGCTACAGCAAGTCTCAACAGTCTGATTTTTTTTGTCACAAAATATAACTAATATTATAGCACAGCTTGTTATATAAAGTTGGACACAGGTATATCCAACTATATCCACATTCATACTGGCGCAGAGCGAATACCCTACTATTTAGTATATCTCAACTGTTTCGTAGAGAGTAGCATTGCACAATGCGAGTTTTCAGCGCTGCGCTCATTGTCTTCTGTCTTCCCTTTGTAATTCCACAGTATGAAGGTAACATCGTACGAATTTACATCCACTTTGATCATTACAATGTGCATGAAAACGTTCGTTAACTCTACAATAAGTAAATCCACTTCACCAGCTAATTACTCCTCAGCAGCGAGCTACGCCAAAAACGAAAGTTCAAAGACAAAATTCTAAAGATGGCTGCTCACTCGTTTCTCTGACGTCTATTCCTATATTATATAATATTAACATCATGTTTTCTGTAAAGCTGCTTAGAAATAGTGTATTCTGGAAAGCGCTATATGCATATGTGACCTGACATTTAAAAACATCCGAATTTCATTAAAATATCAGTTCATGTGGACATGGTATTTATTGTGAAGAAATCTACATATATCAGATCCAATTTTATATGACACGTGCCTTAAATGCTCAAGCTCTTTAAAACAAGATGGATTCTGATTGACTGTCAATGTTTTATCCTTCATCAGCTGGAGAAAAACTGTTGTGAAACTGAATCCAATGATATCGTTCTTGTGTCGTTATTATAGTTGGTGTGGACTTGCTATAGATCTTAATCAGAGTAGCGTTGTAGCGTCTCGACCAATCTGACACACTAATTTTTATTTGATTTAACAAATTAATTATTCATTAGATTAACAAATCGTCACAGTCCCCTCACTCAATAAACTGGATGCCAGGATTTCTGATGAACACCATCCCCCCTTGGTCACCATGACAACTAATCATGATATCACTGGTTTTATGTCCCCCCAGGAATGTGAGTAGAATAACCCACTCATTGTCCCCATAGGAAAGGCAGAGTAGAAATGGACTTTTCTACTAATTAATTCATAGGAAACCTTTTCTTTGAATGAACACACATATCCTTCAGTCATTGGGTATATTATTGTCATCTGTATTTTGTCTTTGAAATTGTATATTGTTATGCAGGCTTATAATCGAAACAAACTCCTGTCAGCTTACATATATATAAAACCCTACCATGTTTAGTATCTATGAATTCGACTTCTTATGATCGAAACAAGCGTGTAGATTATATATTGGTACATAGGCAATATAAATTAGGGCCCTGAGAATCGTTAATAACTTCGATTTAAGTCCATTTGCAAATTAACATGCTTAAAGACAAAGGGTCATAAAAACCTCCAGCAATTGCCACCTCCCGCTCAGAATTTCCATCTTGCTCATTGGACAAGCACATCTTGAAAGGCGGGGATCTTCTACGACCTTAAAGGCCCGGCTCCAGGGACCCGCTCCAGTCGGTGGTTCGGTCGAAGCTAAGATGATGTGAGAAAACGTTTCAGGATACCAAAGCTTTGTGCCAGGCCTTTCGGTCTTGACTTTTCCATTCACCAAAGATTCTCTTGACTCAAACTGGTTCTTTTCATCAACTAACTTCAGCAAAGATCAACTGGAACCCTTAAGATTGCATCAGGAATCTCTTCCAGACAGCCGAGACTCGCAAGTATCAAAACTTAGTCTTATTAATTGATACATAAAGTATAATTTGCACCTTTTTACAAAGGTGTGTTGAACTAAGAATCTGATGTTCCCTTCAAGCTGTAAATCTGCTGAATATGCAAATGGTTCCATAAAATTCATTCTTTATGCCTCTTTCTGTACTGAGTTCAACTTTAACCCTTTCCTATACCAACTGTCTGTGTGTGTGTGTGTGTGTGTGTGTGTGTGGTTGGGAGTGTAGGTTAGACCAGTTTCCGTTTTATGTGTATGTTAGACCAGTTTATGTGTTTTTGTAGTATGTTGGACTAGTTTAAGTGTTTATGTAGTTAATAAACCTTACTTGTATCACACTTGATGTGTACATTGTTTGCTCATAACCGGAGTCACTAATCATGAAGATTTACACTACAAGCTTTTGTAGAATTGTACAGTAAGAAGGTTATTTCCTTTACCCAGGAAATTAACGTTCTTAGAATTGACAGACAGTTGACCCTGAGAGGTCAGCTAAATATCTACAGCGGATCTAAAATATGAATAATTAATTATAACTAGTTATGGTTAATTATTCATATTTCCTCATGAGCTGGTTTGTTACAGCGTCATATTTAATGTTTGACAGTAATGAAAGCAAGGCAGTGAGGGATAAAAGTACAGTGCGTCCAGTAATTTATATGATGGTTTATTAAATAACATGCCGATTGTTCAACGAATGAAACATCTTTCTGAAAAAACTTTCAGTTGACAGAAACAAAATTACGTGATGTGGCACGTTTATATAGTGCGTGGCATTGTAAAAACTGCAAGTCTACTCATCACAGCCTCGATAAGCGTTAAATTCAATATGGCATCTAAGAAGCATTTTTAAAACTTTAAGATCTTTATTGTTATATTTATCTTTCTTGATGTAAGCTGGCCTTTCCTGACCAAGGTGAAGATAGTTGTGAGAAATAAACACATAATTTGGAAAAAAAAATGCTGATATTGATATTTTGTATTTAACATAACATAACAGACATTTTAAGTGTGACTTTATTGTCCAAATACATTTTGAGGTCACTGGATCTCAAAGCTTCACCCTGATCATGTCTTCATGCATCAGTGGCTCATCACAATATGTCCACTGATCTGTCATCAGTTTGCTTTGCTCCCTGCTGACATGTTGTCTCCATTATCAGGCTTAACTATCTTACATCAATCTTTAATGTTACATCAATCTCTCTGCGACGCTCCACTGATTTCGCTGTAACCATCACACAAGTCAGCACAAGGGTACAATCTGTATCCCAAGATGAATTCACTAAAGAACGATGTAAGTAAACTTAAGACAGTTCAGTCACGTCTAAATGACAAACGTCTGTCTGTCTTTATCCTCATATGATGTAGTGTTTTTACTTCTTTTTACAATTATTATGTATATCTCTATATATCTACAGTCAGTCCAAGCATCCGTGTGCTCAGTAAAGCTGATCTGAAGTCAGTTCATGCTCCAGTTTTCTTCCCGCCCGCCTGCCTGCCACTCCGTTAATCAGAGGATGAGATAGATTGAGGGGGCAAGAGAAAGGTGGAGAGAAAGAACAAAAACGAATATTACACAGCAAAGTAAAAAAAAAAACAGAAAAGAAAGAAAAAGAAAGTGAAAATTGTGATTTGCAGGGGAGAGAACGAGGAAGGCAAAGTAATGCACTTTCTACTCGCTGTCCTGGAAAACACAACTGTGATCTATTGCTTCATTTACAATTTACAAAGAGCTATTGAGAGAACATGCACACACAACAGGACAGCATATAGCCCTCTGTACATTCACAAACACATGCGCACACGCACATTGGGTAATGAATTGAAAAAACATGAAAATGAGAACGCAAACATCACACAGTAACATAGCGGTGAATCACAGGTCTGTTCTGAGTCACGGACAACAGGGGAAAACAATCATGCATAGTTAGGACAGCAACATTGCTATTCATATCAACCTCTTAAAGGAGAAGAAAAACACTTTATGTATCTTTTGTTTTTGAGGTCAAAGGTCACGCATCCAATCAAACTAACTATTTGTGACCCTGGACCACAAAACCAGTCATAAGGGTAAATTTTTCGAAATTGAGATTTATACATCATCTGAAAGCTGAATAAATAAGCTTTCCATTGATGCATGGTTTCCAAAGTTTCACTCGTGTTTATGCCAATAACTTTTGAACCGTAAGGCACAGAAGGAAAATTCGTTTCCCCTCCTGAATCCTTGGCTAATGCCGAGTCGAATGAAGTCCAAAATTCTAAAATCGCAAGGTTTCGTTTTTTCGCTATTTTTAATTGTTCGAAAAACCTACTTTTTTCAAACTCGTCCTAGATGGTTTGTCTGATTCTCACCAAAATTGGCTCAGATCATCTTTAGACCATGCTGGCAAAAAGTTCAATTCAAGTTGATTCGTCCAACCGTTCTCGAATAACGCGCAAAGGAATTCTACGAAAAGCACGCAAAAATGGATCTCCGCAATGGGTTGGCGTATTGAGACTAAACTTTGTGTGTGTTATACCAAGCATGACCTGAGACTACCTGCAGTGTTTCTGCGCTGTGCCACCTAGTGGTCAGGAGATATGAAAAATTCATATATTTGCTCATAACTTCTGAATGGTTTGATAGGACAACATTTGGCCGAGATACAACTATTTGAAAATCTGGAATCTGAGGGTGCAAAAAAAAAATTTAATATTGAGAAAATCGCCTTTAAAGTTGTCCAAATGAAGTTCTTAGCAATGTATATTACTGATCAAAAATTAAGTTTTAATATATTTACAGTAGTAAATTTACAAAATATCTTCATGGAACATGATCTTTACTCAATATTTTGACCCATACAATGTATTTGGCTATTGCTACAAATATACCCCAGCGACTTAAGACTGGTTTGTGGTCCAGGGTCACATTTATAAAAGTTCATAAAAATGCAATTGAAAAATTCACCGTTGGAAACTAATGTTTCATGTTTTTCCAGCATAATGTGACAAACTTGCTTCTTTTGATTATTAACAGAAATAGTGCAGAATCATAAATTTATTGTGAAATTGGCTATAACTTTTTATAAGTCTATTAAATATATATTCAGTGTTATATGTGAGACAAATTATTGCTGTAGCTGCCAAAAGCATGAAATCATCAAAATTAAAGGACCATTTACTAAATAATCACTAAAAACTGGCAAGCCTGTTGAGAAGTCATTTTTAGATATTAGTTATTATTTTGTTTAATAAATAAATATTTGACATATTTTAACAATACCATTTTTAAAAAGTAAAAATAAAAAGCAATTCAAAGTATTTTAATTTTTTTTATATATATATCCGAAGGATACTAAAATAACACCATCATAAGAACTAGGACATGAAGTGAAACCACATGAGAAGCGCAGCACTACATCATATATAGATACAGACCTGCACTTCCTCTGACAGAGGGATAAAAAAGCTGGAAGAATTACAGTAAAAGCTTGCTGTCGAGACAAAGACAAAGAGACTGAGGTGTGCATACTAAAACTGACCTGTCACCTGCCTGAACAAAAAAGGCCTTGCAGAGGAACAAGAAGCAGGACGCTTTGGGATGCCCATCCAGGCATGGAAATGCAGCTATTGAGCTGTTTGAGAGCTCAGGGCTGGATTTATCTCCTTAATAAAACAGCCCTTCACACGAGGCATCGCTGCTTTGTTCTTCTCCTAAATACCCCTCTCACCTTCATCTTCAGCAGGCTTTTGTTTGATTTCCCTCTGTTTTTCTGCCAAAAGCCAAAAACATTTGCAGAGAAGCTTAAATACTCTCTTAAAGAAGATGAGAGAGACAGAATGAAAAACACTGCACACTCTCTCTCTCTCACACACACTTCAAAAATAACTTAAATCTTTAGAGACACACAAACAAACAGGCAGAAAGTCAAACAGAAGCAGATCTGCGCGCACACACGCACACACACACACACACACACACACTCTTGCATACACCTCACCTGCATCTCTTCATATCTCATCTCACTTCATCTCCATCATTCTTCCTAATGACATACTAATGTGTGTGTGTTTGCAAGGTCAAATCAATGTTTGTGATTAATTTCATCAGCCACCTTATGCTCCAAAGGAATTCTGGGACACGGCTGGCCACTCATGCATATGGCTCATATCAAATCAGAAATGAATAACATCACTCTGCTTTCAAAAAATGTATTCAATATTTCAAGCATGGACATTTATTTAGGGTTATAGATTTGTGCTTAAAAAATAGGATTTTGGTAATATTATACTGCCACAGTGAAAATTTATTTTTTTCTGTTCACTGTCATGTATTGCTATATTGTAAGTAATAGACAGCATCACATGATCCTTCAGAAATCATTCTAATATGCCAATTTGCTGCTTAAGAAACATTTCTTACAACATTTTGAAACAGTGTGCTTATTTATTTATTTTTGGAAACTCATACATTTTTTCAGGATTAATAGTAAATACCAGTATAATAAACATATATAACATTAATTTGGTCTGTTTTGAGTTTGAGGTTTAAATTTTTATATTTTCCATTTTTATTATATATTTTATATCATATATTTACTGTATATGTTTCAGTAATTTTATTGTGTGTTTTGTCATTTTATAGTCATGTTATTTTTTTGTATTTTTAATTTGTTTATACTGTTTTTATTATAGTTTCTTTTCAATTTTTCTTTTTAGTTTTACTTAATTTAGTACTGTCACGATTTCGGTTCATGGACTTCCGTTTATTCACCACCAGATGTCACCCTTTCCATTACATTGACCCTCGCACTACACAAACTGTTGCATAGCACCCGGACTACATATCCCATCATTCTTTGCACAATTTTGCACACTGCACTGATTGCACTCATTGCGCACAGCTGTTTCTAATCACCTCATTCATTATATAACACCCACTCTAACCACATTTTTCTGCTGAGTATTGTTTAGCCTGTACTCCTTTCTGAGTCTCTGTGTTTTCCTTTTTTTGCCTTGCCTGTTTTTGCGGTTTTTGTTCTTTGCCTGTTTTCCTGGTTTTTTCCCTCTCGTCTCGCCCCTGTGATTCTGTCTGCCGATCGGTGACCTACGCTAGCCCTTGGATTATTCTTGTGTTTTGCCCGCCAATATACCTGTTTGCCATTGTTTGACCCTGCTTGTTTACCACGTCCCTTTAATAAAGCCTGCAGATGGATACACACGTCTCACGTCTCGTCAGCCCCATAACAGAATACTCAGCCACACAAGGATCCAGCGGCTTTTCCAGTGGACTCTGGGCAGGTATGGACCCAGTCACCCAGCTACTACATCTTTGGCAAGTAGGCCTTTCTATTGAGGATTATGTTCACCGGTTCTGTGTACTATCGTATCAGGTTCCATTGTATGATGAGATTTTGTTTAAAGACTTGTTCCGTTTTGGACTCAATGAACCCACGAAATCTTGGTTACCTGGAGAGGAATTTAACTAGTTTAAGGGACCTGATGGATTATGCTTTGTTGTCCGTTGGCTCTTTGTTTACTGTGGGTGACACGGAGGAGGAACACGACACCGCGTCTGTGACTGAAATGGCGCCTCTACCAGAGCATGCTCACAAGATGGCGGCTACAGTGGAGCACACTCACAAGATGGCGGACACAACAGCACCCCGTCATGTCACAGCTTCCCATCTTGAGTGCCGTCAAGTCACAGCTGATCGTCATGAGTCGATCAAGTCACAGTTCATTTTCATGAGTCAAGTCTAGTCACAGCTGGTCGTCATGAGTCAAGTCTAGTCACAGGTGTTCTTCCTGAGTTCAGTCAAGTCACAGCTGAAGCTGCATGAGTATGTCAGGTTCCAGGTTATATTCTGAGAAAGTTTAGTCAGAGAGGATATGAGTCTAGTCTAGTCACAGTTGATCGTCATGAGTCGAGTCTAGTCACAGTTGATCGTCATGTGTCAAGTCTAGTCACAGCTGATCTTCCGGAGTCAAATCTAGTCACAGCTGATCTTCACGAGTCAAGTCAAGTCACAGCTGATCGTAATGAGTCAAGTCAAGTTACAGTTCATTATCCTGAGTCTAGTCAAGTCACAACAGATCATCATGAGTCTAGTCACAGCTAATCTTCCCGAGCCAAGTCTAGTCACAGTGTTCTCCCTGCGTCAAGTCAAGTCGCAGTAATCTTCCTGAGTCAAGTCAAGTTCGCGTAATCTTCCTAGTCAAGTCAAGTAGCAGCAATTTCTGAGTCAAGTCAATTTCGCAGTAAAATCTTCCTGAGTCAAGTCAGTCCGCAGCTAATTCTTCATGATCAAATGAGTCACAGTTTATATCCTGAGTCGTGTCGGGCACAGCTGATTCATCGGAGTCCCGTCACGTTCACAGATGATCATCGGAGCCCGTCACGGTAACAGCTGATCATCCGGAAAGTCCAGTCACGTCACAGCTGATCATCCGGAGTCCCGTCAGGTCACAGCTGATCATCCAGAATCACGTTACGTCACAGCTGATCTTCTAGAGTCTCGCCATGTCTCAGCTGTTCATCCAGAGCCTCGTCACATATCAGCTGTTCATCCAGAGTCACGTCACGCCTCAGTTATTCATCCAGAATCACGCTGCATCACAGCTGATCATCCAGACTCATGTCACGTCCTGTCTGTCACACCCAAATTCTCAAGGTCAACCCTTCGGTATCCCAGTCTGGTATCCATTGTGAGGGATGCACCGCTGGTGTCTGAACGCACCGCTGGTATCCCCAAACCCACTCACTCTAACCCTGCTGTTCATGAACTAATTCCCCTGTCTGAAGTGTTTCCCTTGATGGGGATCGCCTTTTGTTGTGTTCGGGCTGCATACACCTCCACAGAACTCCCAAAGGCGGCAGCACCCACTATCAGGTCTGCAGAGTCGGCGGCTGAAGCTACAGTATCCCCTGAGGTGGTGGTGCTCACTGCTGTGTTCCCCGAACCAATGGTGCCCGCTGCAGTTTCTCCAGAGGTGGCGGCGCTTGCTGCAGAACCTTCCGAAGCGGCGGTGCTCACTTCAGCTCCTTGCGTGGAGGTGGCGCCCAGAAAACGAACTTTCTACCTGTCATGTCAAGGTTGAAGGAACCTTTGCCAAACTCTCCCTGTATACTGAGGGCACTACTGTAGAACCTCCAGAGGTGGCGGCATCCGCTGCAGAACCTACAGAGGTATCAGTAGTACCCACCTGTGAACTTCCTGCTCGTCCTGTTCCGGCCAAGGAGGCCATCTATGAACTCTCTGCCCGTCCTGTTCCAGCCAAGGAGGCCGTCAATGAACTCTCTGTCTGTTCTGTTCCGGCCAAGGAGGCCGTCTATGAATTCTCTGCCTGTCCTATTCCGGCCAAGGAGGCCGCCTATGAACTCTCTGCCCGTCCTGTTCCGGCCAAGGAGGCCGTCTATGACCTCTCTGCTCGTCCTGTTCCGCCGGCCAAGGAGGCCGTCTATGAACTATCTGCCTGTTCTGTTCCGTCCAAGGAGGCCGTCTATGAACACTCTTTCTGTCTTGTTTCGGCCAAGGAGGCCGTCAATGAAATCTCTGCCTGTTCTGTTCCAGCCAAGAAGGCTGCCTATGAACTCCCTGCCTGTTCTGTTCCGGCCAAGGAGGCCGCCTATGAACTCTCTGCCTGTTCGGTTCCGGCCAAGGAGGCCATCTATGAACTCCCTGCCTGTTCTGTTCTGGCCAAGGAGGCCGCCTATGAACTCTTTGTCTGTCTTGTTCCGGCCAAGGAGGCCGCCTGTGAACTTCTGACTGTTCTGTCCGGCCAAGGAGGCGCCTATGAAATCTATGTTGTCTTGTTCTGGCCAAGGAGGCAGTCTGTGAACTCTCTGCCTGTCCTGTTATGGCTATGGAGGCCGTCTGTGAACTCTTTGTCTGTCCTGTCATGGCTATGGAGGCCATCGGGGAATCCTCATCCTGTCCTTTCACGGTTATGGAGGCCGTTTGTGAATTTTTGTCTTGTCCCGACCCAGCCAGGGAGGTTGCCCCTGAACGCTCAGTCTTGTCAATCAACCTCAATGTTCTGTCTGTGTTGTCTGTCTCTGCTCTCTCGTTGTTACAGTCTCCGCCGTGGTGGTCCTCTGCCCCGCAGTGGTGGTCTACTGTCTGGCTCCGGTGGTCCTCTTCTCCGCCGTGGTGGTCCTCTGTCCACTCAGCTGTGGTGGTCTTCTGCTCCACCGTGGTGGTCCTCTGCCGCGCAGTGGTGGTCTACTGTCTGGTTCTGGTAGTCCTCTGCCCCGCCGTGGTGGTCTAATTTCTGGTTCTGGTGGTCCTCTGCTCCACCATGGTGGCCCTCCGCTCCGCCGTGGTGGTCTACTGTCTGGATCTGGTGGTCTTCTGCTCCGCCGTGGGGAGCTTCGGTCCCGTCTGCTCTGCTGTGGTGGTCCTCAGCTCCGCCGGCTCTGCCTCAGTCCCTGGTCTCTCCTATCCTTGGACCTGGCCCTCCGTCCCTCCCCCTGTTCCGCCTCCGCTCCACCGCCCACCTGGATCGTTTAGTGTTTAACGCACTTGGGGGGGGCTCTGTCACGAATTCAGTTTATGGACTTCCGTTTATTCACCACCAGAGCTCACCCTTTCCATTACATTGACTCTCACAATACACAAACTGTTGCATATCATCCCGGACTACATATCCCATCATTCCTTGCACAATTTGCACACTGCCCTGATTGCACTCATTTCACACAGCTGTTTCTAATTACCTCACTCATTATATAACACCCACTCTAACCACATTTCTCTGCTGAGTATTGTTTAGCCTGTACCCCTTTCCGAGTCTCCGTGTTTTCCTTGTTTTGCCTTGCCTTGCCTGTTTTTGCGGTTTTTGATCTTTGCCTGTTTTCCTGGTTTTTTCCCTCTAGTCTCGCCCCTGTGATTCAGTCTGCCGATCGTCGACCTACGCTAGCCCTAAGACTATTCTTGTGTTTTGCCCGCCATAAACCTGTTTGCCATTGTTTGACCCTGCCTGTTTACCACTTCTCTCTAATAAAGCCTGCAGATGGATCCACATGTCTCACGTCTTGTCAGCCCCGTTACAATACCATTCAAATTAAACCAAAATTAAATGAGAAATGTCGCTTGATAACTAGGAAAGTTTGTTTTATTTCATTTAATTTAAAGTTCGAGTTTACTAAAAAAAAAATACCCTGTCAGTGGGTTGGTATATAATATGTACAGAAGTAACATTATATGTATGTATATTAGTGCTGACAAACGATTAATTGCGATTTAATCGCATCCAAAATAAAAGTTGGTGTTTACATAATATATGTGTGTGTACAGTGTATATTGGTTGTATATATAAATACATACACATGCATGTATATATTTAAGAGAAATGTGTTATGTTTATATATTAATTATATTTATATATTATATAAATTATATTAATATAAATATATAAATGTAAATACATTTAAATATTTTCAAAATATTTACTGTATGTGTGTGTGTATTTATATATACATAATAAATATACATATTACACACATTATGTAAACAAAAACTTGTATTTTGGATGCGATTAATCGTGATTTATCGTTTTGACAGCACTAATATATATATAAAGTCATGAACAGTAAAATAGACTCCAATATCCTTTTCAGTTTCATTTCTCGAGTACTTTGATTTCCTTGCTTTGCAAGTGATGCCGATGTAAGTATAGTAAGATATAAATGAAATGTAAGTGAATATCTGGCAACCACAGGTGCTGGTTTTTAACAGGACTTTCCTACAGCAGTACGGCAGGACTCAACATGGGCTCAACCCGATGGAAGTCCAACAGAGCCTGGCTGACCAAAACCTGAACCCATGCAGCAAAGACAACAGACCATCAATCTACAGCTGCAACAAACCCCTTCAGTTAAGAAAACCATTAGTGATCATAACGACAATCATTACGGATGGTCTTTATTTAATCGTTTGTCACACCTGAGCCTTGGAGTCCCTTCATGAAGCTCAAAACCTCCTGCAACCAAACAGCAGCGAGTTCTTTGACAGCCAGTGACATAAACGACAAAAACACACGCAATTACTGCAGCAAACAGAGGAGATAAAGATGGATTAGATGGAGAAGACCACCTGCAAACCACAACACATCTCCACACACATGCCCTTGTCTGCCTCGTGTGCTCGATTAGATCAAACTCATGAATATCTCAGAAGAGATAATGAATAATACCATTGAGTGCTGAAACTACAACTACGCTTGTTGCATTTTTAAATACATTTTCTCCCTCCCCCCATGTGAGCGCTTCCACACATACACCCGAAGATTCTGCCAAATGATCTAAATGGACAGCATGGTGGAAAATGCAGATGTTATTGTATAAACCAAGGCCAAGACCCTGACTGCAGACGGACAGAGAAGAAGATGCTATTTCATTTTTTTTATTTTTTAAAGGGGTCATATGATGCGATTTCAATTTTTCCTTTCTCTTTGGAGTGTTACAAGCTGATTGTGCACAGATAAGATCCCTAAAGTTGCAAAGACTAAAGTCTCACATCCAAAGAGATAATTTTTTATAAAAGTTAAGAGTCAACCACTCCTACCTAAAACGGCTCGTTCTAACACGCCCCCACATGTCTACGTCACTATGTGGGAAGATTTGCATAACGCCGCCCAAATGTTCAAGCAAAGAAAGAAGGCGTAACTTTTATTCTGGCTGTAGTATTGTTGCTGCCGCCATGTCGTGAAGGCGCTGTGTGATTCAGTGGGAAAGCGAAACTACTTTGTTTGGCCTAACAAAAGAGGACGATATCTGAGTCGTCATGCCTGGAGCTGATCCGTGCAACCTGCGTCGATGCCACAGCCCGACATACCTCACCCTTCCGCGCCCGAGCGCATAGCCGGACCAGGACCCGCGCTTTCACCGTGGATGAAGCGGAGTCCAGCACGGGGTCATCACATGTGGTTAGGGACATAACATTTCCATCACAATATGGTAAGGGACATAACATTTCCATCACACGCTTGAGGAATTCGGCCAATCACAACGCTCTGGATAGCTGGCCAATCAGAGCACACCTCGCTTTTCAGACTGATGAGCTTTGTAAAAATTGACGAGTTTCAGAAAGGCGGGGCATAGAGAAGAAACAATAATGTACAGTATGTGAAAAATAATGTGTTTTTTGAACCTTAAACCGCATAATTAAACACATTTCATTACACCCAATACACCAAATAATGTTCTTTTTAGCACCATCATATGACCCCCTTTAAAAGAAATGACTGCATTAAATACAACAGAACAGTGAACATGTAAATAGGCACCTACCTGTATATTACAATCACCAGTTGTTCCCTAAGGGCCCTGCATCCATTTCTAGGTGTTTATGATAATTCAATGAAAATATCTTCTCAGTCAAACGCAGAAGGGATGAATCCATCCTGAAAGCACGCAGTGTACATGTTGTATTTGCATTCTTGCCTGCCCATCTGAAATACTTTGCCAAAAGTTCCCGGTTGTACCCTTCCCCCCCCCCCCAGACCCCCAACCCCCCCCCCCCCCCCGTCGAGAACAACATTCAGCAGTGTTTTGCCGCTGTCGTCGTGATTTGAGGGACTTGATTGGCACTCCATCGAGGTGTTTATCTGATGTTGCATGTATATGATACACACTGCTCCACCCCCCCCACCAGTACTTCCCGATGTCGCGCTCTCTTCGCCGCCCCATCAAGGAAGTGCTTACCGAGTTGACAATATGTAAGGTTAAAATTCTCACAAATCTCACACACACACACACACAAAAAAAAACTCACAAAATATATATATTATCAGTACTTGAGTTTCAAGCGGATTAGTGTTCCCCCACGCCAACTATGTATACTGTGACCACGCATTCCTCTCCACCAACGCGGATGTCACCCGTACAGTTTTGACGATGTTATTTATCCTATCCCTCTCTAATTTCTGCTTTTTTTAGTTCGTTTTTCTTTTTACTTTAGTTTTCGTAATTTTAATTTCTTACCCCTCTGTTTCCCCTTCTTTGTCCGAAAGGATTCTGTAATATTGATCTTTTATTTATTTCAACACCAGGTTTGTTCTTTTTTTCCCCCCCAATGGCTCGAAACCCATGTTTCATCGTTGCTCCCAAACACCGGCTTTTCAACTTGAAACAACACCGCCCCAAGCCTCCAACCACCACACCACCACAATCCTCATTCCCAACTGGATTTCCTCATCCCACGAACAGATTTATTTTTTTTCTTCAGCCCTTTTTGCTAACACCCCAGCACAGACTTCTCACTCCTTTGAGGACTAACTAGTGCTCCCCCCCCAACACTGAAACCCCCAAAACGGATTGTCTAGACCCGTTAACAAGTTACGCTTAGTCCTCTTGCTCACGACAACCATAGTATCCCGATAACCACTGCCCCTACTGTTCTTGCGTGAATGGCCTGAAGTCCAGAATGCGCGCACCCACCCAAAAGCACTGCCTCACACAACCCCCCCACCACCACATCCCCCCACAAGGGCTGCACCCCCACACACCCCACCACCTCCAGCCATCAATTAAAATATATGGAGGCCAAAAAGCTGCACTGTTGACCTGTCAACGCAACCGCTTAAATGTTGCTTCCGCTCCCACACTGTCCTCACCCAGAGCAAGATTCGCCTCCTCCACCCCCCCCCTAGCTGAAGAAGTCATAAGTCATTAATTGAATCAGGACGAATATGCACAAATCCCACGCCCCCCCCCCCCACCCATTTACAAGCAAACCCCGTCCAAAACCCACAGTTACTAACACAACCTACCCCGTAGGTTGAGGCCATCTTGGACTTGTGAGAGCTGGGACTGATCCACTTTTTCATCAGAGGAAGCATTATTACGGATTATGAACTCCATATATTGGCCATAAATTAATGTTTAAAGTTAAAACCCCTTAATTATGAATTTGTTTCTTAGAAACATGCAGCTTTTTGCTTCACAAGACATTAACTGACAAGGCTTCTTATTTTATGGAACCCTATGTGAATGTTTTTATCAGCTGGTTGGCCCCCACAATCATAATTCTGACCCGGCACCCATTCACTGAACAGGGATCCATTGGCCCACCACGTGAGAAGCCGAGACACAACCCACCTCCCTGACTGCAAGTTGCAAACATTCTCCCAAATCTGTTCTGATGAAGAAACTAACTCATCTACATTTTAATTTCTGGGTGAACTATTCACTAACTAATTGATCATCAGTAATGCTTGATTAAAAACTATTTATCACTATTTTTAAATTTCCACGACTTTTCCAAATTCAGCTTGCTTCATGACCCAACAATGCTTAATAAACAGAATCTCTGCTCACTGGGTTGCTAATTTTGGAACAGAACCGAACCTCTCGGGTCATCAAACTAGTGCAGTAGTAATCATGAAATTTTGCACCGTTCCATGTACGCCGTCCACCAAGTTTAATCGGGAGATTTTCTCATTAGAAGCCCATCGTGAGGTGAGGGCCACTGTTTAAAAGAGCAGCAATTCTTCAGGTCTCAGAGAGGACATGTACATCAGTTCAGCTGAACAGGCCCTTAAAGTCAAAGGTAAAAAAATGATTGAGGACAAGAAATCGAAGCACCCTGTCCACTCCAAAAGCCACAGTGCTGGAGAAGATAATGAGCCTCTGAAGCTCTCAACGTGAGAGTCTGATTACACTCTAACTACACACACACTTACACAGAACTGATTAAATACCAAACTGCGTATGTTCTCCTCGCTTCTGGTTACCATCGATCCTGAACTCTTATTATACACACACTGATTGTAAACATCTGAAGTGGAGTTATTGCGCTTGTCTGAGCCGTTGAACTCGCAGTGGATTTTGTTTGTTTCTGAAGGAAATGCGCCCCCGATCTACATAAATGCGTCAATGTTCGCGCAAATCATTCATGATCCAGCCTCATCTACAGAAGAAGTGAGTATAATGTTGTGTAATGAATCTTTGCAAATCGCCTTTCCTAATAATGTGCTAATTAGCAAGTTTCACGATGAATGCGGCTGAAGTAAACAGTCTCTCTGAGAGCAGCTCGGAAGAGATGGGCGGGGTCAGCAGAGCTCATTAACATTTAAAGGAAAATGCTACAAAACCGGCTTGATCTGAAAAGAGCTGTTTTTGACAGGGTAAAAAAGGTGTTTTTTACACTACCATTGAGAAATTTTAACCAAACCATGTTACAGACTTTTCATTAAGACCCTAAAGAATCATATCAACTTGTGGAAAATGGGCATCATATGACCCCTTTAACTAGCTTTAACAAATATTAACGCATTGTTAACACATTGGTAATGTTAGTCAATGCATTAATGTTAACTAATTAGACCTTATTTTAAAGTGTTACCCATTTTTTCTCAGCATGTGAACTAAAAAGATAACACAGAACATGATGAGAGACATTTACAGTATTTCATATTGCCTTTAAATTACCCACAAACTTCAAAGTCATATACAGTTTGATCAATATATTCTTTTTTTTATTTTAGCATTGATTTAAAAAAACACACCAAACAAAACAAACTAAACAAAAATCCAGGAGTGAAGAAAAGCATTTTTACACGTATAACAAGCATGTTTTAATACTGTTTTACACAGTCAACAGAACAATGTGAATCAAAGACGAAATTAAAACAAAACAAACTAATTAATAAAAATAAACCCCCCTGCACAAATCCATCAGGAGCAGAAGAATTCCCTTTTCTGTAATATAAACACGGCGAAACGGAAATAAAAATACAATAAAAAAAAAAAAGATGGGCGGAGAAACTGATATTCTGAAAAAAAAGTAAAAAGCGGTGAAAAACAACTGCAAAAAAAAGATGCGCACATTTGTTAAAAATGCCAGCGAAGGTACGTGAGTTTGCGTGTTTGTCCTTTTCGTCCGCGCCAAACGCTCGCAGGATGCACAAACCCTGCCATGATTGCAGTTCAATATCTACAAAATCTGCATTTGAACAACTTCCTTATATACACTGTACAACAATTGCCGTCAAAATTACAGCTTTTACAAAAAACGATCCGCCCAATGGCATTCAAAATGACAGTGCAAGCTCTGAAATCAGCTCACGCCAAGCGTCTCAATGCTGTTCCCTTCAGGCCAAAACGCCTTTCCAATCCAAAGTTGGTCCACAGTATCATGCATCTCTCTCTCCTTCTCCCTCATTTTCATTTTGATTTATATTTTATTGATTTTCACTTTCTTTACATTTTCTTTCCCTGCATCTTTGATTCAGTATTCTGTTTCAGGACTTGGCATTTCCTTCTTTCTGACTTGCCGTTATTGCTTTCGCTCTCTCGTTCCACTATTTTCTCTGGTTTGGGTCGGTTGAGAACCGGAGGAGGTTTTTGGACTGCGTGCTACAGGCATGTGTCATTCTTGCATTGTAAGTGCCTGCGAACACACAAACATTATTGAAGATATTCTGCTTATGGCTTTCTGATATGTAACAGTCGACCCCCTGTTTCACCAAGAACCTAAAAGGGGAGCCACGTCACACATAAGAAGAGAGATGCCCCAGAGATCTCCAAATTAACCACACCCGCCCCCTCAGTCGTCTAAAATGATCGGCTTGAAAAATAGTGCTATTCAGGATCCCATTAATGCTTCACACAGAAGACGACGCTGCTACCAGTCCAGGGCCTTAAATGTGACAGGACAGGATTATTTTAGACAGGGCCGTACGTCTGAACATATCTGTCTATCGGTTTAGTGCAAAAAAGTCAATGCATTAAAAAAAATAAGATACTGGGAAGATACAGAAAACGTGTGTGCTTTTTGACTGTTTATAGAAAACGGTTTCATATTTATGTCCACCTGTGCACACAGACAAGATCGGCTGCAAAACCTAGTGAGCTGCCTTCTAAGGTGGCATCCGAACTGAAACGGACCCTCTTAAGCGAGCGATTTGGAACGGTCTACAAAGAAAGCAACTCAACTGCCCAGTTTGATGCAAAGCGCACCCCTGCTGAAACCAGCCTAAGGTGGTTGGCTGGTCTCCCATCCTGGCCAAGCTGGACTTTTTGGATGGTTTTAGAGGGGGTTTGGGCATTTGGGAAACATTAGCTAAACATCTGCTTGCTGGGAAAACAGTTAAACCAGTTTAAACCAGCTAAGACCTGAATACCCCCTTAGGCTGGTTTATTTATTTTGAGCTTAATTTGAGTCACGATTGATTTCAGTAGAGTTTGATGCTAACAACAAAGAAACATGTGTATCAAATTACACAAATATTGCATAACTTAGTCATTTTTAAACTACATTTAACTATTTTTATTGATATTTTTCAGAATGAAATATGAGTATATTTCTAGCTCGACTTGCCTATCGTCTTGGATCAGTTTTTTTCACAATGCATTCAGGGATGTATATGTGACTCGCTACCTTATTTATGCTGTATTAAAAAAAAAATTCCTTTCTAATTTTAATTTAGGTTTGTTTATTGTATGTAATTCTAAGTTTTGTTTACGCATAAATAATTTAAAAAGTACAAAAGATTTCACTTTATAAAATTCCAAATAAAAATATTTAAACTGAATTTAAACAAAACAAATGTATTGTTTTGTATATACTTTAACATAGGTTTGGTATTACTATTAGTATATTATTTATTTTCATAATTTATTGTAAGTAGTTTTGTTTTTGCATAAATAATTTTAAAAAAGTGTAATCAGTGAAGATTTTACTTACTTTCAATAAAAACGTTTAATGCTTTGTGTAACCTTTTTTTTTTTTTTTTACTTTCTATTACTTTTAGGTTTTAGTTCATTGCCATTCTTTATTGTTATGTAGCTGTAATTTTTGTTCTTGCATTAATAATCTAAAATATGTAATAAAAAATTATTTTATTTCATGAAATTCCAAATAAAATTTTTTAAACAATTTGTATCATAGAAAGCAGCATACTATCGTCTAGGAAGGCGGCTCACTAGGTTTTAAGACAGATCCAGATTTCAAACACACAAAGGACAGCACCAAACAAATCAGGAACTGGAAGGAACAATGAAATGCACCAGGCGATTTCTGAAAACACGTCTACAGATCATTGGTCTCCGTTCACTATTACGCTTCTTGTTGCTTTAATCGTCTGGTCCCCACCCATAACATCACTTCCGGCCACTTCCTGTGCTTTTATATTTGAGCTGCTCATGCAGAGGGCAGCGCTGAGAGTTTGTCCTCAGACCCAATCTGCTGCGTCCATCTCACAAACTCTGACAGACGCAAGAGTTTAGTGTCTTTTATGTGGGAAAACACGGCCTGTTAACGTCACTAACTGCGTCTGTAGTTCGCGGTGGCGTATCAGACCTCAGTCTGCTGCGTATGCGGGTGCATGTGTGTGTCTTCCAAACTATCCAAGCTTCCTCCCGTCTCAGAGTCTTCAAACCCACAGGGCGCGGAGGAAACGTCGGAGGCAGAGGAGGCGTTGACGGACAGATGCTCCTCCCTGCCTGTAAAAGTGCTAAACTCTTCCCCCGCAGAGCCGAGTGGCAGCTGATGCGGAGGCAGGTATTGGCTGGGGTGAAAGTGTGGGCGGGGCTTGCGGTCCCCGCTCAGAGTGCTCTCCCTGGAGACGGGTTGATTGGCGGGTGAGGTGTCGTATTCCTCCGTGGGAAGGGGCGGAGGCAGCTGGTCCTGGGACATAAACTCCTCCTCCTGAGGAGGCGGGTAGTCACTGTCGATATCGAATCCGCCGAGGTAATAGTCGGATTCTAAGGCCACGCCCACTTCACCCGTCTCATAGGTGGGGACTTCCTCGATGTCTGGTAAGCGTATGCTCGGCAGCCAATCGGAAGTGTCCCAGTGGTATGCTGGAGAAACAGGAAACAGGAAGTTAGAAAACATCAAGTGGGCAAACAACTAAGGGGGTCCTTCGGTAGGTACGTAATCATGTAGGGCTGCATGCTTGGTCATTCTGAAAGGAGGTTAACAGGTTAGACATCAGTCCTGTCCCAAACGGAGCACTTGTTGAGACCGTAGGGTGTCCCATTTGCAACATAGGCTCACTGGAAAAACGTGCTTCTTGCTTTTGCATAAACGTACTTATACATACAACTCACTGCAGTTTCCAGCACTAGTGTCAGTAAAACACCATCAACTTTTATTCATGTTTGCACAAATTATGATTATGGGGCAGATTATCAATTAATAAAGACTTATTCTCTCAAAGGTATTTGCACAATACTATGTTAAACGTTTTTTATACATTTTACATACATTTTTTCCACATTTCTGCTCAGTCTTTGCTAATTAATATATATATTTTTTATGATGCAGTAGTATTGGATTTATATTGTTTTTAGTTTTTACTGTATTTTCATCCATGCAGCTATTATTTGTGTCGAGGTTTTATATATAAATTATATATATATATATATATATACTATATATATTATATATATATATATATTATTAGTATTATTTTTTTTTGTTCCAAAATTAATTTGTAATTCAATGTTACTTCAGTTTCGTTGTAATTATTTGTAAACTTATTAGCATTTGTGAGTGAAAAATTTGTTTCAAGTAATTCAACTATTTTTTTATCAGTGTACTATATTTTGATGTTTTGCATCACATATTTATCTCCGATATATATTGCATTTCGATGTAGTAAACTTGCTCAGGAGCACACCTGGTAAAGTGTTGTGCTTGTGACGCAGAGGGCTCGGGTATGAGTCTGTTAAACACAAGTCATTATAGAAGAGCTCAAACACTTTTAGAAGCTAGCTAAAATGGCATGGTTGCTTCAGCAAATGTGTTTTTATCTCACTTTGCTTTTGTTAACACTGTCAGCTCTGTTATCTGACTCACCAGGTTTATTAAAATCCACTGACACCATAAAAAATATTTGTTACTTAAACGAAAAAAGAAATGTTAAAATAAAATAAACATATTTTATTTCAGCTAGTTTTTAAGGCAAAATTTCTCATTTTCATTTAGTTGGAAATGAAATGATATACTAAAATAACTAAAACTGAAAAAATTGAATACAAACTACATACATAAAAAACTAAACACATTAAACAAACATAAAATAACAAAAATATAAACTATTTCAAATATTGGAAAAACTGATGTCACTATGATACTAATATAACCAACACAATTTATTTCCAAACTGCCTCAATTCAACAACAACACAAAAAAAAAAAAACAAAAAGAAATAACACACTACTACAATCATGTTCATCTGTTTTGGATAAAATTGAACATGTTTTTAGTGTCACTCCCTAGATATTTCACTTTGAACGTGTTTCGGAAACTGCAGGAAGCAACTAATATAATTTTTCAGAAATGTCGCCACAGGCACGTTTTTCAAATGAGTCTCGGGTGCCCATTTGTGATCCATTTGATTTTTTGGGGTATTTGGGACAGAAGCATTACACTGAACATCTCCACATGCAGGTCTTGCCGTAGTGAGTGGACATGCCTGTAAGGTGATTGAAGACGCAGCCAGGACAAGAGGTCAAGGTTCAGAGGTCAGTGACACGTTGTTGACACAAGCGAAACACATTCATCAAAAAACGCAAACCAAAAGAAATGAGTGTGTGGACTGCATGCAGCGATGCATGAAAACACAGAAGCGCAGGGACACACACGCACACGAACACACACACTGTACAGCAGGCCTAGAATCCTCGCTATCAAAAACATCAATATCAACAAAAGAAAAACACAAAGTCCGCAATAGAAGGCACTGCGGGGGAAGAGTATACGCGAAGAAGGAAGGGGCTGACTGAGGGCTGCGGTACTCTGATGTTTGTGCGGTTGTGTGTGTGTGTGTGTGTGTGTCGACAAAGAGCATTTCGCTGCTGGATGATGTGACATTTCCCAGAATGCAATAGCTCAGTTTGTCAGCAATACGGAAAGGGAGAGCGAGAGAGGGAGGAATAGACAGAGAACAAAGTCTGAAAAGCAAGGAGATGCAAGAACTCCGGGAGATTTAGCTGAACAAAGCAGGAGGAGAGAGAACGTGAATCACCTCTGTTGAAGTTTTGACCTTGATCCATAACGGACACTGGCAGGCAGAAAAGAAGCAGGAAGAGAGAGAAAGAGAAAGAGAGACAGATTTGTGGGTCAGCACCAAACCCATTCTAACTCTTCTGTGATATATTGGTGCATGTGACAACCTTACAAAAATTAAACATGGTTTCTTTTTTTTGAATGAATAAATCTAGAAGTTGGGACGTTTTGTAAAATGCAACAAAATCAAAAATCTTCTCTTTCATTTTTATTTAATTGACAAAAGTACAAAAAAAGATTTCCAAAGTTTTCACTGACCAACGTAAATGTATTTTGTAATTATAAACACATTTTGTTTTTGACGGCTGTAACACATTCCAAAACAGTTGGGACAGAGGCAAAATAAAAGTGAAAAGGTTATAGAATATCCACGTTAAACTGTTTTGAAACAGTTCACAGTAAGCAGGTGATTGGTAATAGGTCCAGGTATCATGTTTTGGTATAAAAAGGCAGCATCTCAGTCTTGCAGCACAGCTGGATTCATGGCTCAGTCACTTTGTGGCCAAATTTTCACGAAGCAAATCAAAAATCACATTTCTCATTGCAAAATTGCAAAGAATTTAGGTCTTTCGCCAACTACCATACATAATATTGTGAAAAGATTCATGGAATCCAGAGAAATCACAGTATATGTAAGGCAAGGCAGGACACATGTTGAATGTGCTTGACCTTTGAGCCCTCAGATGGCATTGCATAAGAAACCGTCATGCTGCGGTGTTAAATATAGCCACACGTGCTCAGGAGTACTTCAGAAAACAACTATCATTTACCACAGTCTGCTGCTGCATCAATAAATGCAACTTGAAACTCTGTTACTCTAGAAAAAAGCTATACATCAATTATATGCAGTGATTCCGCCAGGTTCTCTGGGCCAGAGCTCATCTCAAATAGTCAAAAAGACAGTGAAAATGTGCTGTGCTCAGATGAGTCCACATTTCAACTTGTTTTCCGGGAAAAATGGATTTCGAGTTCTCAGTCCCAAAGACCAAAGGGACCATCCAGACTTTCATTAGTGACAGAAGCAAAAGCAAATGTCTGTCATGGTATATGAGTGCATCAGTGCAAACGGTACGGGTGACTGGCTTATGTGTGAAGGTACTATTGACATTGAGGCATATACTGGGATTGTACAGAGACATATACTGTCATCAAGATGACATCTTTCATGGGAAGTCCTTGGTTATTAGATCAAGACAATGCCAGTTCTCATTCTGCATGTGCTACAACAGTGGTTTTGTAGACTCAGAGTGAATGTGCTAGACTGGCCAGCAGATCTGTCTCAAATTGAAAATGTATGACCAGTCATGAAAAGGAGAATCAGACAACAACAATCACAGACTGCTGAGCTTCTGAAGTCTTGTATCAAGCGAGATTGGACAAAAATGTTGCTTGCAGAACTTTAGCAATTAGTATCCTCAATTCCTAAACAATGAAACATTGTAATTAAAAGTAAGGTTGATGTGACACATTGTTAAACATGCCTCTGTCCCAACTTTTAGGAGTGTGTTGCAGCCATCAAAATCAAAATCTGTTCATATTTACAAAATACATTTACATTGGTCAGTGAAAACTTTGCAAATCTTTCGTTTGTACTTTTGTCAATTAAATAAAAGTTCAAGAGAGTGAAAAATCACAGGTTCTTGATTTTATTGCATTTTACAAAACTGGAAGTGGGGTAGAAAAATAAACGTTAATTGAAGCTACATGGAAATATTAAAAAGTAACTAACAATGGCAAAAGCACATAACTGAAACGTTAACTAAAAATTAAAAGTGGTTTCTTTTTAATTTGAATTAATAAAATCACTCAAACTAAAATAAATAACTAAAGCTGCATAGAAATATTAAAAAAGCACTAACAATAACAACAACAAAATTACTAAAATTATTAATAATTTTAATTAATGAAATGGGAATTTTCTTTTTATTTGAAAGAATCACTAAAATTCACTAAACTAAAATAAATATAAATTAAACCTGCAGAGAAATATAAAAAATCTAACAATGACAAAAGCACATACAATTACTGAAATGTGAAATAATTAAATGTGGTTTCTTTTTAGTTTTAAATACTGAAATGACTAAAACTAACTACTAATAAGTACGGCTACACATAAATATATAAAAAGCAAACTAAAATGACAAAAGCATAAATTCTAAACTAAAATTAAATGTGGTTTTCTTTTTTGTTGAATTACTAAAAGTACTACAACGAAAATAAATATAATTAAAGCTACAAAAAAACCTACAACAAAAGTGCAAAAGACAAATTACTACACAACTTAAATTAAAAATGAGGTTTTTTTTAGCTTGAATTTCTAATTACTAGAACTAAAATAATTAAATTAAAGCTACTAAAAAAAAAACCATTAAAAAGGCAACAACACCCAAAGCGCAAACAAATTACTAAAACTTAACTACAAATGTGTAATTACTGACATTCATAACTAAAATAAAGCTTCTAGAGCTCTTAAAAAGGCTGCTTATGCTGTTTTATTGTTACTATCAAATAAAATCGATTTTTTTTAGCAATAACGAAGTAACAGTATATTAGGGAAATTATGACTACATGGTACTATTTCAAGGTAAGAGATAACGGAGAGTGAAACAGAAAGAGAGAGAGAGACTGAGGCTGTAAAAATGTGTACATTCCTTCCCAGCTTATTAAAGTGCTCATGTTTGATCTTCAGCGGTGAGTTTGATTGACTGTGATTAAGCTCACAGCTCAAATGCCATTTAAATGTGGACCAAGAGAAGTGAGTCTGTAGTCCATTACTGTGAAAATCAGCACTCTCTCTCTCTCTCCCTCTCTCTCTTCTCTCGGACACACACACACACACACACACAGCACCCACACACACCCACACCACCACACACACACACACACTCTGCCACCACATTAAACAAATTAGATTTACATTGTTAGAACGAAACCTTCTGGACTAAATATGAATATAATATCAGTTTACAGACTGTGTACAGTATAGTCCCTAAAACAACAAATGTAAAGCAATCCTCAAACGTAATATCAAAAGATAAAGACTTCAGCTGCAAATATAGTAGTACCGGAAAAATGACATCACCAAATAGTATAGTTTCATCAGCTTTACAACAGCTAGTGTAAATTTGTCAATTGTGAGGCTGGTTTTAAGGTGCCATAGTATTTTTTGTCCACTTTAAACAGGGCTGTTTCGTGTGAACTAAAACTAAAATTATAAAAAAAAAATTATATAAATATAAAACTATAAAGACTAGGTAAAAATTAAAATACTTAAAATAATACTTTAATTTGAAAATACTAAATTACTAAACTTATTAAATTAAAGCATTGAAATGTAAAAAACACCCAAACAACTAATAAAATAAAGCACAAATTTACAAAAACGTTCAATCAATCAATATCTTAAGAAAGAAAACCTAATTCCAAAATAATACTAAATCTCAAAGTATCTATTACTAAATAACAGTAAATACTACTAAATAGCACCTCATATGAACATTATGGGAAAGACTATGCACAGATCTTTGTATTGCCACCGAAACAAAAAAATACTGCATGAACTTAAAATAACAAGAGTATCTGACAAACGAAGGAATGGTTTAAAAATATTAAATATGACTAGTTTTGAGATGTCTCGCTGAACTAGTTTTGAGATGCAGAAGTTTGTGAAATTTATAACCTCTAAATCAAAGTGGAAAAGCTCAAACAAGCTCATCAGCCTACATTACTTCAGCATGTCTAGCTTTGAAGATACACTTGAAAAGCTTTTTTTACAACTTCAAACGTGTGTGTGTTTGCAAGATTTGTGCTCTTCCGTTCTGGGTAATATATGATCTGGGGATGTGTTTGTAGGTGTGAGTTCGTCAGTGAAAATATTTGAGCAGAGACTTGTGTGTGTGTTTGCTTGCTGGATCATCTTGCTCACTGGGGTGACGTTTCTTCTCATGAGTAATGCTCTCGCTCTCCTCCTCACTCACTCACACACCACTCACAACACACACTCACTCACGTCCCCCTCACATCACCTCACATCACGCACTCACTCTCACGCTCACTCACCTCTCTCACTCGCACTCGCTCACACTCTCACACTCTCACACTCACTCACTCACTCACACTTACACCTCCTCACTCACTCTCAAACTCACTCATCTCACTTCTCTCACGCTCTCACTCTCTCACTCACTCACTCAATCTCTCTCACACACACACACACACAAAAAAATCACTTCACTCTCACACTCTCACCTCACATATCCCACCCTCTCACACTCTCTCACTCACTCACACTCTCACTCACAATCACATCACTCACTTCACTCCTCAACATTCAACTCACTCACACACACCCCCACACACTCACACACTCTCTTCTCACTCACTCACTCTCTCACACTCACTCACTCACCACTTCCTCACACAACTCTCTCACTTCACTCACTCCTCTCTCACACGATCACGTCACTCCCTCACTCACTCTCCAACTCTCACACTCCTCTCACTCTCTCACGTCACTCTCACACTCACTCTCCACACTCTCCACTCTCTCACACCACTCAACACTCACTCACATCACCGTCACTCTCACTCACTCACGTCACTCCACTCACTCACATCACACACTCCACTCACTCACTCACATCCCCTCCTCACTCATTCAAACTCTCACTCACATTCACTCACCCACACACACACACTACACACTCTCGTCCACCTCACTCACTCACTCTCTCGACACTCACGCCTCACTCACTCGTAGCACATTCTCTCTCACACTCACGTTTCACTCACTGCACAACACTCACACTCTCTCGCACATACTCACCTCACGTCTCTCACTCACTCACTCACTCTCTCACACTCACTCACATCCTCACCACGCTCACACTCTCACACACTTCTCTCACTCTCGTCCTCATTCACTCTCACACCTCACCTCTCTCACTCTCACACTCACACACTCACACTTCTGTAGTGTACTTAACTATGGTTTGGGGAAGAAATGAGAAGAACAAAGCTAAAACAGACAAAACCCTAGGATTTTCTACCCCACTTCCAGTTTTGTAAAAAAAAAAATTACATATTAATGTGAAATGGACATAAAATTAAATTTTAATTATCCTTCCTTGAGGGCTTTTCGTATCAAATATTGATATGCAATTAATCATGAATACTTCAAATGATTAATCTGCATACAATGAGATGAATTATTTAATTGAGTGACAGCCCTAATAAAAGTCTATGGTCCACATGTTGACTTCTAAGCAAAGGTGTGTAATATCAAAAAAAGAGAGAAAGAAAAAAAAGAGTGTGTTTAAAGGTTTGTGCATGAGTCTTCAAGCGCTTTTAAGGAAGATGCTTCACAGTCCAGCGGTGGGAAAGAGTACCTTCATTCTCAATCGTGTCGACTGCATCATTGACCAGCCGAATTACCGTCACTATGGAAGCTTGGAAAGAGAAAGCAATGGAGACCCGACCAGTCCGAAACGTTCACACACACACAAACACACACAAAAAAAAAAAAAAAACACACACACACACCACCCAACACACCACACCACACACACACACACACACACACACACCTACAGACACAATCCAAAGAAGAATCACTCCACAATTTCGGTAACACTGTTGTCCAACTTCAGAAGCTTCTGTGGCCAGATTGGCTGCAGATGAATTTAGCTGTGACCAATGAAAGGCAAGCATGACATCATTCCAGCGAATCTGAGGAGAGATGGGGATGTGACCAACACACACACACACCTGCTGCACTCGACAATTTAATATTTTAATGTTTGCATAAATTATATATTTTATATTAGTTAGGGTTAGAAATGTTTCAATGAGTAATTATTGCTATTTATTTATTATTAAGTTTGTTTTTAATAATAATTCGAATTTTATTTACATGTTTTAATTTCCCTAGTATAATTACTTATTTATTTTAGTTAGTTTTAGAGATTTATTTAGTGTGGTTAGCCTGAGATTTTTAATCAATAATTAAATCAGTTTGTAATACTTTTTCAAACCAAAATCATGCATGCTTAAGGAGATTATGTATTGTATTAATACTTAGAATCTATAATTATATCTGATACAATTATTAATATGAACATATGTTCCTATGACATAGTCCCTTACCTATGTTAATTATTTATTTTGGCGTATATATATTCAAGTGTAATGAACTCTTGCACATTCGATTATTATACACTTTTAACAACAAAAATACATCTTTACATTGTATTTGTTATTAATAAAAACATATATTCAAATCAGTAGACTTTTAAAAATTGGTATTAATTATAATAAAACATAATAGTGAATGTTAATTACAGAATTTGCTTGTCTGCATTTTTGTACGGTTGATAAAGCAATAATTCTTGACAGAAATTATAAGGCAACAGGTCTATGCGACAAAACTACAACTCTCATGATTCTCTGTTGCCAGATTTGCGATATTCCTGTCATGGCTAACGCTTAAAGTTCAATTTAGCATTTATTCAATGACCATAATAAATACTGATCAACCATTGTAAAGCTATTTTGCTAGTATTAAGTTTGTAAAAAAAAAAAAAAAAGAGTATAAAGTCAGGGACTTGAAAGCAGCAACACACACACAAACACACACCTCTCACATCCATCTCATAATTTTTTTTTTTTACTAAATTTACAAGTTGGCGATGAGGATGACAGCATGAAGAGTCCTGAGGAAAGACGCATGTCGTTTTATCCTTTCACGATGAGCAGGAGCAACACACACACACACACACACACAAGTTGCTTCAGCTGGTTTATGGCGGACCCTCCATCAGTGTAAATGGTTTTTTTAGACTGTACAAACTCGTATATTCTATTGCCCTACACCAACCCTACCCCTAAACCTACCCCTCACAGAACCTTTCTTCTGCATTTTAGATTTTTCAAAATACCCTTTGAATTTTTTTAAGCCTTTTAAATTATGGGGACACTGAATATGTCCTCATAAATCACCTTCTCGTTGTAATACCTATGTCATACCCATGTTATTATACACATTTGTGTCCTCATAAACCACATATACATGCACACACACACACACACACACTCTTACCGTTATCATCACAGGAATCAGACTGAAAGGAGCTCAGCGACTGGACCTCGGAGTTGCTGCCCTTGTTACTGCCAGAGAAACATGTGACCTCTTCCAGCAAATCCACTTTCCCTGAACACAAAGATTAGGACGTCAACCAATCACAACTTAACTTACAGTAAACACACACACACACACACGTTTTGTGCATCACAGCTGTGGGCGAATCTCCACGCCATTCTGTATCCGAGAAGTGCTCTCTCTGATGTTTGCCTGTAATTCCTTTCTTTTCCCAAACATTTTTCCTTTGATCTTTCCTTTAATGGTGTCATGGAAATGGCTGCTCGATTCATATTTCACAGGTGGAGATTTTTAAGACCTAAGAGGGTTTGAACGGAGGACACTGCAAACCACAAGAAAATGAAAAATGAAGTAATTATGGGCGGTGAAAAGCCTCAGAGGACTCAGATGGGGGAGAATTTAATACCAGAGGGAAAATAGCTTTTGACATCAGCTTCTCCAGTAAATGGACCCCATATACATACTTCCATAACTGCTCTCCTCTCAGTATTTATTGATGTGAAGATTTATACAGTCAAGGGAAAGGTTTTTTTTTTTTAAATAGGATTTCCCCCTTTGTTTTGCTCTCTCAAAGCCCTCCCGTGCTATTTCCCCGAATACTCTGCTGTACAAAATCACCCCTGGTCTTAATACAATTTGAAAAAAAAACTAAAAAAAACCCACAAAAACAAAAAAACAAACAAAAATCCCACCAGAAATACAAACAATAAAAATAATATGTATATATATTTAAAGAAAATACAAAAAAAACTAGAAAATAAACAAACAGTAAAACTCTGGAAAGCTGTTTCTTCTTCTGCCCGGCTGCCATGTGAAATTATAACTTTGACTTTATCCTAAAATTTTCTTTTTTTTTTAATTTTGGAATTTCAGAATTCTCTTAATGCAAGATGCAACTCAGAATTCCTGACCCCGCCCCTCCTCCCGAGTTTACATTTCCAATTCAATCGACATTTTCTAATCTCATAATTTCTGAGTATCTCAGAATTCTGAATTTATATTTCTCAGTTCTGAGTTTATATCTCATAATTATGTTTCTATATCTCATAATTCCATGTTTATATCTCATATTTCTGAGTTTACATCTCTCATAATTCTTAGTTTATATCTTTTATAATTCTGAGTTCATATCTCTTATAATTCTGAGTTTGTCTCATAATTCTAAGTTTATATCTCGTAATTCTGAGTTTATAATCTCTTATATTTCCCGTGTTTATATATATCTCATAATTATGAGTTTGTATCTCACAGTTTTGAATGTTTTACTCTGAACTGTAGAAAAAAAGTCAGAATTGTGAGATATGAGTTCGCAATTGTCCTTTTTTTATTTCTTTTTTGGGGGAAAAAAATCTGTGGATTTTTTGTGGAGTTGATTGTTAACATGCTGAAATTGATAATTCAGATCTGAGAATACTACTCTTACTGGTAGCAGAAAGCATAATACAATTCTAAAATATTAAATAAATGGATAAACAAGGAATGTGTAGAACTTTAATCACAGGTATTTCAATTCTGCTTGAGTTCTGCTGTTTCTATGGGGGCCTGTTTATAGAATTACAGGTTTATTTCCATGTCATTTTCAAATGAAGTGACTTTCGATTAGGTTTACAAAAAGCAACATTAAAAGGCAGCAAAATCTGAAAAGCTTTTATTGCATAAAACAGTTTCCACCTGCAGCTCGGTTTTCAATTTCAGCTGTAACCCTCATATGAAATCGCATTTTGATTTGATTTACAGAAAACACCATTAACAAAGATGAACTTAGCTAGTGGGAACAGTTTCAACAAATATAAGCTTTCCCCCCAGATCTTGTGCGCTTCTGCCTAAACTGTCACAGCAGGAAACGGAGCTGAGTTTAAGAAGATAAAAGTGCAGCACTCTGCCACTGCATACACTGATAACGTGAAATTAATCCTGTGGCCCTGCTGCAGCGAGTGTCTGTTTATCGTGATCCCTGTGCTTGAAAACAGAGTCATTAATTGTCGCTTAAAAAACCACACATGATACAACCGGCATACGGTTTGTGAAAATGCCTGTGCCATTGCTAGTGTGGCTAGAGTTCCTAGGAAGTCTGAATTAGTTTAAAATGCGCATGCCAAAAACAAAAGCCTACAGGGGTTACTACGAGATACTAGCATGTGTGTGTGTGTGTGGAAAACTAGCAGGATCACTCGGCCAATCTCGGTGGTGGGAGCGCTGCGTGAGGTTTAGTGAATGCAATTACATGCGATGTTCCTTAAAGTCAAACTGTTAGTGAACGATGGAATTTCACCATTGGCGGCAGTGAACTGATCAAAGCCTGCCGTCTGATTGAAATTCACACGGCAAATTCTGAACACATTACACATCATAAACGTATGCTTGCAAACACAACAGAGTTTATGCTCTAGCGATGCAGAGAGGAGGTTGCATGTAAATTTTGCCTGGACGCGAACAATGTGTTGATTTTTTTTTTAATGAGAGTGCTCCCATGAACGCTTTCCATCACAACCCACAATGGTACACTTAAAAAACTCCTGTCAATATACCTGCCGTGGTTGTCAGCAATATGTCACACGTCATTTGAATAACATATTACTGGGCAATTGGGCAAAAAAAAGATGAATTATGGAAAAAACAATGGGAAAATACTATTGTCTAGTCAAATTTCTGGATTAATAGAGCAACTCTCCTGAAATAATAAGCGAATAATTAATAATAAAACACAGATTCTTGGGGGGGGGGGGGGAAAAAAAAAAAAATATTCTTATCTTGTCTGTTCTTCTAATTTTTTTATGTCTTTTTTTAAATGGATATAGGGAATGCCCAAGTGCAATGGCAAACTTTAATTTGCACAAGTCAAATACTGCACATTAAAAAATAACATCATTTTTCAGCTACTAAATTAAAATCATTTATATATGGACAATACCTTTATTTCGAAACTATCTTTTTTACTGGAAACAGTTATTGGCACTACATTATCTGGAAAATACAATTTATAATCACTCACTATAAATGAGCAATTTTAATAATAATACATGATTGTTTCCTTTCATTTAGGTCGTATAGAAAAAAGAAAATGTATATATAGTTTTTTATACCTGAAATATTACTATTTGTATCTATATTTCTGCTATTTATATTACCTTTCATATCATTCCATTCATATTTTTGTTAAATATATTTTATTTTTAAAAAGAACAACAGAATTTGGGAAATATTACTAGAAATAAAATAATCAATTATACCAAATGTTAAGTGAAAATTAATGATTTGATTATTTTTTTATTAAAGTTGGAATATAGTTTACTATTGTTCGTCTGCTACAACTTTATATTTCCATTCATATAATATATTGTAAATTATATTTAAAATGGTGGGAGGCATAACTGGGTGGAAATTCCTGCTATGGATCGAAATTCGGAGTGAGATTTCTTTTAAAGGCTAGTTCACCCAAAAATAAAATTTATGTTTATCTGCTTACCCCCACTGTATCCAAGATGTAGGTGACTTTGTTTCTTCAGTAGAACACATATGATGATTTTTTTACTTTAACCGTTGCAGTCTATCAGTCGTATAATGCACGTCAATGTTTACAAAATCTATGAGAGTAAAAAAAAACTTGCACAGACAAATCCAAATTAAACCCTGCGGCTCGTGACGACACATTGATGGCCTAAGACACGAAACGATCGCTTTGTGCCAGAAACCGAACAGTATTTAAATAATTCTTTACCTCTAATACATCACTATGTCCAACTGTCTTTTGGCGCGCGCACGCATGGCATCCGGTGTGTGAGGTGTGTACGCGCTCTGGCGTAGTTTTTGTTAATGGGTGTGTTGATATCCAGCCTAAGAGCAATCAACCATAACTTCAGACGAGCAGCCTCAGAAGTTGTGAATACATGGAAAGTCAAACCCCTCACTCCCGAATGATTTCGTCGGTGAGAGAACGTGATCTTTTAGTTTTAAGTCAGTTTGAACAATCCGGATAAGCGAAAGTAAGTACCATTTTGATTAGCCGTCGTACCTACAATGACTGTGCACTGTGTAAACGATGAGTGATGTATATGCGTGAGAGATCACTTCCGGCGCTTGCGTAAACTACTCCAGAGCGCGTACACACCTCACGCACCGGGTGCCGTGCGCGCGCCCAAAGACAGTTGACATAGTGCTGTATTAGAGGTAAAGATATTATATAAATACTGTTCGGTTTCTCACAAACCAATCATTTCGTGTCTTAGGACATCACGTGTCTTACGATCCGCAGGGTTTAAATTGGATTTTGTCTGGATGTTTTGTTTACCCCTCTCCTAAATTTTGGTTACCTATGGCCCTGCCTTATTACTACTGCTAGACTGCAACGTTTAAAGTTTAAAAATCACATTGTGTTTCTGCTGAGAAACAACGTCACCTACATCTTGAAATGCCCTGGGGGTAAGCAGAATTAAGCATCAAATTTTTTTTTGGGTGAACTATCCCTTTAAGCTGTGCCCTATCTACAAATGGAAATTCTGGAGTGGATTCGGATACTTTGAGTAGTAACGGTCACTGCAATCCGCTTACATACTCTGATACGCACACAAACACAACATAGATATTACAGATCTCTCTCTCACCCTCCTCTTCCCAGGGACTCTTCCGTAGGGAATCACAATCAGACCGGCACGGTGAAATGGGCGGCAAATTCGGCGCCACGCTGCACACGACCACGCCCCTCCGGTTGGTCCCGCCCAGAATCCGTGGCGACTCTGACGGATGGAACGTGCTCATTTCCGTCAGCTCTGGGCCTCGGCCGTCCCCTGGCCATTTCTCCAGGGTTCCCCGAGCGTCTCCGGGAAAACACGGCGTGTATGCCATCGGCCGGACGGGAACCTGAGGCGGACCGGACAGACTTCCTTCCGTGTACAAGCTGATTGGCTCTCCGATGGCGCAGCGTAGCGGCGGATAGTGCCCACCGTTGGCTTTATGCAGCAGGGCGGCCGTAGCCGGATCCTGAACCATGGAAAGGTTATTCCGGGAATAGCTCTTCTGGAAGACCTTCTTCCGAAAGGCGATGAATAGGAGGATGAGAGTGAGGATGAGGAAGAGCACGACGGCGATTCCGATAAGCTCCTCCTTCCCGACGTAGGTGTGGCCAGCCTGCATATCCGGAACAAGCACGGGACGAACGGAGCAAGCGCTGCCCACGAAACCCGGCGTGCAGTTGCAGTAGAATGAGCCGAAAGTGTTGACGCACACGCCACCGTTCTCGCATAGCTCGCGTTCACACTCGTTCACGTCCTCTTCACAACTGCAGAGGAGAAATAAACACTCGCTGGTTACTGTGGCCCACTGGGTTTATACTGCATCAGTTTTGTGTCCTTGGCCTGCTGTAAAAATTTATTGTGACTCGGCAGAAATGCATCAGTCTATAAAAAAAACTGACATTGTGTCTGAAAGCGGGCATGATGGGATACGTTTACAGCCTAAAGTAATACGTCTGTCTACAGTGAAAGTGAAAATGCTGGGAGACACCACACAATAACAGCCAATCAGAATATTTTTTATGAGAAATTTGGAGCAGGGAGATTTCATGAAAACCAAGCAAACTGTCACAGTTGGTTAGGACGAAGAAAAAAAAAACGACTTTTGTTTTCAGCCATTTCTGGGAGCTAATCACCATGTTTCAAAGAGCTATTAAAGACAATGTGAAATCGAATGTGACCTTGTTTACTTACATAATAAATATTGCTGGGATTTTTCATAAAATTTTTATCAAAATGCAACTTTCACTGCTTTATAAGTTTACAGGCAACCAAGGCCACACGGCCTTGAAATACTGTATATTTTAAATATAATATATTTATATATATAATTTTTTCTATATAAATATATATTTCCTAAGTATTTAATATGGAATAAATTATATTCATAAATGTGGTCGCCATCTGACTTGGCTATCAATTGTCTGGAGATTCCGGCCGTATTTCAAGCCTTGAAACACTTTCCGTTCCTCCCAGACCTGTGAGGTCACCATGTGTTGGTGCGCACCGACCACACAGCGGTGGTCTCTTACATCAACCACAAGGGAGGTCTGCGCTCACGCCGTTTGTACAAATTAGCATACCAGATCCTTGTGTGGTCCCAGGGAAAACTCCTCTCGCTGAGAGCAGTGCCCATTTCACATGGGCATCGCAAGTGTGGTAGCAGACATCCTGTCAAGGCCCGGGGAATGGATTCTTCACCCCATGGTGGTGAAGCAGATATGGAGAGTTTTTGGCCATGCTCAGGTGGACCTGTTTGCGACTCAAGAGTCATCACACTGTCCCCTCTGGTGCTCTCTGACTCATCCATCTCCACAGGGGCTGGATGCCATGGTACACATGTGGCCGAGGCTTCGTCTATACGCCTTTCCCCCGATCGCTCTGCTCCAGGGAGTTCTGGAGAGAGTGCGCCGGGACAGAGTCCGTCTACTGTTAGTAGCCCCGTTATGGCCGGTCTGAGTATGGTTCTTGGACCTGATTTCCCTTCTCGACGGCTCTCCATGGAGATTCTCCCCGTCAGGAGGGACCTCCTCTCACAGGTGGAGGGCACGATATTCCACCCCCGCCCAGAGCTTTGGAAGTTATGGGTGTGGCCCCTGAGGGGCACAACTCATAGCTTCCGGTCTCTCAACTGAGGTTGTTGAGACCATCCTCCAGTCCAGAGCTCCCTCCACGAGGAAACTGTACTCCTTGAAGTGAACCTACACTTCTTGACGCAGCAACCGCTAGATCGACCCAGTTAACTGCCCAGTTGGTACAGTACTGGAGTTCCTGCATGCCCGTTTCTCTACAGGATTAACCCACTCCACCCTGAAGGTCTACATGGTGGCTATTGCGGCCTACCACGCCCCTCTTGTTGGCATTTCAGTGGGGAGACACCCCCTGGTTACACGTTTCCTCCGCGGTGTGCTGAGGCTGAGGCCTTCGGTATGATCTCGTGTCCCCACGTGGGACCTGGCAGTGGTGCTAGAAGCTCTCTTTAAGCCTCCATTCGAACCTATCGAAGATATTTCTGATCGCCACTTTACGATAAAGACTACCTTTCTTCTGGCGGTATCTTCTCTTTAGAGAGTTGGGGATTTACAGGCCCTTTCTGTGGCCCCTTCCTACCTAGACTTTGCACCCGGTCTGGCTAAAGCATTTCTGTACCCTCGTGTGGGGTATGTCCCAAAAGTCCCCTCATCCGTACCGCCCCTTCGGACCTTCAGGCCATCAGTCCTCCTCCCTTCGGGTAACCAGATCAGCAGAAGCTTAATTGTATGTGTCCAGTGTGATCACTGGATGCATACATCCACAGAGCTGCCCTGTGGAGGAGGGCGTACCATTTGCTTGTGTGCTACGGTCCCCCTAAAAGAGGTCTTCCAGCAACTAAACAAACCCTCAGTCGGTGGATAGTAGATGCCACTTCTATCGCTTATGAGTCCTCTGATCTCCATTCGCCTCTAGGGATCAAGGCTCACTCGTCGAGAAGTGTGGCGCTTCTAAGGCTTTTTTAGCGGGTGTCCTAATGCAGGAATCTTGACTCTGCGGGTTTGGTCCAACGCCCCTTACCTTTGTTTAGGTTTTACGTCTGCATCGAGCCAACTCCCTAGGCTCTTCTTCTGTTCTCTCACCCTAGCTTGTGCAGTCCTTCCACCTAGGCAGAGACTTGGAAGTCGGCGGCGTGGGCAGGGTGCCTCGTCGTCCCCTACAGCGTTTGACGCAGCTCAATTCCTGAGAGGGCAAGTCCTCAGTTTTACTTATGTAACCCTGTCCTCGGGGAAACGAGATGCTGCGTCTTCGGTGCCGATACTTCCGGCGTCCTGCCAGCACTTGCTCATTCCTAAAAGCTTGACGCTGGCTCTTCTGCCGCACGTGCTTTTAATGCTTCCTGGTCATGACGTCACCCGCCCGTGACGTTCCGTTCAGCTATTGGACTGATTTCACATGTGATTCAGAGCTAGTGGGTCGCAGAAGGCTTTCCCTTAGCGTTTTCGACGCAGCGTCTCGTTCCCTCGAGGAACCAGGGTTACATACGTAACCGGAGATGTTTTTATTCATTTTTATTTATTAGTTTATGTTTAGTTTTAGTTATATTAGTAACAAAACAAAGATGAGAAATGTTGAAATAAAATCATCTGAACTATCTGAAATAAAATAGGTTAATGTTTTATTTCCAATTGAACTTTTAGTTATATTTTAATCAATATTATTCACCTTTCATACACACACAGATACTCATATTGTGGTATTATTATAACACTATTATACTAATATATTAAACACATCATACTAATATTCCCTATAATGGCCCACAAATTTCATGTTGTCTACAAGGTACCCATATACTATATAAGGTATAGAGAAAGTGTGTGTGTGTGTGTGTGTGTCCCTCCCAGGTGTGACTAAAGACACACTGCAGGTGTATGAAAGGCCATGTTGAAATCGTTCTGATGTCTATGTGTATTTGCCCTCTCAATAGTTTCTCGAACGACCAAATAAAGTGTCTCGCCAGTCTGTATGACTACATTTAGCATAAGCCAAGAGGGACTGCAGCAGTATAATCTTTTCTATGCAGAGAGAGGCTTGAAACGATCTTTAAAAAAGACTAATGCTGCTCTAATGTGGACAGATATGCTACCATCTTGTGGCCACAGATAGCGCTACATTTCCCTTCAGTGAAGACAACTGAGAAATGCATTACACCGACTGCATAGAAATGTACACGGAGGACATGCAAGTTTGAATATGTATGCACACATGGCATGCAAGTCAGTGCTAAGCCTGTGCCAGTTTTTCATGGTGCGCTGCCAACACAAACTGACTCGTGCAAATGTTTTAGAAAAGAACAGACGCTGGTTATTAAAATCTGTTGGCAACTCATAACTTTGGAAAGTTTAAGTTCATCTATCTAATTGACTATGTCAAACACCCAAATGTCATCGTCTACACAACTACACAAAAAGAAACCTTCACATAATATGTTGGAATGCTCTGTTTGTCCTCAACACTAACGCACCATTTACCAATAATATATATTTACCTTATATATACACGTTTAATTTACATATCGATCTATAGAGAGAAATAATATAGATTTGTTAAAATCTGAAATATACATAATAAATAATAATACAAGTCCCAACTGCAATAATTTAACTGTTGATAGTCTGCGAAAATGCATTAACTGATCAACATTTAAAATATAAATATCTATCCCTCTGTGACTATCATTTCTATCTATAAAGAGACCCGCGAGAAAAAAGAACACTAAATTGAGGACTTAATAGATGAAATATTAAAATAACAGCATAATAGTCATAATTTATCATTATTACTATAGCATTGAGAATTGAAAACTGTTGTGTATATATAATTAATTTATTGGTAAACTCTATTACCAATTAATTACATTGCCGTCTAGGGGCCATAGGGGTAGGTATGTTGTCTCTTGGGGGACAGTTTGTATCACCCCTCCAGTAGCTATTCTCAAAGCCCCTTAAATATTGGGTAGCTAGGTCTAAAAATAAAAATAAATATATTTCTAATATCCGTGTCGGGTATTCTCTCTATATATAAGGGTATTTATGTCATTGGAATAGTCCATCAACATCTATTTTAAGATTTATTAATTAATATCTTTTAAATGTGTAAGTGCTGTACGTAATATTATTCCATATTTTTTAAACACAAATCCTTATCAGAAAGTCTGGGACGAATTATTAAACATCATTGTGGATCAAAGCTCTGCGGGTGGAATAACTAAAACCAAGAGATACTGAACAGGTAGTGAACGACGTAGTACGGGGCCAGTGTACCGTCTCGGCAGCTCTGCATGAAGGCGTTCCGATGGGTTTCACACCGCTCGCCGCTTCTGGACCGGTTGGGCAGTTCTGGGGGCATGGAATGCGTGATCTGGTCTGTGTGCTCACAGCGCCTCCGGGCGGTACAAGCGCTCCCTGTCGAACTGCCCGAATACCTGTCGTGAGAGGGCTCTGACAGCGTACTGCGAGAGAGGAGAGAGTACGAGACATGAGAAGAGAGATGTCGTGTGGGGCGGAGATGAGCGCTAGAAAAGCCCAGGCGAGGCCGACTAGATCGGAGACGTCAGCAACCGGCCAGGCTGTTTAAGCCATCTCATGAATCCTGATCAACACATCGCGCAGGTCACGGTACACCGCAGGGGCGGTCTGAATAGGACATGTCCGTGCGAACCATTAACACGCTCCCCCTGCCCAGACCACTGTCCTATACGCACTAAAACCGCCCTTTTTTAAACAAAGAGGAGGAGTACCTGCACTTACCAGCAACTCCCACAACACACGCTCACAAGTTTCTGTCGATAATTGAGCCTTGCGCGTGTCCTAGGCACCATTCATCAGAGCCATTGAGAGAGAGACAAGATATGAGGAGCATTTGGAACAATGACTAGACGTAGACGAAGAATGGAGAAAAAAACAGAAAAGAGGTCGAACGAACGGACTATAAAGCAGAAACTACAAGAGGACAAGAACGAAGACGCTGGTAGGCGAAACATACGAAACCAAGAACACATTTGATACACCACGATTTGAGAAGGGAGGAAAACAAACATGAGAGTGATCTTTCTAAACGGAGAAAACTTAGTTTACGAGCATTTGACAAAGAGAGAATAGAGAACTGATAATCTAGTACTCTAGAGGATGAAGAGTGAGACGAAAGAAGAAAGTGAGCCTCAGCACACGAAAGGAGGAGAAAGGTGAGGTAAGTATGGCTAAAAGACATATGAGAATAGACTAGATTATATTTAGAACCTTGTGAAGAATAGATCAATAGATACGAAAACAATGACAGAATGGAAGAGATGTTCGACGCAAGACACAAGATGAGAATGAGCAATTACAGGTCAGTCTCCATACAATTAGAATTTCGTGGAAAAGTGTCTTTATTTCAGTAATTCAACTCAAATTGTGAAACTCTTGTATTAATAAATTCAATGCACACAGACTGAAAAATCTTTGGTTCTTTTAATTGTGATTATTTTTGCTCACATTTAACAAAAACCAACCAATTAACTATCTCAACAAATTAGAATTATTATGACATGCCAATCAGCTTTCAACTCAAAACACCTTCAAGGTTGCCTGAGCCGTCAAAAGGTCCTCAGTTTTGGTTGCACTAGGGCTACACAATTCATGGGTAAGAACTGCTGATCTTCTGACAGTTGTCCAAGACAATCCTTGACACCACTTCACAAGAGTGGGACGGCCACAAACATTCTTAGCCAAAGAAGCTGGCTGTCTCCACAAGAGTGCTTGTATCCAAGCAGTTAACAAAAGTTTGATTTTAGAGAAAGATGCACAACCAACTGAGAGAACCGCAGCCTTATGAGGATTGTCAAGCGAAATCGATTCAAGAATTTGATTGAACTTCACAAGGAATGGATTGAGGCTGGGGTCTAGGCATCAAGAGCCACCACACACAGAACTGTCAAGGAATTTGGCTACAGTTGTCGTAGTCCTCTTGTTAAGCCAGTCCTGAACCACAGACAATGTCAGAGGCGTCTTACCTGGTCTTAGGAGAAGAAGAACTGGACTGTTGCCAAGTGGTCCGAAGTCCTCTTTTCAGATGAGATCAAGTTTAGTATTTCATTTGGAAACCAAGGTCCTACATTTAGTTCCTAATGGAGGAAGGGTGGAGACGCTCATAGCCCAAGTTGCTTGAAGTCCTGTGTTAAGTTTCCACAGTCTATTATGATTTGGGGTGCAATGATCGCTGCTGAGTGGTTGGTGCCACTGTGTTATTTTATGCATGAAAACCACCGTTCCCCCTCCGCAGCACATTTACACCAAGCATATTTTGTGGGAGCACTTCACTGTCTCCTCCTTCTGCGTGACCGATCTTTTAGAAGATGCTGATTGCATTTTCCACGGTATTGGCACCCTGCCCACACGGCCAAAAGCACCACAAATAGAGTTCCCTTTGGTTAAATACCATAGGTTGCTTGGTGCTGCGTGGACTGGCCTACAAAGCTCCACCCAGACCTGTAACCCCACTGTTAGAATCCTATGGGGTTTTGTCAAGAGAAAATGAGAAACAAATGAGATCCTACACATGCGATGACTGAAGGCCCTGTCAATAGACACCTGGGCTTCCCATACCACAACCTCATCAGTGCCACACACTGAGCTACCTCCATTCCACGCCGAATTGAGGCGTGACTTAAGCAAGGCATTCCCCTAGCCAGTATTGAGTACATGTACAGTAAATTAACATACTTTCTAGAAGGCCAACAATTCAATAAAAATGTTTTTTTTTTTATTGGTCTTGTGAAGTATTCTATTTTGTTGAGATAGTGAATTGGTGTTTTTTTGTGAAATGTGAGCCAAAATCTCACAATTAAAAGAACCAAAGACTTACCTACTTCAGTCTGTGTGCATTGGAATTTATTTAATACACGAGTTTCACAATTTAGTGTTGAATTACTGAAAGGTGCGGGGCTAGGTGAACTTTCCACGACATTCTAATTTATTGAGATCCCTTTAGATGAGACAGAGGGGAAAAAGCGGAGCGGGTGTGACATAAATCGGTTCGGGGATGTAGTGAAACCTCATGAGAACAGAACAGAAGGGACAAAAGCCAGATTAGAAGGGATGAAAGAAAAAGAAAGAACGACATGAATGAGAATTGTCTAGATGAAATGAATGAGACATTAATAGATAAGAAGAGACGGGAAGGGAAGCAAGACAAAATAGATGAGAAAAGTAATAGACGAGAAGAGAAGAGACTTGAATAATAGACGAGAAGGGGCAAAGAGAGAAGAGGAGAACAAAAGAGTAAAAAGATGAGAGGACATGAGACGAGATGCGAAAACGATACAAGAGGAAAGACAAGATTAGGAGAAAGGAGGTGAGACAAGAAGAGACGAACAAACTAAATGAGAAGATAAGATAAAAAAGCGAGAGACATGAATAGATAAGAAGAGACGAGATTCGAGGAGAAAGTAATTGATGAGAAGAGACTAGGTGAAAACGTGGCATGAGAAGACAGTATGATGTGAAGAAAAGAGAAGGGGGACGACCAAAAGAGATGAGAAGAAATGCGAGAGAAAACACGAGGAGAGAACAGAAGATGGGATGAGATGTACTAGAGAGCATGTGGAAAGCAGGCACTGATTTAATCATCACAATTGGTCATTTGGTCTCCATCAGATGCAGTAGATGTGAATTAGAGCTTCACTCGGCAGACAGAAGCTGAGCTGATTTGACTTAAGCCAGAACTGAGCAAAGCTTATTAACCAGAGTAATTACATCACAGAAGCAGATTAACTGGAGAGTAACTGAAGCAACCTGGAGGATTAATTATAACATTAAGATGAATCATGGCACAATCCTAAAAAGAGACATTTCTGGAGTGTTAAGCAGGTTTTTGACACACACACACACACACTACACCCCCCTCCAGACCTGCCGTCTCTAACGCAGTGGCGCCGTTGAGGCAGGGCTGAGCGGCACACGCGTCCGGATAGAGAACGCATCCCAGCTTGAGATCCGTCAGTCCCACCACCTCCGCATACGGGCTGCGTTTGTTCTGCAGCGGGAGTTCGTTGTCGTTCAGAATCACCGAGTCTAAACAGCCCTGAAAGCCGTTGGTGACCTGCGGACCCTTTCTTTCCGTCAAGCTACGGGTGTCCGGAGGCGACACCTGCGCTCCGAAATAAATGGACAAATCTGCTCCCAGAGGTCGGTATTTAGTCGTGGCCAGTCGCCGCTCCACGTACATGTCGTCTAGCGAAAGGCTGCTGTAGTTTCCTCGCAGCTCCAGGACCACGTGATGCCAGTTCCCGTCGTTGACCGGACGGCCGGAGATCCCGATGCTCCTGGGACTGTTGCCGCAATCCAACTGGAACCACAGCTTTCCCTCCTCGATCTGTCAATCAAATGCAGATACAGTCTGTATTGAATCTGATGGATTACAAAAATCACTTTGTGAAATAATGGCATGCAAAGCAAACATATAGCAATTCCCTAAACCAGAGATTCTTAAACTTGTGTCATTCAAACTCCTTTTTACCTCAAATATTAACATACAACTTTTCGTCCCCCCCTGAGATTTTAAGCTAATTTTTCAATAATTTACCAACAGATTTGCACGTTGGACATGGTACATTTATTGTAGTTTTTCATTTTGATGATTTAATTAATTATTAGCTTTTTCATCAACACACAAACCCCCGCATTTCTTTCAACACCCCCTTTTTGTAAAACTCTGCCCTAAATAAGGCATTACTCTTACGAGTCTTTCCTTTAATGAATAGTTCAAAGACTATTTGGAATCAGGCTAAAAAACGATTCTGGGTATAATTGAAAGCATTAGCAGAGAGTTTAATGTACGAATATGTAAGCACTTTAAATTTATGACATAGTAGCAAACCTGATCGCTAAATATACCAAAATGAATAGAATGGAATCAAATGTAATCAACAGAGTTTGTGATCAGAATGAAACCAATCAGGAAAATTGTATCAATAACTTAGCTTCAGCAATGTTTTTTTTTTTTTTTTTTTTTTTACACAAAAGCTCCAAAACCATTTAAAAGATCCAACACTTTCTGCTAAATATTTAAAACAATATGTATTACTATTATTGTCATCATGTCATCAATAACGTAAAACAAATACTACAATACTGTATACTACTTCTAGATACATCTAGAATAAATCAATTTATTTACCCAAACAATAAATCAATCTAGTCTGGTATATATATATTATATATAATTTTAATATATATTATATATATATATAGATATATGATATATATATTTCGAAATTATTACTTTCTATATCCCAAGTACCTGAAATTTTTTTTATCATGGTTTTGCCATTAAAAAACATAATCACCACCACGAGTGTAATACCAATTACAAAGAATAATAAAGGTTTCTGAGCATCAATCAGCAATTAGAATGCTTTTCTGAAGGATCATTGAATATTGAAGACTGGAGTAATGATCTGAACTACAGCTTTGTCACAGCAATAAATGACAGAGAAAAATATATTCAATCAAGAAAACAATTATTATTAACTTATTATAAAATTATTAACAATTATTATAAATGATCATAATGTTTCATATTACTGCTGTTTTACTATAGTTTAGATCAAGTAAATGCAGCCTTGGTGACCAGCAAAGACTTCTTATAAAACATTTGAAAAAATCTTTAAACTTTTGACTGGTAGTGTTCACGCCTAACCTCTCAAAATGTTTTTTTTAAAGATTTCATAATGTCTTTTCACTTCCTTTCCATGTTAAAAAGTGATTAGAACAAAGTATATGAAGGCTATAAGTGTGTTTTATGGTGTGTACCTTCAGCACGCTGCACGGATCTGTATGTGTGAACATAATGATTCCCTTGTTCTGCAGCGTTCTGATGCGGAGCGCTAACTTCATCTCTCCATTCCTCTCTCCATCCGTCACTCTGTACTTGATATAACTGTTACCAGAGAAGCTCAGAGAGGTGTGTCCTGAACAACACACACACACACACACACACACAGACACACACACACAAAAACACACACACAAAAAAACGCGGCTCATATGTTAAGAAGGTGCCACATTATCTCCACACATAAAGAGCTTTCATACAGGGTTATATGTTACCTGCACACTCTCCCAGTTTGCCCTGCGGACACTGGCACGTGTACGGCCCCCTGTTGCTGTCCGTTCCCACACACTGCATGTCACCGGGACATCTCATATCCGCACACACCTCCGACGGAGCAGAACAACTCCCGTCTGACAGAAAGAGAGGGAGAAATTACTACCGCAAAACAAACAGGCTCTGGTTATAGTGGTGTACTGTGATAATACTGACCACAAATATTTTTCCTAATTTCAATGATGTGTTTCTGTTCCTGCTGTTTATGAGTGCAAGGACGTGGCCTGTGTTCAAGAGTGTCATTGTGTAAGTGCATGTTTAATAGGCGGCTTATGTAAAGGCTTTTCACACTACGCTTAACCCTGGGTTAACGTCTTTTAAAGATGGGGTTTTAACCTTGTGTGCAGGAAAGTTTTACATGTGTAATTAAAACTGCTTTTGTATACAGTGAGAATCAACACAGTGTGAGAATGTCGTGGCGAGTTGTTTAGAAACTGCCTCATGATTCACTCATTAAATATTTATTCCAAAACATAGTTTTTTAAATTTTGTGATGGAAACGGTTTAATGGTTCACATAGTCAAACAGCACCATGTAACTGATGAAGAGACTCGTGGCAATATTTCCACACATTAACATAACAATAGTGTTCATAATTTTTTTCTTTGTGCAAAACCTGTGTTTACACATTTACATGAAGAAATCAAGATTCATTAAATTTCCAATTTAAAACTATACTAAATGTATGATCTTGCAACTAAAATTGCACATATGCAATAAAAAAAATAAAAAAAGGCCTTAGAATCTTAAATTATGCCAAAATGTCTATTTCTAAATTGTTGTTAGAAACAAAATGACTAATGACAAAAGGATTATTTTCAAGTAACAAAAATGAAAAAGCTTGACTGGTTATATGTCAATGATAATGCATACAAAATGCACATTTATCAGCAGTATAATAAAGGTAAAAACTTTTTCTAAACACAAACATTTATGTTAATTGTATTTGTGTATTTATTCACAACTTAAGCGCAATTATTGAATGAGACTCAATATTATAAACGCATATAAATATGTAAACATAAATGTTCATCAAAATTCCAAAAATGCCACGGGATAACTTAAAAGTATTTAAATAAATCAATTATTATTAATATATTCAAATACTCTAACTCCAACTTAAATTAAAATTAAAATCAAGATGTAAACTGACATATTCTGTTTTCCACCCCTTAATAACATACTTGTTGAAACGTCAAGAATACCAAATTGAATTGGGGGTTAATTAAAATATCAGTACAGTTTTATAAAAAATTCTATTTAAATAAAACAAAGAATTTAATATTACAATTCTATTAATTAAATCGATAAATAAATTATATTCTTTAATGGTTCACACAGTCAAACATCACCATGTAATTGATGGAGAGACAAAAATTCTATTAGTTAAATATATAAATTAATAAACTATTTTTTATTTTGTTGGTCATAATTACAGCAGAATTCATTTTGGATAAAAGCATCAAAATGTGCTGGAAATCAGGGGCTTTTGAATGAAAAATGTTGAGAACACCTGGTTTAAAATGATCCTGGGTCAACGATTTGTTCAGACACAGACACACTCACCGCTGCAAACGCATCGCGTGTTCCTGTGGAACTTGGGCGACACGAAGCTGGTTTTGGTGGAGCTGTATGTGAGCAGACTGTGCGAGTCCAGCGTGATGGTTTGTTCACACTGGGCCTCCCTGCAGTCCAGACCCGAGCAGTTCTTATCCAGCACAGCTGAGACTCTCAGAACCTGGTCCAGCTGCCGGCGCGCCGAGCTCAGCTTCTGCGTCACCAGCGCCGCCTTGTAGAACCCGCCGCCTTCCGCTGTCTCCACGGCAACCAGCAGATCCAGCTGCCCCGTGGACTCCACCGGCTGCACACTGAGCACGTGCAGAGCGTCGGGCCGCGGCGTCGCCATCACGCTGGACAGGACGCGTCTGACCGATGGGAGGTGACGGGACACGAAGTCGTGAGGGGAGACGCGGTCGAAACGGATCGTCACGGCATCGTGGAGCATCTCGGCCGAGGCCTGCTCCACATGCACGCTCACAGGCACACTCACAGTGAAGCGGCCGTCTGTTACTGTAGCGTTGAAGCTGTAGCGGCCCGCGTCCAAGCCGCTCAGAGCGATGATGCGACCGTCTCGAGGACTCACCTGCGAGAGAAAAAGATGGACACGTCAAAAAACACAGTAAGATTTCACAAAAATTTAGATTCACCCTGTGAACTCCAAATTTGAGTTTTGTTGATTTTTGATAATGTCTGATAGAATAAAATAAATTAACTAAACAAAGTAAAATGCAATTTATTAAATATTTTAGTAACAATTCACCAAAACTAAATTTTATTCTAAATGTTATACAATTTTACAAGCATCAGGATATGTATATATATATTATATATATATATATATATATTTTGTGTGTGTGTATATATATATACATATACACACACATATATTAGTGCTGTCAAGATTATCGCTCAAAATAAAAGTTTTTGTTTCATATACCTGTGTGTTACGGGTATATATATGTACTGTATATATAAATTACACCACCTACAGTATATATTTGGAAAATATTAATGTTATTTAAATGTAGATATTTATATTCACAAATTTAGATTTATACATAAATTACTTTAAGATAATAAAACATAAACATACTTTTTCTTTGCGTAAAATATATACATGCAGTGTTTGCATTTATATATCATAATAAAATACAACAATACACACACCTATATATGTAACAAAAACTTTTATCTTTGATCGATAATCGTGATTAATTGTTGACAGCACTAAAAAAAAAATATATATATATATATATAAAACAAACATATAATTTATCAATTTGAATTAATTTCAGTTGGTAAATTAAAACTTCTAAAACTGTAATATTTAAATTAAGTTCCAAACTTTGATGTGATGTAAATTCAATACTATTACTCATTGTTAACCATCATCAACAACAACAAGCAAAAACATTTAACAGTATGTTGAAAGGTTGAAATTAGAGAAAATTGTGATATGAATGGAATTACGATTAAACTATGAAAAATGCATGAACTTCAAAGAAGCTAAGTTATGGGAGTTTTGATTGAAAGTAGTTTTGGTTTTGCATGTTCCCCATCAATCCATCGCGTCAGTTTCAGCACTATAATTAAATAAAACTGTTGTATTTTAATGTAAAAAGTAAAAAATCTAAAAATAAATAATGGTAGTCATGTTCAAATGGCATTAAAAATATAAACCATTCTATTTTAGACAAAAAACAAGTTATTAATTTTATTTCTTTTGGAAGCTCAAACTGCCTCAAAGACTGATTCATGCATTATTTTTGACCCTGGACCACAAAAGCAGTCATTAAGGGTCATTTTTTATAATAAGCTTTCCATTGATGTATGGTTGTTAGGATATGACAATATTTGGCCAAGATACAAGTATTTGAAATCTGGAATCTGAGGGTGCAAAAAATAAATAAATAAATAAAGATAAAATCATCTTTAAAGTTGTCCAAATGAAGTTCTTAGCATTGCACATTACTAATCAAAAATGAAGTTTTGATATATTTACAGTAGGAAATTTACAAAATATCTTTATGGAACATGATCTATATCCTTATGATTTTTGGCATAAGAGAAAAATCAATAATTTTGACCCATACAATGTATTGGTGGCTATTGCTATAAATATACCTGTGCAACTTAAGACTGGTTTTGTGGTCCACAGTCACATTTGATTAATAAATGTATTAACTAATTCATAATAATAATTCAATGATAATAATAACTGAATGGTAATTGTTGTAGGGGTTTTGTGGACTTCAATTTGGACTCAATCTAAACTGTGAAAATATGAATGTGATGCATGCATAACGGAAACACAAACCAATGGATCACACACTCATATACCTTGAACAGGCTGCTCTGCTGGTGTGTGTGTCCGTAGGTAAGTATATCAAAGGCATCTTGGTCTGTGGCGTGGATCTGACCGATCACACCTCCTGGAAACTCGTCCTCCATGGTTACGATGTGCACATGTAAAGGTGATGCCACTGGCTTGTGTACGCTCTCCTCTATCACACGCACCAACACGGTCGCCATCGACGACAGGGGCGCCCTGCCCGAATCACTGGCCTATGGGGTGAAACAGCGGACAGTGATTGGCTGAATCAAGCGTCAATCACAACCACAGAAATATTACTTGTATTTAATCTAAATTCTACATTTAAATAAAATGTGTCAGTTTCCCCAAAAATGTCTTGTCTTTTTTAATACTGATAATCAGAAATGTTTCCTGAGCAGCAAATCAGGATATTAGAATGATTTCTGAAAGATCATGTGACACTGAAGACTGGAGTAATGATGCTGAAAATTCAGCTTTGCATCACAGGAATAAATGACATTTTTAACATATATTCAAAAAGAAAAGAGTGATTTAAAATTGTAATAATATCTAACAATATCACTGCTTTTTTTCTGTATTTTTCATGAAATAAATTCAGTCTTGGTGAGCATAAGAGACTTTCAAACATATAAAAAAATCGTACTAACCCCAAACGTTTGATTTTTGGTAGTGTATAAATGCAATTGAATTAACTTTTTACAAATTTTGGTCCAGAATTCCTCTTTACCTGTATGTGAATGGCATAATCTGTGCCCTCGGACCTACGAAACACCTTGTTAGATGTCAGCAGCCCCTCTCTATCCAGTTTAAACCACGCCCCCTCATTTCCTGATAGGATGTGGAAATGAAAAGGCGGCCCGTTGTGGCTGGCATCCTTATCGATGACAGACAGCTGTAGGACACTTGTTCCCAAAGGCTTGTTTTCCTGTTAATGAGTAAAGCTCACATTAAAGGTGGGGTAAGTGATTTTTCAAAAACGCTTTAGAAAACTGATGTCGGTCGAATACCAAAACAAACTTGCAGCCAATCAGCAGTAAGGGGCGTGTCTACTCATGATGTGGAGGAGAGAGCGTTAAATGCACAGCACAGGACGGACATTAGCCAAGCCGAGCGACAGAAAGATAGAGATGGCGGATAAAAATCAAAAGAGGAAAACGTCTGCGGAACAAAAGAAGGCTTAAAGCAATAAGGCAAGAAGTAGGACCCGTGTAAATATCGGATCAGCTTTCCAGCGCTGGAAAGAACTCAAGGAGCGGAAGGCCTACGATCGGACGCCGAGGTTGCTTTGTTTCTTCTCGGTAGGTGAGTAACACCGTGTCTGCACCGCAACAGCTAAAGTCTGTCTAGTACACTGGACGCGACAAAGCGACCGTTGAAAATCATTTGAAATTTGTGTCAATACGTCATAAATAGAACGCAGCAGCAGTTTTCTGTCGGGAATTTGTCGTGTCGTGTCGTGCCGCGCCGCATCCAGTGTAGACCTTAGATATGTATATATATCTATGCTGTAGACAGCATCACTGATTATAATGAGTATTTAGTCGCACTGTTCGCGTCGGGTAGCCACGCGTTGTAACATTTGGTTGTCGCGCTTGTTTAAGACTAATCGTTGCCTGAGTTGCGTACGTATGTGTGCGGCGGAGCTATAAAAAAACAAAAAAAAAAAATAGGGGCGAGACCCTTTTGGGGTAGGGGCGTGTTTGTTTTGGTGATTTCAAATGTCAACATTGGCTACCAGAAATTGCTTACCCCACCTTTAACAGCCGGATTACTTGAAGTGATTGGTGATTTACCTGTCACTCATTATATCGCACCTGTATAACAGCAGTGTGATTGGCTGGAGTGAAGGAGGGTGGGTTGTCGTTGACGTCAGAGATGTCGATGTTGACCTGAACGGTTGAGGACATCGCAGGCATCCCGCTGTCAAGAGCTCTGACGGACAACGAGTAACCAGCCATCTACAGATACAGAGAGAACGGTTTAAAACGTACAGAATAAGAGATGAAAAGAAAGTACAAAGTAAAGAGACGAACACACATCTATATATTCTCTTTCACTCTGACTGTGTCATAAATAGTTCATGACAGGCTGACGGATGATCTGAAGCTCCATACATACAGACACACAATCTAGGTTTGGAACTCCTTGCTGTCAGTTTCTCTTCTTTTTGCTATTTTTCATCTGATTTTCTTCTCTGTTCATTTGAAAACACTGACATGTGTGGCATTTTATTTCATTTTTAAACTCCACTTATAATGTTAAGCACTATTCAGAAGGGATTCATTTTCTAAATGAATCATTATTTTCTCTTTTGTTGAATCTTAGTTACAATTAATTGACTTTATAGAGGATTTACACTGAAAGTTTAAAGAGTATGTCTACATCATTCATCAAAGTCTTATTTCAAAAGAGCCTGGAAATGATCTGACCCCTTTTAACCATCTATAATTGAACAGACAACAATGGCTTCATTAAGCTAATTGACTTGGGAGTGAAAAGGAGAGTCTGCATGTAATCTAAGGAAACTTTAGCACCATCTAGTGGTTGCAGTTATATAACATCATGTACCACTATCCATTCCAAATCCAAACCAACAAGAATTGTTTTAAGTTAAAATAAATAAATAAAAGAGTATAAAAAAAACTACATTTGGTTTCAGTAATTTTGTTTTTAAAGAAATTAATACTTTAATCAGCAAGCATTATACTGATCACTGATCAAGTGACAGTAAAGACATTTATATTGTTACAAAAAATGTCCAATAAATGCTGTTTTTAACCTCCTATTTATATAAAAAAAAAGGATCAAATAAGAAATAAAGACTGAAATAATACTTCAGAGAATTAAATCAAAATGAACAGAATTTATAAATAAAATACAAAAGTGTTATTTTAAACTGTAATAACATTTCACAATATTTATGCATTGTTTAAATTCAAAAATGGCTAAAGGACGCATCAAAAACTTAAAAAAAAAAAAATCGTATAAATTCAAAACTTTTAAATGAAGTAAAAAAAAAATGATCTTAGCATATATTATTATATATTATATATAGATCTAGATATTCTATTTAATTTCATATTACATTTCTTTAATGAAACTAACTTAGCCAGTGATCAACGCATATGCTTTACTAAACCAAATTCCAAAATCATAATCTCCAAGGTTTTTTATTTTTTTTAATCTATTATGACGCGGTTCACAGGTGTAGTACTATTATTTTAATCTCTTACACATGGAGAATCTTTCATATTAAATGAAACACTATGACCACTGGTCGGTTTTAAAGGATTTTGTGTAGAGATGCCTGCCGTGACTTGATTGATTCTTCTTCTCTTCAGCTGTTCCCGTCAGTGTCCTATTTAATGCCTTTATTTCTCTATCACTCGGTTGTCATAGTAACGGTCGCCGTGGCGACGTCCCACATTCCTCACCGTTTCTCGATCCAGCTGCTTGTTGACTTTGATCTGGCCTGTGATTGGCTCGATGAAGAACTGGTTCTCTCGGTCGCCGCTGACGATGGAATACAGGACGTCGGCGTTTGCTTGGCTGTCGACATCTTCTGCGGTCACCTAGGTGATAGCGACAAATCACCAAATTATAATGTGGATCTCAAAGACACAAAAATAAGACGTACTGTCTGTGAATTTCATGAGTGGTTACCTTGACAACGGTGTCTCCTATGTTAGCATCCTCGCTGATGGACAAGCTGTAGGCATCGCGGCTGAACATGGGGGCATTGTCATTGACGTCTGTCAGGTTGATGTTCACCATGGTAACAGCACTAAGGGGCTGAGTCCCGCCATCAGTTGCTTCCACCGTAAGGAAATAATCCTTGCAGTACTCAAAGTCCAGCGGTCGAGATACGGAGATGGCCCCTGTACGTGGCACAATATACAAATCTTGTTATAGAGTGAATCTATGGGATATATTTTATAAGTCATAAATATATAAATAAAAATACAAATAACTAATACCAACATTTTTATACTTTACACTTATATCATAGGCGCATTCAAACATTTAATTTGATAATATCCAGGCATCATACAAACTTTTGATAATTTTAAAAAATTTTTTTTGTGCCATCTAGGTGCATTGAAATATGTGTGGACGGTTTAAAGCCATTACAAGTAACGTGAGTTATGTAATCAGATTACTTTTTCAAGTTACCTAGTAAATTAATGTAACACATTACTTTTACAACGAAATTATCAGTTCAAATAAATAATGCAAGTTACTTTGTTTTCCCATTTATTCACTGATATCTCTTCTGTTCCTGTGTTGAGAGAAATTGGGAGTGAAGAGGTACTTCCTTCAGCCTGAGGCTTATTCATTTTTAACTTTTGGTGTGAAAGGACCTTTACAATTGCCAAAAATATAACTTTTGGGCTTTTTGTTATTAAAAAACAAATAAACAAGCCCAGCTCAGATGACAAAAAGTAACACAATTAGTTACTTTTTTATGGAGTAACGCAATATTGTAATGGATTACTTTTAAAAGTAACTTTTCCCAATACTAGAAGGTACTTTCAAATGTTCAATCCAAACATTTATTTATTTATTATTATTAGTTTTTGCCATTATATGCACATAAATACCTGATTTGATTCATATATGTTTGGCCATTACATGCACCGGTGTTGGGGGTAACGTATTAGAAGTAACGTGAGTTACGTAATCAGATTACTTGTTTAAAGTAATTAGTAATGTAACACATTACATTTAAATTTACAATTAAATATCTGAGTTACTTCTTCAAATAAATAACGCAAGTTACTTTGTTTTCCCATTTATTCACTGACAGCTCTCCTGTCCCTGTGTTGACAGAAATTGGGAGTGAAATGCAGAAGTACTTTCTTCAGCCTAATTTCATTTTTGGTGTGAAAGGGCCTTTACAGTCGGCAAAAAATAGAACTTTTGGGCATTTTGTTACTAAAAAACAAACAAACCACCTCAGCGCAGGTGAGAAAAAGTAACACAAAAGTGACATACTGCACTACTTTACATAAAAAGTAACTAAGTAACACAATTAGTTACTTTTTATGGAGTAATGCAATATCGTAATGGATTACTTTTAAAAGTAACTTTCCCCAATACTAGAAGGCACATTCAAATGTTCAGTACAAATTTTTTTTGCCATTATTTGATACGTTTTGGCCATCATAGGTGCATACAACATTTTTGGAACATTAAAGCATTAAAGGAACATTCAAATGTTTAATTTTATATTTAAGCATCCGAGTTCATTGTTTTAGGCCATAACAGGTGCATTTAAACATTTTTGGTCATTGTAGGCAATTTAAACACTAAATTCAATCAATTTTGCCCATTAGAGGCATGTAGGAACATCTGATTTGAACGTTTTTGGCTATCATAGGTGGATTTTAAGAACATTCAGATGTTCAATTTGATCATTTTTGGCCACTATAGGCACGTATGAACAGGTTTTGGGCCATAGTAGGTGTGCTCAAAAATGTTAGACCTTGGTGGGCATATTGAATTAGACAATTAAATGCCCATTATAAGCATGTATGAATGTCTGATTTAATCATTTTGGGCTGTCATAGGTCCATTCAAACATTTTTTGTCATTTCTGGACGTCTGATTTAAACTTTTGGGCATTTTATCTATATATATATAAACATGAAAAAAATATTTATTCCAAATTGTGTGTATATTACGTTGTATATTGATCATCTCGTTTTAACATTTCTGTATAGCGTAAATAATAATCTAAGTGCATATCACCTGTATTGATGTTAATGGTGAAATGGCCCTGTTGGTTTCCGGATCGGATGTTGTAGTAAATATCAGCGTTGGTGCCAATGTCTTTACTTGCAGCATAAACCTGTACCACTTCCGTACCCACTGCCACATCTTCAGGAAGCGTGGCCAGATAGTCCCTCCTCTCAAATACGGGTGGATTGTCATTAATGTCCAAAACTGTGATCGTTATGTTCGCAAGGGAAGAGAGGCGAACGGGAACACCTTGATCTGACGCACGGACCATTATATGGTATGAGGACTGAACCTCGCGGTCCAGCAGACGCTCCAAAACAACAATCCCGGATGATTTATCAATGGAGAAGAACCCATCAGCCGAATCAACAAGGGAATAAACCACTTTACGATTAACACCTGCAAAATAAAACGCATGCAAAATCCATTCAGTTTTAAATGTACACAAGCAGTTCTAAGCTAGTTAACTTTCTTTTACAACCTACTATTAACTAAAATGGTACATTTTTCATGCTGTCACAACTCAAACGCATCAAAATGACATGCTCGTACCCAGATCAGGGTCTATGGCTTGTATTCGGGTCAGCAGAGCTTTAGTGGCGGTGTTCTCGTAGACGCTAGCAGTGTAATGGGGCATGCTAAACATCGGCGGACTGTCATTCACGTCCAAGAGAACCACCACAACCTCAGCCTCACACCACAAACCGCCGCCGTCCGTCGCACGGGCAACCAGAGAGTACTGCGCGACCTTTTCACGGTCCAGTGCCGCGGCTGTCTTCAGCTCGCCTACAGAACGGAAAAAAAACAAAGAGACTTATAAGCAAACAGCAGCATCATAAACAGGACATTTCTTCAAACCGGATTCACAAACCTGTGTGTGGGTGTATGATGAAGTCTTCTGCTCCAGAACCGAACAGGGAGAACTGGATCTGCGCGTTTGCACCCGCGTCAGCGTCTGTAGCTTTGACCCGAAGGATTTGCTTATTTATGGCGACGTCTTCAGACACGGACCCCGAGTACACGGCCTGCAGGCACAAACACACTCATTACATAGCTCAGATAAGCTTCAGGCTTCAAATTCAGGTTGGCTTGTGCTGTTAAGAGTCAAGAGCTCTTCTTTGCTCATGTTTTCAGAGTGAAATGAAAATGTTTTTTAAACACTGAGATCTGCAGGAGTAATTATCAATTAACGAACTGTTTTTGACCTTTGAAGGCATATTTGAATACTTGATTTGAACATTTCTGGCCATCGCAGGTATTTAATTCAGTCATTTTTGACCATTACAGGCACATATGAATGATCTGAATTGATCAACTTTGGCAAAACAAGCCCCCACCTGACAGCACACTCAAATGTTCAATTTAAACATTTCTGGCCATAATATATACATTTTAACATCTGATTTGAACATTTTCCACCATCTTACAGTATATGCATGCACAAATATTTGACCCATCAATTTGAGCAAATGTGCATGAAATATTTTTTTTGGCCATTTCAACATTAAATCCGATCATATTTAGTCATCATATGCATATCTGAACATCTGATTTGAACATTTTTTGGCCATTGCAGGCACCTTCAAAATAATCAGATCAATCATTTTGGCCATTAGAGGCATGTATGAAAATCTGATTTTTCGTTTCTGGCCATCAAAGGTACATGCAAACATTTTTGGCCATTGTAACCATATTCAAACATTAAATTCAGTCATTTTAAACTATCATATGCACATAATCTGACATTTTTGACCATCGTAGGTGCATTTTAAATATTACATTTAATAATTTTGGGCCATTATAGACATGGAAGAACATCTGATTTTAACATTTTTGGCCATTGCAGGTGCATGCAAAACGTTCTGGTCATTGTAGGTACATTCAAACACTCCCGATTCAAAGGTTTCTGGCCATCATAGGTACATTCAAGCATTTCTGGCAATTACAACAACATTCAAATGTTCATTTCAATCATTTTTTGGGCATCATATTGAACACCTGGTTTGAACATTTCTGGCAACCACAGGTGCATCATAGCAACATTCCAACATTCAATTAAATCATTTTTGTCCATTACAGGCACGTATAAACATCTGAATTAATCATTTTGGGCCAGCATGGGTGCATTCAGACATTTTTGGCCATCGTGGGCACATCTGAACATCTGATTTGAACATTTTTGGACATTCAAATGCTTTTGGCCATCGTAGGCACAGTCAAACTCTCAATGTAATCATTTTTGGCCATCACAGGCATGTCTGACGGTTTGAATGGAATGCTTTGGCCGTAATAGTTGCATTTCAAGCCTTGATTTGAAAGTTTTTGGGCACATCTGAATGTTTGGTTTTGGAATCAACGTGTTGCAGTGCAACCATTTTTGGCCATTTTAGTTCAAACGCAACTATAATCCAAAAACCTTTAAAGATTTCATTTATGTTTAAAGGCTTTTGGATTATAGTTGCATTTTAACTAAAATGGCCAAAAATGTTTATGTACATTTATGCACATTTTACGTTTAATTTACCCCAAAATGGCACACTTCTGACACTCAAAAATCTAAATAGACAGCTCACTAAGTTTTTTTTTTTTGGCGTTATATGCCTTTTATTTAGATAGGATAGTAAGTTGACAGGAAGCGAAGTGGGTGAAAGAGAGGGGGGTGGGGTCGAGAAAGGTCCACGAGCCGGGACTCGAACTCAGGACGCCCGAAGCTCAATGGCGCTACATGTCGGCACACTGCCCACGAGGCCATCGGCGCCGACAGCTCACTAAGTTTTGAGGCTCAACCCAAATGCCCCCTGCTAAACAAACTGGCCTGGTTTTCAGCTTGACCTTATTTCAACAAGGTCATGTTTTATGTTCATAGATAATTTTCCCTGTACTTCTTGGCTGCAGTAAGTGGACTCACTGGTTCCAAAAATATTCCTGGCTTTGGCTTGTCATGTTTACCATGTAGATTTGAAACTGTCAAAAAAATGCACTAATTAGATTTTTAGCCAACTGAAAGAACAGCAGGAGAACCAGCTCTGACGACTTCTACATGTTTCCCAGAATGTACTTTAGTGTTTTAACTCACCGGGTCACAGACGGGGCTGTTGTCGTTGGTGTCGATGACCATGACCTCTACGGTTGCCGTGGAAACGTGGAGTCCGTCTGTCGCCGTGACATTGATGAGGTACCGTTCTTGTTCCTCGCGGTCTAACGGCCGTTTAACGTACAGTTTCCACTCTCCCTGAACCAACCCCAGAGCAAACACCCCTCCTCTGTTACCACCTACACACACACACACACACACACACACAAGAGATTATACCGGACAGTTACTCTCTCAATAGTCTGTGACAATTTAAGTAGCAATAAAATCCCCTACTGATTGTAACACAACACACGCTCACTTCCAGGATTATCTGCAGTTTTAATAACCTCCATTAGTCCTCTCAATGATGGCATACTCATTAGTATGAACTATAATAATCAGTTCTTTATATTCACATTTAAATGATCAACACTGCCATCAATTAGGTCCTCATAACAGCCTTCCTGATCTATCGCACGGTCGGCAGCCGTACCTGGCTCATTAAGACGGGTCATCTTTTAAACCTCAAGCAGACAGAGGTGGAAAGAGAGAAAAAATGAGAACGAGAGACTCTATAATCAAAGCAGCCGCGTTGACAAGCATCCAATTACTGTACACTCATAGTATCAACACACGCTGCCTTATTCATCTAATAAAGAGTGTAATTTAACTCAGCTGGGGGCTGATAACACAGAACAGCTTCTATCAGAGACGCGTTAACAAAGGCCTGGATGCCTTCCGACTCCATTTCTCTCATCTCACGCTCTCGCTCATTGGCTTGAGGGAGTGTTCAGCATAAGTTTCAAACCCTGTATGCTTTTTCTGTGCTTCATAAGCGATAGCTTGAAAACTTAAATTTTCTTGCACAATTTTTTTTTTTCATGCTCAATGTATTTGGGCACTTAAAAACTGACCCTATACTTGTCTGAATGCCACCACCTTATATAATATAATAAAAAACCGTATAAAAATAAAAAAATTAAAAATAAATGTTTCAAACGTGTCATAACACAGTAATCAAAGGTGTTGTTTATCCCCCTTCCATCTCAGATAGGCTATTTTGATATTTTCAGTTCCTAATGCATATTAACGGTACTGTACATGGTTGGGGTCATTAAGTTTTTTTTTTTTTTTAAGAAATCATTACTTTTTCATTCGCAAGGAGTGGTAACTTGACTGCAAGTGACTATGAGTGCTTAAATTTTACACAATATTCTATTCAATACACTGTTCTTTTGAATTCTATTTAAAAAATGTATCACTGTTTCTAAACAAAATTAAGAACCACAGCTGTTTTCAGCATAATAATAATAAATGTTTCTTGAGCCGCAAATCATCAATTAGAATGATTTCTGAAGGATCATGTGAAATGATGCTGAAAACTCAGCTTTGATCACAGGAATTAATTATATTTTAAAAATATATTCAAATATAAAACTTATTTTACCATGTAATAATATTTCACAGTATTATGTTGTAACGATTTGATTTATAATGCAGCCTATGTCATAAAAGCCATCTTTTAAGAAACCCATAAAAATGCAGTTTGGAATAGAATGCAATCAGAATTGTACTGAATTGCATGACTCATTAAAATACAAAAATATGGCATGCATATAATAATACACATATATAGCTTACAGTTGGTCACATAGCACTGGAAAATAAAAAAAATAATTGTATTTTAATTGTCATAGTTGGTACAGTACTTTATCTAGTCACACACAGACCTTATAGGTTTGAAAATCAACTATCTATACACATGTAAAACATCTCTCTCAAACAACATATTTCATTCTTCTTGTCAACCAATCAAACTCAACTGATGTGTTTCCAGCCATTTACAGTCAGTTCTGGTCGATTAGTGTTTCTGCAGTGACCTTTCACCTTTACGAGGCAGCAACACGGAGAGCTATTTAACGGCTGTTAAATCGTAGCTGTTACGGCGGGGATATTCAGCACTATTGTTAAGCTGAGATACACAGTGCGCTGGTCTAACATGGTTTAAGATATCCTTTATGAACCTTTAAACGACTTTCAGCAAAGAACCTCTCAATAAAAGTTCAAACTATCCAATTAACCACCATAGAGTAACTGTTTACTGTTTAATTGCTCTGTGCTCTGTTGAACACAGCAGTAAAATTACATGAGAGCTGAATTTACCCACAATGCTCTCGCTTCCTAAAGAGAATAAAGACATTTGGGTAACTCAAATCTGTTTGTATATTGGTCTCTATCTTTCCCTCCAGTGTGTATTATGATACGGTGTGCAGTTCTCTGAGCCAGTTTGTGCCACTGGGCTGTGAGAAGTGTATTAGAGTCTGCCTGACCTTTGAGCTTGTCTTGAACGAGAGGATTTAAACGTTATGAAAGTGTGGACTGTAGGGAAGGAGACTGAGAGAGAAAAGGAAAGAGACTATTCTCAGTAGAACTCATGGCAACTAAACAAGGGCTTGTGTCACAAAGTTTACATGCCGTGGGCTACGATTTAATTAAAGGGATAGTTCACTCATTTTTATGAAGTTGTAACGTTGTTTGACTTTCTTTCTGAAGGCTGCATTCTTTTCAATGCAATTACAATCAATGAACTGAATATTTTAGACTTTAAATGATATTAAAACATCACAAAAGTGGACAAAAAGTGCACTTATTTACATTGATATAAACAATAGAGAGACTTTTTATATTTATTCATTTTCTTTCTTTCGGCTTTAAACTAGCACAAAAAACTCATAAAAGTTGACAAAAACTTTGAAATATATATAAATAATAGATATCTATATATATATATAGATATAGATATACACACACACACACACACAGTAATATATATTTGATATCAGATAGATAGGTAAATTGACGAACTATTTATTATTATTTATATGCATTTATACTTTAGTTATTTTAAAAAAGTAAAATGTGTACCTTGAATGCACTTTTTGAAGTCATTTTTATCCAGAGTGTCTGCTAAATGCATAAACGTAAATGTAAAATGATATTTAGATACGGCAGAGAAAGACAATACTCAGAAAACTATCCTCGGTAGAATGTACACCAACAATAAGCAACTAAACAAGTTCCAGTATCACAATGTTTACTTTAGTTTCAATGCTGTGGGCTGTAATTTAGTTAAGAGTCAGAGGATCTGTGCTTGTGTGTGTTGTGTGTGGTAAATCTTGTTAAAAATACTGCTCCTGCTGGTGGCAGCACAGTCTAAATCATGATCACACCATAAAGGTTGAGCTTAATCGAAATTCTGTTCAGGCCGAGAAGTGTGCTTCTTTCTCTCTGTGTGTGTGTGTGTGTGTGTGTGTGTGTGTGAGTGTGAGTGTGTGTGTGTGTGTGTGTGTGTGTGTGGTGTGTGTGTGAAAAAGCATGAATTATAGAACAAGGCAGCTCCCTAATTCAATGTTATGAGTTTCTGAGCGCCTATTTACAAGTGTGGTACTGCTTAGGAGCATGTGCAAGGTGTGTATGTGTGTGTTTGTGTGTGCAATCTGCTCCTTGTCACCAAGCAAGGTGTTCAACACTGGCTGAATATAAAGGTATATTTAAAGCTGACTGAGCTAGATGTGGATAAGAAGGAGGTTTATATTTGACGCTAAAAGACGCTATCCACCTAAACTACTGCTTTCGGAAATGTCACTGTATTATGTTTCGTTCGTGAAGTGATGCGCTTCCCCATCGCAAATCCCACCGGTGTAATTTGCATGCAGTTGCATCACAGCTTTAATAAAATCCTTATAAAACGAGAGTGGTTTTTCTCTCCAGCAAGAAGTCAGTCCGCGTCCTCCCACAAAATCCAGCTAGTAGCCCTAGAGCGAATAATCCATTATCAAGAGAGGATGAATGAGGTGTAATTACTGTGGACTTCTGACATTCCATAATAGCGTTGTTCTACATTATGCTTACATGCAGAACAGGGTTTCAGAAAATCAGGCTATGTTTAGATTTGAGAGCACACAGGCATACACAGAGATATGGTACATGGCCAACAGTATGCGGACACAAACTATTTGTGCTTGTTGAACATTCAAAACAATGGGAATGAAAAGGCAGTTTGACTTCTCGCCGTCTTTCTTTACGGATGATTTTCTACTAAAATGTTTGTCTAAGGAGACTGGATGGTTGTCGCTCGCACATGTAAATTGTTGACGCTGAAATAACCAAACCTGTCAATTTTATGCAAAAAATGACTAAAGCTTTTTTCACTAAAAAATATTTAAAAATGCATCATATAGAAGGATTTGATTTCAGAGAATGTATCTTTTTAATGTGTATTTTGTCGTACTGCACTGGCGCATTTTGTTTTTTACTTGATTTAAATTTTTATATTTAAAACAAGTGAAAAACCTGCTTGTGCAGTACAACAGTCGAACAATATTATGTACTGTATATATAACAAAAATATACTCTGAAAGAAGTCTTAAAGCCATAATTTTCCTAAAAAAATTGTAATTCTGTCATCATTTACTGACCCTTGTGTCATTCCAAACACTTATAACTTCATTGTTTCACAGCAGAAAGAAAGACATTTTGAAGAAAGTTTCAGCTGTTTTGTACATACAATGAAATTCATGAGTGTGCAATACAACATTGATCCCCATTGACCTTCATTGTATGGGCCTAAAGCACTGAGACATTTTTCAAAATATCATCTTCTGTGTTCCACAGAAAAACTAAGGTTTGGAACGACATGCGGGTGAGAAAATGATGACAGGAATTACATTTTTATCTGTACGATCCCTTAAATATCTCATGTAGTGTTGCTTCTCAAGAAATGTAAATTATTTCAAAGGTTTATCAATATTTTAGCTGGAAAATTAGACAAAAGAAGATTATTACGAACATACATTTTTTCAAGTGTGGAAGGTCATACAGTGTACATTGATTGTTTCAAAAGTTCTTACCTGTAATATGATAGGTGACTTGTCGGTTTCCAGGTGAGCTGTCATTGTCCCGTGTGTTCAATACTGCCACCACTTCACCAGGTGCATCACTCTCACGAACACTTCCGTAGTAACGGGGCTGAAGAAACTGCGGTATGTTGTCATTGGAGTCGCTCACTGCTATAGTTATAGTTGTTGAGGATGACTGGCTGGCAGGATCTCCAAGGTCAAATGCCCAGACTGTAAGACTATGGGCAGGGCTCTGTTCATGGTCCAGCCCTTTCAGTGTTGATATCCAACCAGAGCTGCTGTCAATTGTAAAGTAGGCTCCGTGTTCTTCAATGTTCTCACCGCCAGAGCCACCAAGCAACCCAGGTGGAGCAAGACTGTAAGTCACCTGACCATTAGCTGCCCAATCAGGATCCAAAGCTAGTACTTGCAGAATCCTAGTCCCAGGAGAAAGACCCTCAGTGACTGACGCCTCGTAGTTATCTGACTCAAATGCTGGTTTGTTGTCATTGACATCTTGTACTTTGACCTCCACATCCACAGCCGAAACTGCATCCAAACGTCCCTGCTGCAACATTGCCATCACTTTGAAATGATAGGCCGGTGTCCACTCTCGGTCCAGTGCTTTGTCTAGTTTGATCATGCCAGTTTCTTTGTCAACCACAAACACTCCATCACTGTTACTCTCTGGAGTCTGTCCGATCACCGCTGAGAAGCTTACTGGTAAGGACGAGTGGCTAGTTGAGGTGTGTAGATGCACTGCTCCCAACAAGGAACCAATGGGCATGTCCTCTGGCACGGTAAAGGAGAACTGTGGCTGGCTGAAGGAAGGTATGTGGGCATTGGCAGACAAAACATGTATGTAGACTGACACAAGGGAATGCCTAACAGGTACCCCACCATCAGAGGCTTTAACGAAAAAGGACAGAACAGTCCCACGCAAAGGGGAGAAATTGCCTTTGGTGACAACCCAGCCACTGTCCGGGTCAATGTCCAGAAGTTCAGTAACTTGCATGCTGGCTTCGCTGTACAGACTGTAGCTCACCTGTCCATTGGCACCTTGATCTAGATCCCAGGCTTGAACTTGCGTCACAAGGGTACCAGGTTCAACCTCGGACCGCACACTTGCATGGTACTCCGAGGCACCAAACTGTGGAGCATTGTCGTTCTCGTCTAGTATGGTAACCCGGACACTGCAATATCCAGATCGGCCACCAGCATCCACAGCCGCAATGGACAGTACCATCTCACTTCGTTCTTCCCTGTCTAGACGTTCAAGAGTCTTAATTTGTCCATTGCCATCAATACTGAACAAGTCCTGAGCGGAATCTGAGAGCAGCACATACCTCACATCCCCAAACGGTCCAGGATCAGCATCTTGTGCCCTGATTGCAATGACCTTTGATCCCACTGGTGCGTTCTCCCGTAAATCGGCCTCGTACATGCCCTGGGTGAACTGGGGGGCATGTAGATTAGCTCGCTCTACCCGAATGTGCACTTGTGCCGTACTGGTAAACACGCCATCGGAAACGCTTACATTTAGGGTGATGGTGGAAGGCATGCGCTGCATGCGTCGCTGGCCACTCAGGGTGAGGACACCGGAGGCGGCATCAAGCTCAAACAGCATCCTTTCATTTCCAGACACCAGGCCATACTTCAAGCGTTCTGCATCTGAACAGTCTGCATCAGAGGCCTGGATGCATGTAACAAAGTGGCCTTTTGGTGCCAACTCATTGATAGAGGCTTCATAGAGCAGTTGGTTAAATACTGGAGCATTGTCATTTGTGTCCGTGACATCGACTGTGACCCACACTTCGCTGCTCAGTGGGGGAAAGCCATTATCTGCTGCCTTGACAAGAAACACATAGCGCTGGATGATCTCATGGTCCAAGGAGCGAGCTGTCAGAATTAGACCACTGCTGCTGTCGATGTGGAAGTGGTCGGTGCTGTTGGTGCGGTCTGGAATGATTTGGTACCGGACAGCTGCGTTTTTCTCAGAGTCGCTGTCCGTTGCGAGAACTTGCAAAGCTGCAGTGCCAATCATGGCAGATTCAGAAATTACAGTTTTGTATGAGGGTTGCTCGAAGACTGGAGGGTTGTCGTTGACATCCAAAACAGTAACTTCAACATCCACTTCTGCACGAGCGCCTGTGAGGCAGTCCGTTGCTCTGACGATGAGTCTGTGGGAAGGGATAGTCTCATAGTCGAGGGCAGCGATGACACTGATGACACCTGTGTCAAATCCAATGGAGAAGAGTGTTCCTGGGTCACCGTGCGTGATTGTGTAAAGGACACTCTGGCCTTCAGGGCTGCTGGCGTTTATTCCCAGAATTGGAGTCCATATTGGTACGTCTTCGCTCACTTTCACTGAGTAGAATGGTCGGTCGAACACTGGCATTGCTCTGTTTACCACTGTGACGGGAAAGGTGACTGAAGAAGAAAGAGGTTGTGTTCCCATGTCACGGGCGAACACCAGAACCTGATATTCCACACTAGAGAGATCAGCCTCGAAAGCTCTCCGTAAGCAAAGCTCGCCGCTCAAACGGTCAATTTCAAAATGTCCCAGTTCATCCTGCAGAAAGTAGTTCACCTCTCCATTTTGCCCTTTGTCCCGGTCCACTGCTGTCACTCGAAATATCGCTGTCCCAGGCTCCGCTTCCACTTGCACAGCAGCATAGTATGGCAATCCAACAAAAACTGGAGAATTGTCATTGACATCGCTGACTTGAACTCGGACAAATGCTCTTGCAACACGGAGCCGATCTTCCTCACGGCCTGCTTGTACCAAAAGTCCATATTCCTCCTCCTCCTCCCTGTCCAAAGGGACTCCAACTGTTTCAATGGCACCGGACGTTGGCCTAATACGAAATTTCCCACCTGCATTTAACAAAGTATAACGCAGGGGTTCATTCAACTTGTTCCCTAGTGCTGTAACGACAGCAACTGTTGTTATGTTACCATTGTTTTCCTCAATGTTGGCATTGTAGGTATTACGAGTAAAAGCCAGGCCACTGTCCAGAGCCTCATGAACCAGGACAATAACCAGAGCGGTACTGGAGAAGCGTCCGTCTGAAACACGGACGTTAAATCGAAATCGTTCTTTGCTAAAAGTACTGTTTCTTACAGTCAACAGTCCAGTGCTTGGCTCAATGCTGAAATGTTCTATGCTGCCATCGGTCAATGAGTAGGTGAGCTCTGACTGGCCATTACCATCGGGATCGGTAGCAAAAACTTGTAGGGCTTCCACACCTTCATAAGTTGGGAGCAAAAGGACAGCTTCATAGGATGCCTGAGAAAACTTAGGCGGGCAGTCGTTGACATCTTGCACCTCAATGGTGACTTCTGCAGGATGCTCAGCTGAGAGCTGTGGATGTCCACTGTCTCGGACGTTAACATGGAAACGGAATGTAGGTGTGGTTTCATGGTCAAGCTGACCAATTGTTCTTATTGAGCCAGTACCGGCATCTACTGCAAAGAAGCGCCTGGCAGATTCTTCCATTATCTGGTACACCAACAGGGCATTATGGTTGCGGTCAGCGTCACTTCCTCGTATGACTAGCGGTTGTCCATTGTCACTTTGCACAACACTGTTAAGCCCGGCACCTTCACTGATACTTCCATGGTACCGCAGCTGTTTGAACACCGGTGTATTGTCATTTTGGTCGAGAACTGTAACAGTTATTGTAGCGTTTGAGGCCTGTCCAGCCATGTTGCTTGCGGTGACTATTAGCACATAGGAGGAAACAGTTTCAAAGTCTAGTGTTTTCTGCGTAGTGATCACTCCACTGTACTGGTTGATGCGGAATGTCCGATGACCATTGCCGTGGCGAATGTCATAGGTAAGAGTGGACAGACTTAGAGCGTTCACTGTGATTACTGAAGTTCCAATGGCAACACCTTCTGATATATCTGCCTGATATTCACTTTGGGGAAACTTGGGACCAGCATTATCTGACAAGGTGACTGCAATTCGGACGACAGCTGTTGAAGACAATGCTGGAGAACCGTTATCCGTTGCTTTAACAGACAAGACATAGTGACCGATGTTGGACAGGTCCAGCTCCCGAGCCAATGAGATGATGCCCAAAACAGGATCAATCCGGAAAGTGTTTCCTGTGTTTCCTAAATTGAAAAAGAAAAAAATGAGTGTAAGAAAAGAAAAAAGACCTTACAAATATACTGTATTAGCACACACATTATTGTATAAAAGGAAATACATGTCATAATGCATTAAATTGTATGCATGTTTGCAATTATGTAAAGAAAATAGTCAAAAATTTGTACACATCTAAATTTTTACAATTTCCCTTATTTTAGAAATACTATATTAATAATATTAATTATGAAATTAAAAATATGTGGTGACAAAACATTGTACCAAAACTGTAATAAAGTAATAAATACTAAAAAAAAACACTATAATCCAAACTTCATTTATTGTGCTAAAAATAAATAAAATAAAATAAAATAAACAAAATAAAATTATTGATAATGTCATATTTTTAACACAATCCAAATAAAATGTTTGGTCCACGATGCTGGCTTAATGGTATTCTCGTGTAGCAGACCTTCAACTGACGGCAGAAGGTCTGAGAACCCTGGACACTTTGAATGGCCAAGGTCCGCTGAAGAGGCCATATGACTGACAGGTAAAGCAACAAATCACGTTTCGTTTTGTGCCACGTCATGTTTATGGGCGTGAAAATGTTTCCACAATAACAGACTGGTGTGTAAAACTCTTGAACGTATTTTTTAAAGCTCAATTGCCCGGGGGCAACTTAATTTTTCAACACTTTTGAAAATCCAGCCTTTAGTTGATCGTGATAAGTGCTCATCATCACAGTTTTTGTAACACACAGCTTTTCTTCTTTTGTGAGGGGGTTTGGCGTCAAGGCATCTTTGTTTCCAGGTGGAACGTTAAAGAACGCAACTCACACGTCTCCTAGAAATTCTGTATAATTTAACCAATTCGATGACGACTTCTAAACTCCTGAATTGTTTCCAGCTTAGTGTGCCATATGCATCAGACATTCAGCCAAACAAAGCTAAACTAATAAAATAAAATAAAATAAAATATGCTATGCTAGCTCATATGCTAACACAAATCCAAAATCAATTTTTCCAACAGTTTTAAAAGATCATGAGACAAATTCATTGGAGTGTGTACAAACTTTGACAGGTAGTGTATGCGAGCGTGTGCATACCTGAGTCGATGCTGTAACTGATTTGTGCATTTTGGCCCTTGTCCTTATCGAGTGCAGTCACTGTGAGAACAGCTGATCCCAGTGCCGCTGATTCATACACCTGTCCATCATACATCACCATGGTGAAAAGAGGGGCGTGGTCATTCACATCCTCTACACCGATCAGGACACGAGCAAGGCTATGTCTGTACGGGAACTCTTGATCTTTCACCTAATATAGAAGCAAAGTAAAGAAGAAAGCAAGAAAGATGGAGACAAAATAAAGAGAGTGGTAGAGGGAAACAAAAATTAATTCCCTGTCTGAGACAGACAGCAATATCCAACTCAAGAAAACAGCAACACACACACAAACTCATACAGGCAAAACAAACTCGCTCACTGCCAGACGGAGTGGATAACATCTCTCTCCGGATTATAATAACACATTTCATCTGGTTGCAGGCAGCAGGAATATCCATGTGCTTATTAGATATGACACTCACTGTCTCTCACCCTCGTCAGGGGAGGATTGATACAGATCAGATCAATAATTAGATCACAGTGGAGAAACGACACAGGTACAGACGACATTAAACTATTGACGGCTGCCAAAGCACAAGGAGCAATCTCCTGTTCCTGTCATACCTGCACTCAAGCGTGGAGAGCGTGAAAGAGAGACAGGAGGGAGGCAAACTACCAACACTAATCAAACGATAACTCTGCTGTTCTATCTATCTATCCAGTAAGAGACACAATGTGCTCTCAAAAATAAAATAAATTCAAATCAAATTTATTTGGTAAAAAAAAAACACATGTAGACTGTTTACATCTATTTATCTATGAAATGTTCAAATCTTCATACTTTAAAACAAATTAAAGAAAAAATAAAAGAAAATTACAAATGAAAAAAAATATATGAAATACAGTTCTGAGTTACCATGATTGTGAGGATGTGCTGAGTTCGGCTCTCGTGGTCCAGTCTGCGAGCCGTGTATATGATTCCATTGTTAGGGTCGATGCGAAAGAGCCGCATGCTGCTAGGGTCAACGCAGCTCTGAAGACTAAAGGTCAAACGGTGACGCTCGTCACGGTCAGACGCCAACACCTGAACCACCTCAGTATCCGGGGGCGTGTCTTCTGTGATTGTGATGTCATAGGTGGGCTGGGAAAAAACGGGGGCGTTGTCGTTGTTGTCCAGAACAGTAATATGGACCTGTGAAAACAAATTAAAAAACATACAGGAAGTCAACATGAAATGGACTGTTCTCAGTAGAAGTGTTGTTGTACTTTTTTTAACTAAAACTATATAGATATATATATATATTATACTGTATCTATACCCACCAGAAAACAACACCCAACACAACCAAACACACACACACACACACACACACACAGCTACACATTATTATATATATAATATATAGATGATATTAATATATATAGATATATATTTATTGAAATAAAGTTGAAATAAAATACAAATATTAGATCACAAACAAAAAACTTTAAACAAATATAAATAAGCTGCGTGGCACCTCACTGAAACCATAAAACCATTGTCAGTTGAAAGACTAAAATTACTAAACTAAAGTGAAATAAAAATAAAACATTAATAAAAAAGAAAAATAAAAAAATAATCTAAATTACTATAACTAACTTAGCTTTAAAATACAAAAAATAATTACGCTAATTCAAAAATTTTAACATCATACTGGAAGTCAACATGAATGATTTCTCAGTACGGTGTGCTACCATTAACTGAAAACTAATGTTTTGTAATTGAATAAGTTTGAAAGGAAAATACAATATAAAGTATTTATTAAAAAAACGAAAACTTAAAAAACATAGATCTGTTGCCTGTGCAAATTTCACTGACAATAATATAACTCATTTAATAATATAATAATAATATAGTCTTGGTATGGCTTATTTATAATTTTACTAAAATTACTAAAACCAAAGTGAAATAAAAATAAAACTAATTAGAAAAAATACATAAATTACCATAACTTAAACTAAGCTTAAAATGAAAAAAATAAAACTAAATATAAAAGCTAATTCAAAATGTTAACATACACTACAACAGTACAGAGGTAATACTAAAATAACACTGCTAAGTGCACATTCATGGTCCTATTGTGAATGATTCACCAGTAAACGTTATTACAAAGCAAAGCAAAGCAAAGCAAAGCAAAGCGAAAGCCAGCAAGCAACCAGCCAGCAAAGGCAAAAAGCACGCAAGCAAGCCCAGCACTAAACAAAGCAAAGCAAATCAAAACAAAGCACAGCAAAGCAAAACAAGCAAAGCAAAGCAAAGCAAAAAAAAACAAAACAAAACAAAACAAAACAAAACACAAAAAAAAAACAGCAAAAGGCAAAGCAAAGCAAAACAAAAACTAAAAGCAAAAGCAAAACAAACAAGCAAAGCAAAGCAAAAGCAAAGCCAAAACAAAACAACGCAAGCAAAGCAAAGCAAAAACAAACCAAAAAGCAAAGCACAGCAAAACAAAAAACTAAAAGCAAAGCAAAACAAAACAAAGCAAAGCAAAGCAAAGCAAAGCAAAACAAAACAAAGCAAAGCAAAGCAAAACAAAACAAAACAAAACAAACAAACAAACAAGCAAAAAAAAAAAGTCACTAGAAACAAAAAACTAAAGCAAAGCAAAAACACACACAAAACCAAGCAAGCAAAGCAACAACAGACAAGACCAAAACAAAACCAACAAACAAAGCAAACACAACAAAACAAAACAAGACAAGCAAACAAACCAAACAAGCAAAGCAAAGTCAAAAGCAAAAGCCAAGCCACAGCATCAACAAAACAAAACAAAACAAAACAAAACAATTTTTCTCATCTGATTTTTCTCATCTGTACTCAATAAGAAAGCTCATGAAATTCAAGCACTGTATATTATATTAGTAAATTTGATCACATCTAAATAAAGCAGCCTTGTATTGACTGATGTGTTTTCAAATTTTCTACATTTCAGGAGTTTTATTTACTACGAGTCTAAGTGAAATTCTCTGATCAATACTGATAAAACTTGAACTTAATGAAAATCACATGACTTGCACGCACCATGAGTGTACGAACAAATCGAAGCTGATTGAACACTGAAACGCAAACAAATTGGCTGACGCAAATACTCAGTTGTCGCTAACTTGTATAAATAGCCCCACCGGTCCGAGGAGCACGCAGACAGCGTGAGAGCACACAACTGTGAGTGTCTGTGAGCGTGTGAGATCGAAACACGTTAGCTGATCTAATTATAAAGTAATAACAGACATGCACTTCCGTCTCACACTTGGCCTTGCAGAGACACGCTGAGCTCCATCTGTGTGTGTGTGTGTGTATATATCGCAGACAGTGAATTAATGTATATTTGAGTATGAAAGTGTGTGAAAGATGGTGCTTTCTAAATAGAGAACTAGTCTTGGAGACGAATAAAATCGCTTTCATCATTTTCTTTCCATTTGTCCCTTCTCTGACCCTCCCTCCAGCACTCTCTGTTCACATGTGTGTGTTTGTACTTTGTATTTTTAAAGGAGTGCATTTAGCATCCAACATATGCAACTGACTAAATTTGAATTAGTTATCTTTTGTGTTTATGTTCTTATGTATGCGTGTGTATATGTTAATTTACTTTATAGTGAGTGAATAAACTGAATAAATGTGAGAGCTCTTCCTGTCATCCTCCTCCCAAAGCACTGCAGCAACTTCTACTCTGAAAGATGAACAGATCGATCATTCATTTTTCCTCACTCTCCCACATTTTTCCTTTCAGGATGGATTGTGTCCTTTAAACTCTGACCTTCACGGACATATTACACTGAAAAAGGCTCGTATCCATGGCAATGGAGCTATCAATCCGATGGGACCTTGACATCAGGGATAGGCAATCTGAACGATGACAGACGTTATCAATCAAACCCTCACCATCAAACATCAGCATCAATCATCGACTAAACAGCTGCTGTCAAGCGGACAAACACTAACTCTGCTCCAAAACCTAGTGAGCTTCCTCCCTAGACACTTTCATGTAAAAGACAAAAAAAGTGCTCCAAATATAACAAGAAACATTATGCTGCCTTTTAACATCATGTCTGGCCAGGAATAAAAGCAATGCAAAAAAGTACTGTAAGTGAAAGAAATGCCATACGATATCTAAAAATTAAGTGGAGAGAAATGCGGATTATACACATGAATTAATACAGATTTAATAAAATATTAAAGCAACTAAAATATTAATTATATAATATATATTTTAAGATAAGATAGAAAATATTAATTATATAAAACAAATATATAATTTTACATATAGATCAATATAGTAATTTGAATTAAATTAATATCCATAAACAATAAAGGTGTACAAAGGTGGGACGAGAAATTATATTATGAATTAGTATAAATATGAAAAAGTATAATATATGAACTGTGTTTATATCTAGATATATATATATTCTTATATAGATTAATTTGTGTGTATATATCAATATTAACTGAAATAATATATAGAATAATAAATATTAAAAGAGAGAAATTAATATCAAGATTTGTATATGTACATTAATACAAGTATCAAAGTATCAAGTGTCCATGAATGTTTTATTTATTTTTATTTGAGTGTGTGTGTTTAACCTGAGTGTACGCTATTATTAGTCCATCTGTAACCTCCACCAGGAGGTTGTTTAAACGATCGCTGCTCTGCGTCAGAGGTTTAGCGGATGACGATAGTGGCCGACCACCTTTCTCAACGTCAAACATAACGTCCACAGCACCGCCTTACGATGAAAAGAGGGAAAACATGATTATAACACATCAATGCGTTACATTTCTTCTCTCCTATCTCTCTCTATTCGCTCTCCTCCTCTTCACACACACACACACACACACACACAAACACACACACACAGGTTTGTTTTTATAATTTATGGGGACTCTCCATAGGCGTAAAGGTTTTTATACTGTACAGACCGTATATTCTATTGCCCTACACCAACCCTACACCTAAACCTACCCCTCACAGGAAACTTTCTGCATTTTTAGATTTTCAAAAAACTTAATTCTGTATGATTTATAAGCTTTTGTACCCGTGGGAACCACAATTTAGGTCCCCACCGTGACACGAGTCCCCATGAGTCTGTGTGTAGTCAGGTTTAAGTCCCCACCAGGATATATAAACCAGTACACACACACCACTGTCTACTCAGGTGCACCAGATGGGGGCGATACAGGGTTTGGAAGTGCAAAACATAAGTAGGATGGGATTTCCTCATTATACCCACAGACACACACACACACAGCTAATACACACACCCCACATATGCAATGCGCGCACACACACACACACACACACATACAATATATCCTTATATAAACATACATATACAGACATCCTACATATGCAAAACACTAACACAATATATGCAGACATATACACTCTCATATGTATGCATGTGTGTGTGCTACTCTAAAGAGATATAAAAAAGATTCCTCCATTTTCTAAGACTTCAAGTCTATATTTTTCTACACATCCTACATAAACACAGTCTAACAGACACATGCTGCCCACAAACACACAGCGTTCTCTAGCCTCATAGACTATTAACACCAACAAAAGAAAGGCAAACCAAAAATATGGATCAAAGAAACAACTGTTATCGCACAGTGAAAGTCAGCTGTTAGACTATAATGGATAGTTCACCCAAAAATGAAAAATCTGTGATTAATTTACTCACCCTCACCCAAACCTTTCTTCCATGCAACGCAAGAGCTGTTACAGAACGTTCACATTGCGCTTTTCCACACAACAAAAGCAGACCAGAAGCTGTCAAGCTCCAAAAGGCACTATAAAAATGGCTGAATCATATGATAACTGTGTAAGAAACAAGCTGAAATTTCAGTTATAATTCACTGTAAATCTTGCCCTCCACCACAGGCCTCAAACGTCAGTCTAGACTAGTTTTGCTACATTTTGATTAGTCACAAGACCATGAATAACACATTGGTTTATCAATCATTTAGCATGTCATGTAAAATTACAAACAAACAAGACTTAAATTTCAGTCTGTTTTCATTCATTCACACAAAACTTCAAAAGACTTGAAATACATAGTGTTCAAGTCACATGCACTACTTTTCTGGTGTTTTTTTTTAGCCCCTTAAAGCTATTTGCTTTCATTGTATGGAAAAACAAGCAGCGTCACCATTCTGACTTACATCTATAAAAAAAACTAATTCACGTCATTTTGGAACAACATGAGAGTGAGCAAATGGTGACAGAACTGTCATTTACAGGGGAACTATCCCTTTAAGACGTAGTCACATGTGCATGAGTGTGTTCGAACCCCTATGCGTGTGAACAGAGGTGAAGTGTGTTTTGGCACGGTGCTATTGCTCCCTCTTCACACTCGTTCTACCCAGGGCACATTAATCATCTCGTGCCGCCTGTTGCTGTAACAGCTGGTGGAGAGATACACTTACATACGCATACACTCACTTACACACCCTTTCATTCATCACCGTCAACCCTCTCTGTCCTCACACACTCTCCCTCGTCTGGCAAGCTAACCCTGGGCTGACCCCTGACCTTTATGCACACTCGATTGGCTGTTTAATGACGCATTTAATCAGGCCGCAGATGATAAGGCTGGGTCAACGACCGCCAGAAGGGTTTTAGGTAGCTCATAAACAACACACACACACACACAAACAATGAAGCAGGAATTAACATTATCGCCACTGCACAGTAAATGTAAGCACACACACACCCCACCACACACACACACACACACACATACACATACACACACACACACACACACATACACACACACACACACACATACACACACACACACACACACATTCAGCAATATATCAAACGCACATTTAAATCACATTTGTATCAAGAAACACACCCTCAAATTCACAACCCAACCAATCATGTTTAAGCAACACAGCACAACACCTAGGGATGATGGGAAAGCAGAGCTAGCTGATGGTTAAACGGCAACAGAGCAAGAGCAGTTCTGCTGAACTTATATAAATATAGAGAGAGGGACAGACACAGAGAGAAAGAGAGAAAAACTGGAGAAGAAAGAGACAAATAGAATCACTGAAAGAGAGAGACAAACATGCAGAGAGAAAAAAAGACAGAAAGACAGACAGTCAGGTAGAAAAAGAGAGACAGACAGACAGACAGAGAGAGAGAGACATCAGGGCTAGACAATAAGGACTGACCTGATGAAATTGTCACGGCATCATTATGTAAGTTTATCATTTGCAGGCGTTTAGAAGATGTCAATATTAACATTAAAGCAATTTAAAAACCATTTAAGACGCGAAAAGAGAACTCTCCAAGATGGACATTTGGACATATTTTGGTCTGTTTTTGTCCGCTATAGCATTATTAGAAAACGGTTTATGTTAAAATAACAGTTTTGGAGAGTATTAAGTTAAGTGAACATTAACATCCTGAAAAAAAATCCATGTGTATCAGTATAGTGGATCTGTGCATTCAGTCTTAAAGTGACAGTTGCATACATGTAAAACCTGCTGCAGTTTGGGCAGTTCACTCCAAAATGAATATAGTCATCATTTACTCCCTCTCAAGCTGCTCCAAAGCTACATGAACTTCTTCTGTTGAACCCAAATTAAAAGAAAAGTTGAATATTGGTAACCAAACAGTTGATGGTAGCCACTGACTTCCATATTCAATCAGTCAATGGCTACCATCAACTGCTTGGTAACAACATTATTTAAAATAACTCATTTTATGTTCAACAGAAGAAACAAACAACTAAAGTGGAGGGTGATTAAATGATGACAAAATGTTCATTTTTGGGTGAACTATCTCTTGAATGTTAAACAACAAAAGAAAAAGAGGAAATCACTAACTGCTTTTGACTGAATAACTTTTGTGCCGTGTAATCTACATTTAATTTATACAGTGAAGACTATGGATTGTTATTTAACGTTTGATTATTCTTATCTATTTCTTATCGGAATACTACCTGAAAAGCACTGTATTTCATTTGTATCACTTTTCTATTGTATTTATCTGCTATTGCTTGTAATTTGTTCATTATTGACTGTTTGTTTTTTGTAATGTTTTAACTTAGTATTAGTTTTTGATGTGCTATCAAATGGGAATTGAAAACTGTGAAACGTCAGTGTTAACCAAATCAAAAATGTTGGTGTTGTAACAACTTCATTTATTAGAAACATGGGCTCAAAAACAATGAAAACTAACTTTTTTTCTTTGTGGTGGGACAATGGAAAATTTCAACCGGGCAACGTAAAAATCATTGCGTTGTGAGCCCTGGACATGCAGAGAGAGAAAGACAGACAGACAGAGTTGAAGACAGAAGAAGAGATCACAATAAAGAATTACAAAAGAGAAAGAGAGAAACCACAGAAAGAAAAACTGACAGAGAGAAGAGTTAAAAAAAGAAGAGGAAAAGAGTTCGGCTGAACTGATAAAGATACCTTCTGTAGAACAGTTCCTGCCGCAAGCGGTCTGTTGTGTATAGAACATCTCACGGAAAGAGCGTGGACCTTCCCATACGAAGCATTTAGAAAGAGAGAGAGGAAGAGAGGATGGAAGAGAGATACAGTAGAACAACAGAAGTAAAGAATGAAGAGTCGAAGGATAAAAGAAATAAAGAGGAAGTGGCCTGTGACTCAAGAAGAGGAGGAGAAAAAGAGAGGCAGAGCAGCGAAAGAGTGCAGAGCAGGTGCTGCTGAAGCAAACAGAAGGTATCTGAACACCAAACGGCATGCATGCTGCAAATCTGACTCTCCCATTGCCTACCAGATCAACAGATACAGGACCTCAGTGTCTGGAACATCAACATCACTGTGTAATACTAAACTTGGCATTATTAATATTACTGTAGAGAATTATTCAAATTAACACACTCTCTAATATAATATAATATAATGTAATATAATATAATAATTACACATCAGGACGGTCATTAGTATTAGGGCTGCACAATATTGGAAAAAACTCACATTGCGATATATTTTTTTTCTGCGATATATATTGCGATATGGAAAAAAAATCAGATGACTTCAATAACTCTTTGTTTTTTTTTTTTTTTTTGAAAAAAAAAAAATCAAGATTGGGGTGATGTTGGGCGAGTAAATCAGCATAGGAAATAAACTAATTACAAGCATAGATAAATATAATAGAACAAAGATACAAATGAAATAAGCAGTGCTTTATATTTTTCAGGTAAGTCTAACAGTATTCAGGTACAGAAATTGAATAATCAAATGTAAAATAACACTGCATAGTCTTCACTGTATAAATCTAATAAATCTGTGTTAAAGCTACAAAAGGGATTTTTCTTTGTGTTTTGTTGTTTGATTAACATTAATGACAGACAGCAGAAACAGGAACATTAAACTGCTGTAAAACAATATACTGTTACACATCCCTTTTCTTTCTCAATTGTTTACCTTCACCTAAGCCATAAGCAACTGCGTTTGCAAGGATACTTGCAGAGCACAGTATTTCAGGCACAAATAGACACAGAAGTGAACCGAATTCAGTGTTCACGTGCATCTGCGTGGCTCTCACCGCGTCTACACTGGACGCGAGCAGTGTGGCGCGACAAAATACAATAGAACCCATTATAATCAGTGATGCTGTCTGTCTACACTGGATGCGGCGCAACACGACAAATCCCGACAGTAAACTGATGCCTCATTCTCTTTATGACGTACTGACACAAAGTTCAAATGATATGAAACAGTCGCATCCAGTGTAGACAGACTTTGGGGCTGTTCACATATTGCGCCTAAAAACGCGTGGAAAACGCCAGCCACGCCGCTTTCTCCAAAACGCTCGGGAGCTTGCACTTTCGTGGCATCTGCCGTTGCTAAGCAACCGTGACCTGCGCTCTCCACGACGACGCGGAAGTTTCAACAAAGGATAAACGGATTTCCAGCACTGAAAATCGCTTGCAGTAGTTCTGCTACTAAATTTATTAAAAATGGGTATCTCTGTACAGCTGTCACATCCGGTGTAGACACAGTGTCTGTGTGTAAGCAAAGAAAACAATCAGTATAAATATAACGATCAGTATACTAAACATCGCACATCCTGTGATGTGACTATCGCTGATGCGCACATCGCGATATCGATGCTGAAACGATATATCGTGCAGCCCTAATTAGTATGTGTTTTTTGCAGTTGATATTTGGTTTGTTTTAATAATATAATATAATATTAATATAAGTAATTTAGGTTTGTTTTATGATCAATTATTTAAAATGTATTAAGGCAAATTTCACACCAAGGACGATACTATAAAGATAACGTTAAAGATATGTTCTAAAAATCGTTCTCAATATTAAAGAAGAGCAGAGTCCACACCACAGCTATAACAATAAATGCACAGAGAAACAATATCGTTGGAATCACTTTCAAAACGATTTTTCTCCAGCTGATGAACGATAAAAAATTGACAGCCTATCAGAATCCATCCTGCTGTAACGAGTTCAAGAATTAAAGCGGCAGACGAGCGTGCGCTTAAAATAAACAGATGATATCGTTCGCTGGTGTGGACACTAATATAGTTATCTTTATATTTATCATTCTTGGTGTGAATGGGGCTTAAGTAATTTGTTTGTGTAAGGTTATACAAAGCTTACATCACCATAGATACAGACAGCGGCAAGCAATCTCCATGGTGACCGTGGAATGGCAAAATATAGCAATACAACGCCACAAATCATGCAGTGAACCACAAACATTCCCACCAACTCTAAACCATAGTATGCAAATATTTGGCCTAATTAATCTGTAAAAGCCAAAAACCTCTCAATTATAAAATCCAATATACATATATAATATATATATATATATAATATATATATATATATACTTAAATGGTATTGTGTGTTTCGTTTTTTTTTTTTTTTTTTTTTATAAATAAAAGCTTACAATTATTTCTAAAACACACCATTTAAAATGTAGAATTTTTAAAATGTAAAAAAGATTTACAATTTCAAACATTGTTACAATAAATCCCAACCCCTGGCATTTATTTTCAATCCTTCACTAAATGCTACAAATCCACTTGCATGTCTATCCTGCAGCTAAAGTCATCTCTAAATTGCATAGATCATCACATTAACATAAAGCATCCAAGCACTCACCTGTGATGTCAAACCACAAGGAGGCGGAGCCTTGATGTTGGGCGGAGACCACGCCTACGATGTCCGCCACTTTGTCAGTTTCCATGACGGTGAAATTGTAAAGCTGCTCGTCGAAGGCGAGAGGAAACGGGGCTGGCCGGAGGACGGCGGATCCACTCGATGTGCAAACGAGCCGTCGCCCAGCGCTGAGGACGTCCATTATCCACAGCCTTCACCTGCGGGCAGAGGTTAAACGCACATCAGGAAGACAAGAACACCAGGCATTAAAAGGGCTGAACTGAAATGGAAGAATGCATCCAGTGAACGAACCTTTTACAAGAAAAAGAAATTTAAAATGTCAAATCCCTCATTAAGAGAATTGAGCTGCTATATATGTCAAGGGAGTTTTCCAAGACGTGGAAATGAGTTTACACTTCTGGTTAAACCTGGTGAGACTATTTCTTGTCCTAATATCAAATATGGATGATTTATATAATTCCAATTGGGTAAGGGAAAAATTGGCATGTTTATGGAACATGTCAGGTATTTGGTGCATGGACAAAGTGGTCTAAACAGCTCTAAACATGGCCAAGATGGTCTACCAAGCTTGCTTGTTTATTTATTAATATTTTTATTTTATTTTCTGTTTTAGTATTCTATTTTATTATTCTTTTTTTATTTTATTTTGTTTTATTCTTTTTTGTTTTGTTTTATTATTCTTTTATTTTAATTTAGTCACATAATATAAAACACTGTATTTCATTTTATAATCACATGCATGTGTGAGATTAACTTTATTTAGAAGCTCAAGGGCCAAAGGTAACTCACGGTAAGAATATCATAGGTTCCAGCTGTGAACTGTTTCTTGGGTGATGAAACCACACCGGTTTTGGCATCGATTACGAACTTCCCATCCTCGTTGCCATCGACGATGCTGTAGGAGAGTTCAGCGTTGGCGCCCAGGTCTTGGTCATAGGCGAACACCCGATATATAGGAGCGCCTCGCTGTTTACGGGTGCGCTCGGGTAAACGGACCTGGTACACCTTCTCTGGAAATGTTGGTTTGTTATCGTTAACATCCAACACTTGGATCACCACCCATACTATGGTGTGTCTGGGAGAAGGACCGCCATCTGATACAGTCACCTGGACACAAAAACAGTGATGAGCATGAGGATAAAACTCACATTTGCATTCAAAACACTAATGTCTTTGAAAGAAGTCCTTTCTGCTCACCAAGGCTGAATTTATTTGATCAAAAATACAGCCAAAAACAGTAATATTGTGAAATATTATTACAATTTAAAATAAAAGTTTTCTATTTAAATATATTTTAAAAATGTAATTTATTCCTGTGATGCAACGCTGATTTTTCTGCATCACTCAGAAATCATTCTAATATGCTGATTTGCTGCTCAAGAAACATTTTAATTTCATTTCATTTAATTGTAGGGCGAATTACAGATTTGTTCAGATCAAACTCGAAGCATGAGTCACAGCACAAGAGATGCTTGCCTTAGTAAACACTACTATTCATGGTAAAAACCCATTATAGATGGACAGGAAAGGAGAAATAAGATTCTTCTACATATTTTTTCTCTCTGTAGAACGGAGTGATGATGAGTCATGTTCCGCTTTTCTCTCATTTCCTGTTTCCGATATTCGATCCATTTTTCTTTTTCATTAGCAAACATGCCCATCGCTCATCCACCAATCAGCACGGCCGCACGTGGCCGCCGGCCAATCAGAAGAGTGCAGTGGAACATTTAAATGATATCATTAAAAACAAAAGACATTGTGTGTGCCATCCATCTTGGCAACAACAACAGAACGATTAATTCAATTCACTTTATTCATTTCCTTTCACAGACTGCCGTGCCACGCCTGTACAAATTCAATATGTCTGTCTGAGAGAAAGAAAGAGGGAGCAATAAATGAGAAAAAAGAGGGGGGTTGTAATAAATTAAAGGGGCGTTTGGTCTGTGGAATGTTTGGGTGTCAAGGGATCACACGGTGAACGGGTAACATAACATGAGTGACAAGTTCGTTCTCAAAAGATCAACACGACAAATCGCTTTTATTTGAAACACAAAACACCCACTCGAAACATTGACTTTCGCACTTAAACATACTAGCAGAACAAGCATTTTGAATTTCAAACAGGAGTCTATAGGACTCAGTCAGAACCCGTCGATAATGTTGCGTTCATATGAAGTGAAAATTGTCGTAATTCTCCCGTCCCTCACAAAATTGATCTGCAATTTGGAGGCAGTGCAAATTAGCATGGCTCGCAGCTCTCACACCTGATGTGTGCTTGTGTGAACGGAGCTATATGTGTCAATGTGGGTTTGCATGAGTGTGTCTCACCTCCAGTACGTGCTCAGCCTGTTGTTCACGATCCAGTTTCCGAGAGGTTGTAGTAATCAGACCTGCAACACACAAAATCATTCGTTTTAGCAGGCGCTTTGTAAATATTCTTTGATCCAACCCCTTCTGCAGTCTCTAACTACAAGTAAAGACAGTTTCACAAACCTTAAATTCACAAAACTAGCTTCATTGTTGTTAGATGAAATTCACTAAAAGTAATGATTACTTGGAGTTTTTGATACCGTAAGAGAACAACATAGAGTTTTTGAATGATTCCGTTAAAATAATGATATCATACGAGTCATTTGCTTGTGAATCGGTCTGCACTGGTCTCGCTACATGCAGCAACTCAATAGTTTCCATCCCATGGTTTTGTGATGCACAGTTTTTCCTCCTCATGTTCAGTTCAGACTACAAGCTTAGACCGGATACAAATGTACTTTCTTTGGCATGGCGCTATAGATTGAGCAACAGACCAGTACTGTTGAAAAGCACTGAAGGGAACACACACACACAAAAAACATTATACATGATATATAGTAGTGAGAGAAAAAAATACTGAAAGATAAACAAGTAAGCAAATAAATAATATAAACAAAACAAAGTATGCAATAAATAATAAAATATTAATGGTAATAAATCATTTACCAATTTTGGGGTCAGAAAGGATTCATTATTCAGCAAGGATGCATTTAATTGAACAAAAGTGACAGTAACAACATTTATAAAGTTACAAAATTAAAAAAGTCGTTTCAATAAATGCTGTTCTTTTGAACTTTTTATTCAATAAAGAATCCTGAAAAAATGTAGCACTGTTTCCACAAAATATTGAGCAGCAAATCAGAATATTAGAATGATTTCTGAAGGATCATGAAACTCCACTAAAGACTGGAGTAATGATGCTGAAAATTCAGCTTTGATCACAGGAAGAAATTATATTTTAAAGTATATTCACATAGAAAACAGTTATTTTAAACAGTAATAATATTTCACAATATTACATTTTTTACTGTATTTTTATCAAATAAGTGCACCTTTGGTGAGCAAAAGAGACTTTTTATGAAAACATTTAAAAATCTCATGGAACCCAATTTTTAGGTAATAATATATTACCTATAAGGAATATGGGTAGTGCAATTTATTTAAAAAAAGTTTTTTAATAAAGTTAAAATTACAATTGAAAAGATTATACTTTATCATTACAAAAAACCATTTTTGCTATGTTGATTTTTTTCTTTTTTACTTTTGTAGCCCTGCAGTTGTGCTCCTTCAGTAACGTTCTCCGTGGCTCGTCAAAGTGCTTGCGTATGGCAAGCCCTTTTGACTTTTATTCATTCTCAGGATATGAGTTCTTGATATCAACAATTCAATTTTTACTAGTTAAAATGTTAATTCTTGATAACAGGAATTTAATTTCTACTAGTAACAATTAGAATTTTAGATATCAACAATTCAATTTTCACTAGTAAAAATTTTAATTCTTGATATCAACAATTACTTTTCAACTAGTAAAAACTATAATTCTTGATATCTGTAATTGTATTTTCACTAGTTAAAAGTCACCATAGGCTGCCATTCAAAATCAATTGTTGATATCAAGAACTGATTTCTTACTAGTTGAAACTCCAATGTCACATATCAGAAATACAATTCTTACCAGTAAAAACTTTGTTTGTGATCAGTAAGCAAGTGGTTACTAGTACCAGAGGTCTCTTCTGATATAAACATTTAATTGCACTAGTGACAATGTCCTTTTTCTTCATTTCTTGATATCATGAATGTGATTGTTACTGGAGAAAGCCATTTTAGAATCAGAAATACCCTCCCAAGTGTTGATATCAGAACAATACCTTTTCGATATCAGAAATGAACATTGTTCACTAGTGACAATTAAATGGTTGATATCAAGAAGAGACATCCGTACTAGACCAATGTGATTACTGCTATCAAAAATAAGGTTTTATAGAAGAATTGGTATTTCTGAGATGGACCATGGGTTTAAACTAGTAAGAACTAATTCTTGATATCACATGATTTTTGAATGGCAGGGCTATGGTGACTTTTAACTAGTGAAAATACAATTACAGATATCAAGAATTATAGTTTTTACTAGTTGAAAAGTAATTGTTGATATCAAGAATTAGCATTGTTACTAGTGGAAATGTAGTTGCTGATATCAAAAATAGCAATTGTTACTAGTAGAAATCTAATTCCTGATATCAAGAATGAACATTTTAACTAGTAAAAATTGAATTGTTGATATCAAGAACTCATATCCTGAGAATGAATAAAAGTCAAAAGGGCTTGCCATACTTGCGGGTCCTTAAGTATGCTTTCTGATCAGGCGCATCCCAGGGCGCACCATCACTGACCCATATCATATCAGAGATGAAGAGAGACACAAGGAGGAAAAAAAAGAGAGGGGGCAGCAGTGTTGAATCGAGTCACAGCGGCGCAGGGCACTCGTACTGAGAGAGAGAGAAAACGGAAGGAGGAAACAAAAAGAGGAGGACAGGAGAGGACGGGAACGTGGGTGGGGGCAAACAAAAAGACCAGAGACAAAAGTTTGCTGATGACATCATGCCTGTAACACACACACACACACACACACACACACACACACACACACATCCGTTTGAGGCCCCACTGGATAATGGCTGCTACCTGAATGGGGTTTACTGGTCATAGTGGGCAAGTGGGGTCTTAACGTCTACAGACTTCTGATCTCATCGTCATGGCAACCAGAGGCTTGTTACACAGCTACCGCTCTTGACCGGCGTGTGTGGGAAAGTAAGTCTGCATACGGGGGGAAAATGGATGGATTAGTGCTTTAATGTTGGACGCCGAACACCCACGCAGGCTTTTTATGCGACGTCCATAATATAGGGTTCTCAAAAAAACAAATTCCCCAGACGCACACTTTCATATAGTCGAAAGTTTCTCTTAAAGGGACAGATCACCCAAAAATGAAAAGTCTGTTATCATTTACTCACCCTCATGTCATTTCAAACCTGAGTTTCTTTCTTCTGTTGAGTACCGTAGAATATATTTTGAAGAATGTTGGTAACCAAACAGTTGACGGTACCCATTGGCTTTCATAGTATGGAAAAAAAAATACAATGGAAGTCAATGGCTACCGTCAACTGTTTGGTTACCAACATTCTCCAAAATATCTTCTTTTGTGTTCAAGAGATGAAAAACTCACACAAGGGACATGAGGCTGAGAAAATGACAGAATTTTCATTTTTGGGCGATCTATACCTTTAACCTACTTTTAACTAACAGCAATGGATTTTCTAATGAGGGTGTCTTTGTATAAGGATCCAATCAGTGAGAATGAGTTTGCGCTTAGCTAAAGAACAGCTGCATTCACTGGAATTAGCATATTAATTAGAGAGACGAGTGATTACAAGCAATTAACTAAAACAGCAACAGTATACAACAGCATACCTATACAGGCCAGTTATCTATTGCTTTTGGAATATGCATGAGAGGTAGCTTCCTTTTTATCTTTTTAGTTTTTGAGTTATTTTATAATCGCCACATGCATTTATTTCACGGTGCATTTGTCTTTTGTTTCTCCACAGTCATTAAAGGTTCATACGGGAGGCCTTGATTTCCCAAGAAACTCATTGTGGATAAAAATAACGTCGAAACCTTTGGAAACTGCCGGCGTTGCGTGTGTTTTGTGCGTCGAATGGCTGCAGGTGGGAATTGGCCCATATGAGTGTGTCTGTGATTCACTGGCGGGGTCGGGCGTCATAAATTCCGAAACGTGCACCAAAGGAAACAAGACCGGCCCACCCAAACACACACACACACACACACACACACACACACACACACACACACACACACACACACACACACATGCTGAGTCACAAGCATATATAACTCAACAGCCGTCTGAAAGACAAAGAAACAAGAGACTGGCAGATTTCAGTTTCAGAGGCGATTCATGCTGTTTTTTAAATTGCACACTTTTTCTAAGTGTCAAAACGGCATCCATAATTTATTGCGAGCCTTTGAATCGTACGGTACCACGTACACAGTCGTTTGCATGATGAAAAAAAAGTCTACACAGATTATTGTTAATAAACGAGCATGATTTTTAAAACAAGTTTATTAAATGCATAATTTTATCAAGTAAATGTCATAAATGGTTTGAGCCAGTTTTTATCCACCTTTTGAACTTGAACAGCTATTTTCAGTATTTCTGCTTTAATTATAACTATTTTATAAAGAGAAATTGGGATTACTGATATATTAAGGTAATTCACCATGAGTCATTTTATAATTCCAGGAATTTCATGTGTATGTCCTTTGATAAAAACAACAATATCAGATTACATCTTGATTTTGTGCTTAATTTAATATATTAGTAATGCATAATTAATTTTAAATATTATTTTTTAACTATGAGAAAAGTTAAGATATATTAAATGTATTTATATATAATATAAAATATAATATAAATATATAAAATATATTAAGAGATTATTGAAATATTAATATAATGTAATTACTTACGTAATCATAATCTTTATACATAGAGTAATCTTAAGTAAACACCCTCTGTCAGTTATTCAATGTGCACGTCTTCACTAAAAAATATAAAAAGTATACAAATAATATATACAGTATAATAAAAAAATTATTTTAAATCTCATGCAAACAATGTTTTCTTGACAAAGAAATAATGAAAACAGTAAGGCACAAAACATTTTATGCAAGCACTTGAATGCAAACTACAAAAGCTTTCAGATCAGGACTTTAAAAACATTTTAAAGGTGGGGTAAGTGATTTTTCAAAAATGCTTTAGAAAACAGATTCGGGCCAAATAGCAAAACAAACTCGTAGCCAATCAGCAGTAAGGGATGTGTCTACTCACGATGTGGAGGAGAGAACGTTCAGTGCACAAGACGGACATTAGCCGAGCCGAGCGACAGAAAGACAGAGATGGAGGACAAAAAACAAAAGAGGAAAACCTCTGCAGAACAAAAGAAGGCTTAAGGCTAGGCCTGACACGATAACAGCTTTTTGTTGTGCGATATATTGCGCCAGAAATAATTGCGATAAGTGATATTATTGTAATTTTAAAGACCATTTTATGCCACAGAATATATAATCATAAAATAAAAGCATAATAATGCAAGTAGGACAACACACTTCCAAATGACAACAAACATTACATTTTTAAGAATATTTAGATCATGGAAATTAAGTATCAAAATATTAGATACCTTAAAAAACCTGAATAAATAGTAAATAAACAATTTCTAACAAAAAGTGCAAAGTAACAAGTAGAAAAAAAGAAAAATGCACAAAGAACTTGTATGCAGATTTTTCCATCTACAGATTTTTCCCTGACCTTCTTTTCTCTGTAAATTAAGGGTGCACACTATTGCTGAAAAACACAATCACTACTCAGCAGTCAGATGTCCGTATACACAAAGGCACAGATTCCTAAACAAGACCATATCTGCAGATGAAACTTTTTTTGTAGAAGCATTTTTTAAATTTGAACTAGCACCAACTACACCACATTATGCACGAGAAGCTGCAAAAGACACAGGCGCAAGTGGAATGCACAAAACATGGTGACATTAATTTTTAAGTAAATATAATGGGCGATATATTGCGTCACCAAAAATATTGCGGTCATGTACATATATTGCGCGATAAGTCGATATATTGATTATTGCGACAGGCCTACTAAAGGCAATAAGGCAAGAAGTAGGACCCGTGTAAATATCGGATCAGCTTTCCAGCGCTGGAGAGAACTCAAGGAGCGGAAGGCCTGCGATCGGACGCCGAGGTTGCTTTGTTTCTTCTCGATAGGTGTGTAACATTGTGTCTGCGCCGCAACAGCTAAAGTCGGTCTACACACTCGACGCGACAAAGCGACCGTTGAAAATCATTTGAAATTTGTGTCAATACGTCATAAATAGAACACAGCAGCAGTTTTCTGTCGGGGATTTGTCGTGTCGTGCCGCGCCGCATCCAGTGTAGACCTTAGATATGTATATACAGTGGGTACGGAAAGTATTCAGACCCCCTTAAATTTTTCACTCTTTGTTATATTGCAGCCATTTGCTAAAATAATTTAAGTTAAATTTTTTTCCTCATTATTGTACACAAAGCACCCCATAGTGACAGAAAAACAGAATTGTTGACATTTTGCAGATTTATTAAAAAAAGAAAAAATGAAATATCACATGGTACTAAGTATTCAGACCCTTTGCTCAGTATTTAGTAGAGCACCCTTTTGATCTAATACAGCCAATACGAGTCTTTTTGGCAAAGATGCAACAAGTTTTTCACACCTGTATTTGGGGATCCTCTGCCATTCCTCCTTGCAGATCCTCTCCAGTTCTGTCAGGTTGGATGGTAAACGTTGGTGGACAGCCATTTTTTTAGGTCTCTCCAGAGATGCTCAATTTGTTTTTAAGTCAGGGCTCTGGCTGGGCCATTCAAGAACAGGCACAGAGTTGTTGTGAAGCCACTCCTTCGTTATTTTAGGTGTGTGCTTAGGGTCATTTGTCTTGTTGGAAGGTAAACCTTCGGCCAAGTCTGAGGGTCCTGAGCACTCTGGAGAAGGTTTCGTCCAGGATATCCCTGTGCTTGGCCGCATTCATTTTTCCCTCGATTGCAACCAGTCGTCCTGTCCATGCAGCTGAAAAACACCCCCACAGCAAGATGCTGCCACCACCATGCTTCACTGTTTGGACTGTATTGGAAAGGTGATGAGCAGTGCCTGGTTTTCTCCACACATACCGCCTAGAATTAAGGCCAAAAAGTTCTATCTAGGTCTCATCAGACCAGAGAATCTTATTCTTTCTCACCATCTTGGAGTCCTTCAGGTGTTTTTTAGGCTTTCGTGTGTCTTGCACTGAGGAAAGGCTTCCATCGGGCCACTCTGCCATAAAGCCCACGACTGGTGGAGGGCTGCAGTGATGGTTGACTTTCTACAACTTTCTCCATCTCCCGACTGCATCTCTGGAGCACAGCCACAGTGATCTTTGGGTTCTTCTTAACCTCATCACCAAGGCTCTTCTCCCCCAATAGCTCAGTTTGGCGATTATCACTGCTTATAATGAGTTCCATAGTATTTTGTAATGCCGCGCCACTCGTGTCCGATGTAGACACGGTGTAACATTGGTTTTGCTTTGTTTCACAGAACTAATCATTGCCTGGGTTGCGCATGTATGTGTGGGGCAGAGCTATCAAAATAGAGGCGAGACCCTTTTGGGGTGGGGGTGTGTTTGTTTTGGTGATTTCAAATGTCAACAGTGGCTACCAGAAATCACTTACCCCACCTTTAAATAAACTTATCAAAGAAGAACTATTTACAATTATGCATTATTTTTAGGTAACTAATCAAATGTACACTACCATTCAAAAGCCTGTTTTGTTTTTGCGCAAGTCTCTTTTGCTCGCCAAGTCTGCATTTATTTGATTAAAAATACAGTAAAAACAGTAATATTGTGAAATATTATTACAATTTAAGATAACTGTTTTCAATTTGAATATATTTTAAAATGTAATTTATTCCTGTGAGGCAAAGCTGAATTTTCAGCATCATTACTCCAGTCTTCTGTGTCACATGATCCTTCAGAAATCATTCTGATCATTCTTGCTGCTCAAGAGACATTTTTTATTATTATCACTGGTCATGCGTGGGTTCATACGTTTCTTGGGTATATTTCTGGCCTAATTCTGTCAGTACATTACAGATAAAACATAAGACTTTATAAAGATTTTTATGCCACTAGAGAAGTACTTTAAAAATATGGCTTATTACTGCTCCTCAGGCCATGCTATCGCAGAAATGCCGAACGATGCTTTTGATAAAACTCCGGGAGTCGTCTATTATTCCAAATGATCCATTATGGAGGATAATCAGAACGATCGCAATCACAGTGAGCAGAACGAATGCGGATCTCCGCGCCGTATCGCTGGTTCAAGAACGGAGAAAACAGGATGTTTACATGCTGTAGAAGATGCAGTGATTATCAGAGCCGCAGCAGATTGAGAAACAGAGAGCGCTATTCTTAGAGTCTTTCATCATGAGGAGTAAGACAGAACAGAGCGAGAGAAAGATGGAAGGATGTTAAGGAGTCGCAGGGGGATGGAATGGAAGAGTAAGAAACCGAGAAAGAGACAAAAAGACACGTAAGGCCTTGTGAACGAGAGAATGGGAGGGTGATACAGCGAGAGAGGGAGGAGAGGAAGGTGTTAGGAGAGGATAAGAGAGAGATGAGGATGAGACGGAGGGGGAAGAAAGACAAGGAGGAGAACTCGGGGTTGGAGGAGACGAAACTCCAATGTGTGAAACCCGCAGATGAGATTCACAGAGACACAAATTACTGCTGAGACAAGCAGAAGAGAGAAAGAGCGAGATTTCGCAAGCCTTTTGAAGAGTTTAAAGCTGAAAACAAGAACTGTTGTCGAAGTTTGGAGACTGTTGACCATTCATCCGTCCAAATAGACTGTGACTGACGAGTGAATAAAATCGAGTTAGGAACGCTACACAATGCACGGTTTGAATTGCTAGAACGACAGTCTGGCACTGGCTGTTTTACCTGACGTAAGTGAATGAAATGAAAGACGTTCATGCGCTCGACTGAAGCGACTGTCTAATAATGATGGAAGTGCTTGTGTTTAGTTCTCCTCCTGTGATCTTGCACACTCTGAGCTGCTGTCGCCTCGTCTACAGGAGACTCTGTTTACTGACTGCAGAGTAGCTTTCAACTTTAACTCCGTGGAAAGCCACGGAAAATCATTTTAAAAGAGGTTTTTCCCCCCTAAGGAATCCTATACGGGACACTTGTGTGATCTGCTCCATGCATTAGAGAAGTGGTTTCCAACCCTGGTCCTGGAGGCCCACCTGATTCAGATCATCAGCTCATTAGTAGAGACTCCAAGACCTGAAATCGGTGTGTCAGAGAAAGGAGACATGCAAAATGTGCAGTGCTGGGAGGTGCCTCCAGAACCAGGGTTGGGAACCACTGCATTAGAGGAAACCACAAAAAATTAGAGTTTTGATGTTGTTATGAGAGCTAATGTTTCACATAGATGCTGGCTAAGATATGATATAATGATTATATAGGAAAACATGCAAGGAAAAAACGTTTATATAAATACAGTACATCTGCACGCATGTATAATGTATTATAACACATTTCGTATTAGTTATGCATTTTGCGTTTTTTAATAAAATACAGAATGAAATAAATTCTTTAGGATTTTTAATGATACTTTCTGTAATTTTTTTGGTTTTACATTAACTATATACATACTGTAGTTTACAGGATAAATTAATAACAAATATTATATTGATAAAAATATGTATATTTACAAAATAATACAAAATTTACAATTATAATTAAAAAAAATACAATAATGAAAATATGAAATGTGAAAAATTAAAATATGCAAGGAAAGACCTTCTTTTATATAAATATATTTTTTATATAAATGATAAAATACACAGCATCTTATTATGTATTTTTAGATATTACATTACATATTAGTTATGTATTCAGTATATATATTAAAAAAAAAATTACACCATATATATGTAGAATTTTATTTATGCTTTGTTATTTTTTTCTTCTAAATTAACTGTGATATATCTATATATATAATATAAAGTGGGTACGGAAAGTATTCGGACCCCTTTAAATTTTTCACTCTTTGCTATATTGCAGCCATTTGCTAAAATCATTTAAGTTCATTTTTTTCCCTCATTAATGTACACACAGCACCCCATATTGACAGAAAAACACAGAAATTGTTGACATTTTTGCCGATTTATTAAAAAAGAAAAAATGAAAAAATGAAATATCACATGGTCCTAAATATTCAGAACCTTTGCTGTGACACTCATATATTTAAACTCAGGTGCTGTCCATTTCTTCTGATCATACCTGAGATGGTTCTACACCTTCATTTGAGTCCAGCTGTGTTTGATTATATAGATTGGACTTGATTAGGAAAGCCACAAACCTGTCTATATAAGACCTTACAGCTAACAGTGCATGTCAGAGCAAATGAGAAACATGAGGTCAAAGGAACTGCCTGAAGACTCAGAGACAGAATTGTGGCAAGGCACAGATCTGGCCAAGGTTACAAAAAAATTGTCTGCTGCACTTAAGGTTCCCAAGAGCACAGTGGCCTTCATTCCTTAAATGGAAGACGTTTGGGAAGAACAGAACCCTTCCTAGAGCTGGCCATCAGGCCAAACTGAGCTATCGGGGGAGAAAAACCTTGGTGAGAGAGGTAAAGAAGAACACAAAGATCACTGCGGCTGTGCTCCAGAGATGCAGTCGGGAGATGGAAGAAAGCTGTAGAAAGTCAACCATCACTGCAACCCTCCACCAGTCAGGGCTTTATGGCAGAGTGGCCCGACGAAGCCTCTCCTCAGTGCAAGACACATGAAAAAAACACCTGAAGGACTCCAAGAATGGTGAGAAATAAGATTCTCTGGTCAGATGAGACCAAGATAGAACTTTTTGGCCGTTCCATTTCAAGGACAAGCGGTATGTGTGTAGAAAACCAGGCACTGCTCATAACCTGTCCAATACAGTCCCAAAAGTGAACCATGGTGGTGGCAGCATCATGCTGTGAAGGTGTTTTTCAGCTGCAGGGACAGGACGACTGGTTGCAATCGAGGGAACAATGAATGCGGCCAAGTACAGGGATATAAAACCTTCTCCAGAGTGCTCAGGACATCAGACTAGGCCGAAGGTTTACCTTCCAACAAGAAAATGAACCTAAGCACACAGCTAAAATAACGAAAGAGTGGCTTCACAACAACTCTGTGACCGTTCTTGAATGACCCAGCCAGAGCCCTGACTTAAACCCAAATGAGCATCTCTGGAGAGACCTAAAAAAATGGCTGTCCACCAACGTTTACCAGCCAACCAGACAGAACTGGAGAGGATCTGCAATGAGGAATGGCAGAGGATCCCCAAATCCAGGTGTGAAAAACTGTTGCATCTTTCCCAAAAAGACTCAAAAAGGCTGTATTAGATCAAAAGGGTGCTTCTACTAAATACTGAGCAAAGGGTCTTAATACTTAGGACCATCTGATATTTCATTTTTCTTTTTTAATAAATCTGCAAAAATGTCAAACATTCAACTGGTTTTTCTGTCAATTGGGGGGTGTGTGTACCATAACCTGAGGAAAAAAAAAAAATTAACTTGAAAATGATTTTAGCAATATAGGCTGCCATGATAACAAAGAGTGAAAAATTGTTAAGGGAGGTCTGAATACTTCCAGACCCACTTAGATATATAAAATAGTATAATATAACACACATATATATATATACACTTACACATATACTGTATTTACAGTATAAAGAAGACACATATTATATACAAATGCTATATATCATGCATTATACATAACACATATTATATATATATATCACAAATATTAATATATTTATGCATTCATTACTAAAAATATTGGCAGCTTTTTAATAGCAGGGAATTCGCTTTACAGATTACTTATATTACACGTTATTCAAAGTGAATTGCTACATTAAAAAGCGCGCACGCACGCACACATACACACACACACACACTAAATAAATGAACACTATTTTAAAAAAAAAAATTATGTAAAAGACATGTCATGACCAGTCACAATATTTATGGTCATTACATTTTATCAATTCACCCGCTACTGGCAGGTGAAATAAAAACATAATTTTGGCACACATCCATTCCTCCATCTATCCATATATATATATTTACCTATTCAATCATCTGTCCATCCATCCACCCGTTCAAGACAGCATGTGTAACGTCTGGTGGGATGTTCGGAAGCACAATGAGAGCAAATAAATCAGAGCAAAATTATGCTATGAACCATAATACAAGAGTTTTGCTCATGTTGTTCAGGGAGCGCGTGTAAACCGCTCAGTTCTGCATTTGTTTGTAGATGCACTAGGGAGAACAGACTCTGAACTTAAATAAGCTTAAACGCGCTTCCAAATGGTGCAATTTCCCACTGCTGTGTACAACCCAGACGGTCTAAATGAATTTATCACTGTACATAAGCAACAGAATACACTGAATCCATAGAGGACCTGTGTTGTGAATCAGCAACAGTAAGGCTTTGATTAATAGTACATGATCTTGCTTCAGTTTATCATTCATAATTCTATGTAATAAGACCATTTTAGCCATTGCTTATTTTACTTTCACTGTAATATTTACAAAAATTTCAAAACTGCTCTTCGGTCTACTGAAACTTTTATGGAATCGGCAAATTATTAAAATAATACTTTTTATTTGCATTAATATAATATAATAATAAAAATATACCACCACCAACATTATTATTATTATTAACATAAAAGCAAAATAATAAAAATACTACTACTACTAATGTTTATTTTGTTATGTTGCTGTTGGTGGTGGTTTATTTTTATATTATATTAAATTAATGCTAATAAGGTAATATGATTATTATATGATTATAGAAAACAACAGGCAAAAAAATTATATTATTATTAATATATAATATATGAATATTAGTGGTGATAAAACAACATTAGTAATATAATAATAACATCCATAACAATAATAAGCATCACCATAATAATTATATTAATACATCTTAATTATTAGATAATAATTACATTGTATTATTTATTTATCTCTATTTTTATTGAAAATTTATTTTTTTTTTTGTGGGGTTGGTTGGCCCTGTGTTGTGGTTTCTTTGTTATACTTTTGAAAAGATGCTCTGAATTTAATTATTTTGGACTGAGCTAAGATTTTATTATTTTCCTCTTCTGGCCTTTTATTTGTTGCCTGCATTCAGTATTGATACTAGAGGCTGGCTTTCTGGGATCGATCAACAGAGTTGTTTAGGGTTTGTGTATAAACTCCTCAGTTACAAACACATCTGCAAAAGCAATAAAGCATGCAAGCAACGTCCCCCATGACAGTAAAGAAATCTTTCAGAAGCATGAGTAAACTATCATAAGAGACCACACATTTCTCAGCGCAGGGATCAGTCCAGGCAACGTGTGTAAACTACAATATAACTTTAACTCTCCCAGCAGATGTGTTAGACTGTTGAGAGAGCACACAAACAAGCGAAGACGTGTCTAGGGAGCGTCTGCAAACTCCAGTCTTGTGAAAGAACTAAAGATGTTTTGTTTTGGAGTCACCTTCACAAAACGCTACAGTGCATCATCAAAATATCCTCATAACATCTGCCGCCAACCATGCTGACTACACACACACACTTTCAAAAAACAGAAATGTGTCAATAAATAAACATTTCCTTGCGGCACGCACAAACTCCAGTGACTCAAAGATGTCATTAATTAAACACACACACACACATACACATACACATACATATATATAACAAGGTCTGACTTTTCAAAGCTGTGCGTCATGTTCTCCACTTGAAAGGAAATCAAATCTGGCTATCTCAGAAACATCCATTTCAACTCCGCTTTATAGGAGAATAATAAAATGACCTCTAAAGTCATCTTTACTGTATTGCTCAATACTTCTCCACAAGTTCCCTCCTCATGTGTACTTTATTTAAACCTGGAATTGAATGAAGTTTCCTGAGAGCGGTAATTTCATCTCTCTCTGAGCGCTCGGTATATTTGACTTGGCATCAATAATTCATGAAATCTATATACATAAACAGACAAACAAGTTTCCAAATAAAAGCCCAACAAACAGAGCTGGGGTGTGTGTGCCAGCTAGATGGTGATGTGTAATCGTCTCTGTTACACACATACATTTAAACATGACGAGGCTGAAAGGCCTTTCTCATGATGCTGAAAGGTGAGAGCAGAGGCCAGGCCTGCAACCGTTTGATTAACATTTAGACAGCTTTCACTAGAACAAACAAATACAAGACTGAAATCAAACAGTTCACACCTCTGCAAAAGAGAGAGAGAAAGAGAGAATGACAGAACGATAGAACGATCGATAGATTGATAGACAGACAGACGGACGGACGGATGGATGGATGGATGGATGGATAGATGGATGGTGTCAGTGGGTTCACATTGACTGTAACACGATCGAGCTTCTGCCACACACACACACACACACACACACACACACAGACACAGACACACACACACAGTCTGCAGAAAACTGATGGGTTGAGTTTTTCAGGAAATACCTTTTATGAAAACAAACTTATTGCATCAAACCTCACAGCACTTTCTGATCTTTCTCTCTGGCTGCTTCCCGTTTGCTGTTGCCTTCTATCGTTCTGACAGCTTGACCTTTTGTGACCTTTACAAAGTTTTTAATTAGGATCGTGCTTCCTGCTGACATGCACTATGGGGCGTGTGTCTGGAGGGAAGGGCCTGTGGCTATGAAATTAATCTGTCAATCAAAGGCAAATCCATAACACCAGCCAATCAGCAGCCAGGATTTACAGTAGGCTCAAACGATGATGTCATTATGCGGAGAACAGCGACAGACCTCAAGAACTCACACACCCAGATGCTGATATTTAAATTAGTGAATTTAAATACTAAATGAGCAGAATTAATTAATGAATAATTAGCTTTATCTACACCAAAGACTAAAACACTCGTAAAAAGACAAAAAAAGACCAAAAGGTATTACCATGTTTTTGTAGACACGGTACCATGGTAAATCACAGTGTATACAAATGATGGATGGATGGATGAATAGATAAACAGAGAGAAGGATGGATGGATGGACGGATAGACAGAGAGAAGGATAGATAGATAGATAGATAGATAGATAGAATGATGGATGAATGGATAGATAGATGGATGATAGAACAATAGATGGATAGATAGATGGATAGAACGATGGATGGATGAATGATAGTTAGATAGATGGATAGACTGATGGATGAATGGCTAGAATGATAGATAAATGGATGGGTAGATATATGGATAAAATGATAGATGGATGATAGATGGTACATGGAAGATGGACATATAGATAGATATATAGAACGATGGATGGATGGATAGAATAGATGGATGATAAAATGATAGATAGATGGATGGATGGACAGATAGGTGGAAGATGGGCAGATAGATAGATGGATAGAATGATGGTTGGAAGTTGGATAGATGGAAATAACGAAGGCTGGATGGATAGATGGATGGATAGAACGATGGAGAGCTGGACCATATGATACCATCACTGGACCATGGTACTTTTTAAAGGACATGCGTACAAACTCAACTTATTAAAACTGACAGTAATTTATTCTATCTATCACACAGAAGGAGTTTGATTGACAGGACACTGACCGGTGCGCGGGTTGATGCTGAAGAAGTTCTGCGGGTTGCCGCTGGAGATACGGAATGACAGGCGGGGCTCGGTTGCCGTGGCATCAGGGTCCTGCGCCCGGATCTGAATGACGGACTGGTCCTTCGGGGAATTTTCCGGAATGGTGGCATGATACATCGGCTCAGATGTGAGGGGGGCGTTATCGTTAACATCCTCAACCTGTTCAAACACACAGATTTACCACACATATCTATCTATCTATCTATCTATCTATCTATCTATCTATCTATCTATCTCACATAGGATGCACACTAATTTACCTGTATGTACACTTGTAGTGCTGCTGACTGCGGTACTACTCCCAGATCAGTAGCGTACACTGTCAGCCAATAGGAGTCCTGCGTCTCTCGGTCCAACAGATCTGTAGTGTAGATGACACCTGCAAAATAAAATGTATAAAAACACCAAAACATCACAAGCTGTACATTTTAATTCCAGTCAAACAGAGGCAGAATCGATAATTTAGTTTCAGTGCATTCTACACGGAGACTGACAAACTCATATTAACTCGGATAGCAGTAATTGCTGTCAAAAAAGCAATTACAGAGCAGAAACATTCAAACTGAGCTGTGTAAATTGTTAAAATTTGGTCTCATATCTCAGATTAATAATCTAAATGAGCAGTTTATCCTTGAAAAGTGTTTGGTGTTATTAAAAACATTGCTGTTTGAGTATAACAGCAACAATGGCTCAGCCAATGGCATGTGTTTGGGGCGGGGCTTCCTGCTTAGCTGGCCAATGGCCAAAAAACCTGTTTGGAGACAGTCATTATTACAGAAGGTCTGTTTACTGATGCTAGAGGTGCAGAAATTACACACTTTACTTTAGCAATAATTGCTTTTTACAAAAAAATTAATTACTGAGCAAAAACATTAAAACTGAGGGGAATTGTTTTAATGTTAAATACTGTCTTGTATCTCAGATTAATGTACTAACTAAGCAATCAATTTGTCAGGATAAAGTTGGTCTTGTAAAAAAGTGTGTGGCGTTATCAAAACATTGCTGTTTGTTTGAGCCTAACACAGCAACAATAGCTATGTTTCCATACACCTATTTTTATGCACATTTTGGAATATCGCATGAAAAAACGCGTGATGGAAACGTCAAGATGCGCATACATTTTAAAATGCGCGGCAGTAAAAAACGTATGGCGCACATCTGATTAGGATAACTTTTTATCCATAAGAAAAAATGCACATAACTACGATGGAAACACATTACCGAATAAATTTCTCCATGTGTGCGCAATTGTGTCACTCGCTCATGAGGACAATATTCCTAATTAACCATAACTAGTTAATTATTTATTCATATTTTAGATCCGCTGTAGAAATTTAGCTGACCTCTCAGGGTCAACTGGCTTGTCAATTCTAAGAACGTTAATTTCCTGGTTAAGGGGAATTACTTTCTTACTGTACAATTCTACAAATGCTTGTAGCATAAATCTGCATGATTACGTGACTCCAGTTATGAGCAAACAATGAACACGTCTAGTGTGATACAAGTAAGGTTTTATTACCTACATAAACACTTAAAATAGTCTAACATACACATACACACACAAACTGGCTAACATCCTACATAACACAAACTGGTCCTAACATCCACATACACACAACACGCACACACACACACACATCGTTGTAGAGGAAAGTGTTAAAGCTAACACGTCAGTACAGAGAAAATAAGACTATGAAGTTATGGAACCATTTGCATATTCGGCAGATCTACACCTGAGGGAAGCGTCATATTCTTAGTTCAAACACACCTTTGTAAAAAGGTGTCACTGACACTTAATGTATCAATTAATAAGACTAAATTTTAATACTTGCACGTCTCATCTGTCTGAAACTAGATTCCTGATGCAATCTTAAGAGCTTCTTGCTGAGTTGGTGGATGAAAGAACCAGTTGCTGTCAGAGTAACTTGAAGACTGGAAAGACAAGGCCGAAGCTGGCACGAGCTAGGCGTTTTCGGGAACGTTTGTCTCATTGTCTCACCGCCGTCTCATAATTGCAACAAACCACCGACTGGAGGTTCCTGGAGCAGGACTTTTAAAGGTCGGAGAAGATCCCCGCCTTTCAAGATTGGCTTGTCCAATGAGAGAGATGGAAATTTCCTAGCGGGAGTTGGCAATTGCTGGAGGGTTTACGACCATTTGTTCTCTAAGCATGGTATTTTGCAAATGGACTTGAATCGAAATTACTAAAGATTCTCAGGACACAAATATATTGCCTATGTACCAACATATAATATACACACTTGTTTCGATCATAATAAGGCGAATTCATAGATACTACACATGTTAGAGATATATATATGTAAGCTGACAAGAGTGAGTGTTTCGATCATAAGCCTGAATAAAACAGTATAAAATCTCAAAGACAAAATACACGATGAAAATAATATACCCAATGACCTGAAGGATCATGTGTGTTCATTCAAAAAAAGGTTTCCCTATGAATTAATTAGTATAAAAGTCAATTTCTACACTGCCTCTTGACCTGGGACATGCAGGGATTTTCCCTGATTTACATACTTTTGGCCAATAAACCCAATGATATCAGCGTTGGTTGCCATGCAACCAGGTGCCTGTTCGGCTTCCTGGTGTGTTACGCATTTCGGGGGGAAGTGTTCATGGGTCCTCATATGGCTTTTTAACTGAGGGGTGTTACAGAGTATTTGTTAATTATAGCTAACAAAATATATATTGTGTGTGTGATTGGTCCAGACGCTACAGCATCTAAAAAGTCATGTGACGTTGCGCTATGAGATGGGATAACTTGACTAGCAGCGGACCGATCTCATTCACAGCATCTGAAATTTTGTTTTGGTCATTCTGAAATGCCTGAGCCAAGTCTGTCGTCAAAGTATTTCTGTATATTTACTGTCTTACATGACTGCGTTCCCAAACAACTGGCATCCACCTCTGAGAGCAGTGACCGCATTTATTGTGTTTCGTCTGCTCGCTCTGGCGCAAGTAATTTATTATATATAAATATTATTATATTCAGTGGCTTCTCCTATATTCTTAAGTGATATTTAGTGCCACAGTTTACCAGGAAGTGACGATGTTGTTCTCTTTGACTCGTTGGATGGAAACGGTGCTTTATTCACATATGTTTTATGTGATATTCCAGTTTTGTGCATAAGTTTAATTAGAATCTTTGGATGGAAACAGAGCTAATGTCTCAGCCAATGGCTTGAGTTTGGGGCGGGGCTTCCTGTTTGGCTGGCCAATGGCGAGTGTTCTGGAAACCTCATTATTTATCACAACTGTTCTGTGGTGATGCTAGTAGTGAGTTACCTTTAAAATCTCTGTTTATAATACAGCAGCACACAGGTTGTGGTAAATTTAGATCAATAAGGAGGTCACTTCCATAAGTCATGTAACAGAAACAGAGAAGAAGAAAACACAACCCTCAGGCTACAGACAAAATAAGACCTGAACTTCTGACCCCAACAACAGCCCGACATTTTCAATCGCTCCATGTAACCGTAAACTGAGGTCTTCAGTCTTGGGGACAAAAACTGAAATTATGTCCATGGTCAGAACACTAAAAAAAGGAAAAAAAGCAGTTCATCTCAGCCAGATTTGGCCACAAAAAACGAGACTGTTGCGCTGGTGACTGTGCTAGATTCTTATATATATATATATAAAAAAAAAATAAAAAAAAAAAATATATATATATATATTTATATATATATTAATAACCTTCTTTATTATTTTCTGTATAATTTCTGTGATTTGTGTATGCCTCTTTGTTTTGCTGACTCTACAGTTACCAATGGTAAATTTTCCGCAAGGAAACTAGATCAGACTTGAATCCGTAAGGGATCAATCATGTTTCTCTGTTTGAAAAACAGCTCTGTGATGCTTGCTTTGTTGTGTCTGGGTGTGTGTGTTTGTGTGTGTGTGACATCAATAATTTCCAGTTTGTTAGTCCTGTAGGATTCATAAAATCCTTTAGTTCATTGTGCTAGAGTGAGAGCACACGTAATATATTCGGAACACCAGCAGAACTGCCCGAGGAACCTCATAATAAGAGTAGACGATGAAAAAAAGGGACCAAAGCGAAAGAGAGACAGACAGAGAAGAGATGTATTTCTATTCTCTGCGTTAAAGACAACTGCACGTTAGCAATCAGATACCACGATGGAAGCCAGCCCTGATCAAACCACAGTCATCCTACACCATTAACCACCGACCAGAGCTTCTCATCAGCACACTAGACACACACACACACACACACACACACACACACAGTTTGTTTTTGTGAAAAGTGGGGACATCCCATAGGTGTAATGTTCCCCTTCGGGAACTCGAGCTGCGTCGGAAAACGCTAGGAACGCCTTCAGCGATACCAAGCTCTGAATAATATGTGTAATCAGTCGAACGCTGGGCGAGACGTCCACGTCAGGGGTCGAGACGTGGAGAAACCATTCCGCTCGGCCCGCTTATTCGTCCCTGCCTCTGATTATTATGGAAATGTGGTGGGGTTGAGTGAATGCGGTTACAAAGCGATGCCCCGGGTAGAGCAGACACTTGCGAGCTATCTGTCTCCCGGTGCGGCGGCGCCTCTGAAGGCTCCGGTCTTGCCCTCCAAGCCGCTGCGAATCACTTCAGTGCTGGTGGGCAAGGGGTACTCGGCAGCATGTCAGGCTGGTGCGTGACTGCACACTATGTCAGTGTTACAGGCATACCAAGCCAACCTGCTGAAAGAGCTTGATGAAGGCGAGCAAGTCAAAGCAGATGACATCTTAGAACTGAGGAGAACCGCTGATTTAGCCCTTCGAGCCACCAAGGAGACCGCCCGTGCCATTGGCAGGTCTATGGCAGCTATGGTGGCGGCAGAGAGGCATTTATGGTTAACCCTGTCCGATATGAAAGAGAAGGACAGGGTGCCTTATGGATGCCCCGCTTGTGCCTTCTGGTCTGTTCGGCGATGCCGTCAATTCCGTCGTTGACAGATACCAGGAGGCTCGTAAACAGTCGGCGGCATTCCAGTGGTTTCTCCCTCGCCATTCTATAGCTATGGGGGCTGCTGGGTGGGAGCAGCCCAGGCCGGGTACAGCTCCTCATATATGGGAGGTCCCCAAAACAGGCGTTGCTCTCTCTGCGGCGTCCTCTTCCGCGCCCGTGGACACGAGTGCGCGGCGTTGCGCTCTAGTCGGTTTTTGCGAGGGCTTCTAGCGAGGCCGATCTAGTGTCGTGCTTCATCGAGAAGCCCTTGACGAAGACGGTCCTGACAGACATAATCTCCAGCCTTGCTGAGGGTGGCCTGCCTACTGGGTAAGAGCGTTGGTACACCGTGCATACAACTTTTCCGTGCCTCCTCCTCAGCGCCCCGGACCGTTCTGCTCAACCCTGCGTGTGCCAGGGCACAGCGACTCCCCATCGAGGTCCGTTCTCTAGTTTTTTTCCGCCCAAGACCTGTATCGAGGGCACAAGAGCCCCTAGCCACCGCCTTCGGGGTCTCTCAGCTCTAGCTCGGCGATCTCCTGCCGGTCCGCCGCTTCAGGGCACCCAGCTAGCAGCTCCAAGACACCAAGGCCATTCCGAGAGACTGGTCCCTTAGTAGATTATTTAGCAGCGTGGAAACTACTGCCAAATGTATCTCATTGGGTCCTGCAGACTGTAGAAGAGGCTATCGCTTTCAAAGGGGTTTTTCTCACAGTAGTGGGCCCAGAGCAGGCTCTGGTAATGGAACAAGAAGTTGATACTCTCTTGAGGAAGGAGGCCATCGAGGTGGTCCCTCCTCTCGACAGGGAGTCCGGGTTCTACAGCCGGTACTTCATCGTGCCAAAGAAGGATGGAGGGTTGCGTCCAATTTTAGATCTGCGGCTATTGAACCGCTCAGTCATGCGTCTGAAGTTCAAAATGCTCACTGTCAAACAGGTAGTGTCTCAGATCAGGTCCGAGGACTGTTTCGTCACGATAGATCTAAAAGATGCTTATTTTCATGTCTCCATCCTTCCCAGTCACAGGAAGTTCCTGAGGTTTGCTTTCAGGAGCAAAGCTTACCAATATCGGGTCCTTCCCTTCGGCCTAGCACTCTCACCCCGTACTTTCACAAAGTGTGTGGATGCAGCCCTTGCTCCGTTGCGACTCTGGGGTATCTGCATACTGAATTATATCGATGATTGGTTGATTTTAGCTCAATCAGAGCAGATGGCGGTTCGGCATGCGGGGGGGGGGGGGGGGGGATGTCCGTCTCATCGCTCATAGGGAAAGTTGTGGTTAAGACTAAATGCCAAGAAAAGTGTGCTTTCTCCATTACAGAGGTCCACTTATCTAGGCGTGGTGTGGGATTCAACCACAATGCAGGCACGTCTGTCTCCTGCTCGATTTGAGTCAATCCTCACTGCAGTCGCGAGAGTCAGAGAAGGCCGGTCACTCACTGTCAAGCAGTTTCAAAAGCTGCTGGGTCTGATGGCAGCGGCGTCCAACGTGATACCTCTTGGCCTGCTGTACATGAGACCCCTACAGTGGTGGCTCAAGACCAAGGGGTTCTCCCCGAGGGGAAACCCGCTTCGCATGATCAAGGTCACGCGGCGATGCCTACGTGCCTTGGACATGTGGAGGAAACGTTGGTTCTTGTCTCAGGGCCCGGTGCTGGGAGCTCCTTGTCGCCGTGTACGCTAGCGACGGATGCATCCCTCACCGGTTGGGGTGCGGTCATGAGTGGCCTCCCTGCCCGTGGTTTGTGGAGTGGTCGCCATCTCACGTGGCACATCAACAGCCTGGAGATGCTGGCCATGTTTCTAACATTGAAACACTTTCTCACAGACCTAAGAGGTCACCATGTGTTGTGCGCACCGACAACAAGCGTGGTCTTTTATATCAGCCACCAGGGAGGTCTGCGTTCGCGCCCTTATGCAAGCTGGCGCATCAGATCCTTCTGTGGTCCCGGGGCAAGCTCCTCTCGCTGAGGGCAGTTCATATTCCTGGGCATCTCAATATGGGAGCAGACATCCTGTCAAGGCAGGGGCCGAGGCCCGGGGAATGGATGCTTCACCCCGAGGTGGTGAAGCAGATATGGAGAGTTTATACGTGAGTTCTACGTGGCGGCTATAGCGGCCTACCACACCCCTCTTGATGGTCACTCGGTGGGCAAGGACCATCTGCTTACATGTTTCCTCCGCGGTATGATGAGGCTGAGGCCTCAGGTACGATCTCGTGTCCCTCCTTGGGACCTCGTTGTGGTGTTAGAAGCTCTCTGTAGGCCTCCCTTTGAGCCTATTGAGGAGATCTCTGATCGCTACCTTACTATAAAGACTACCTTTCTTCTGGCGATATTTTCTCTAAAGAGAGTTGGGGATCTGCAGGCTCCTTTCAGGCCCTTTCTGTGGCTCCTTCCTATCACGACTTTGCGCTCCTGGTCTGGCCAAAGCTTTTTTGTACCCTCGGGAGGGGTGTGTCCCTAAGGTCCCCTCCTCTTCACCACGGCCTGTCGTACTCCAGGCTTTTATCCTCCTCCCTTTAGGGAGCCCAACCAGCAGAGGCTTAATTGTATGTGTCCATTGCGAGCACTGGATGCATACGTCCACAGAGCTGCCCTGTGAAGAAGCGGACAAGCTGCTTGTGTGCTATGGTCCCCCTAAGAGAGGTCTTCCTGCTACTAAACAGACCCTCAGCCGGTGGATTGTGGATTCCATTTGCGTTTCCTATGAGTCCTCTGATCTCCCCTCACCTTTGGGGGTCAAGGCTCACTCAACAAGAAATGTGGCGGCCTCCAAGGCCTTTCTGGCACGTGTTCCTATGCAGGACATCTGCAACACTGCAGGATGGTCTACGCCCCTCACGTTCGTCAGATTCTATGACCTAGATTTGCGAGCCACAGGCTCCTCTGTTCTCTTGTCATAGCTGTGCTCTTCCACACTAGGCAGGGATTTGCAAGTCTGGCGGCATGGACATCTCGTTCCCCTAGCATTTCCGACGCAGCTCAAGTTCCTGAAGGGGAACGTCTCCAGGTTACTTATGTAACCATGGTTCCCCGAGGGAACGAGACGCTGCGTCTCAGGGTCATACTTCCGGCATCCCTGTCAGTGCTTGCTTCATTCCTAGAAGCTAACGCCGGCTTCACCTCACGTGCTTTTAAGCTTCCTGGTCGCCATGTCACCCTGCCCGTGACGTCTCGCCCATCCATTGAACTGATTACACATATGATTCAGAGCTTGGTATCGCTGAAGCGTTCCCCTAGCGTTTTCCGACGCAGCGTCTCGTTCCCCTCTTGGGAACCATGGTACATATTAACCTGGGACGGTTTTTTATACTGTACAGACCATATATTCTATTGCCTACACCAACCCTACCCACCCTACCCCTAAACCTACTCCTTACAGGAAACTTTGTGCTATTTCCGATTTTCAATACACTCCATTCTGTGTGATTTATAGCGTTTTGAAAAGTGGGGACATGGGGTAAGGTCCTGAAAAGTCACCTTCTCCTTGTAAAACCTATGTCATACCTTTGTCATTATACAAATATATGTCCTCATTTTGTCACAAAAATGCACGCGCACCTCGCACAAAACCACACCACACACACACACACTCGCTCTTCTAAAAGGGGCCATCTATTGTTTTGTACAAAGATAATTATAATTACTATGAATTAAAAACATTTATATTTATAATATTCATAATAAAATTAATATGAACATTCTAATAATATAATACATTTTAACATTATATTCTTTAAAAGTGGACCTTCATGTTATGTTTTATGTTTTCATAAACCTATTTTATTACACTCCACACTCAAACTCTACATGGTTTATGTGGAATTACCCATAAAATCATATACAATAAATTTATATTAAATTGTTATGAAATGGTATCATATCCCTATACATCTCTATTTTTTATAAATCTAAATATAATTCTATAGACGAATCAAACTCAAATCCTGCTCTCTCTCTCCTCCTTTTTTTTTTTGTGTACTGTTGTGATGTAGTATTACTGTAATATCGATTATTGGTCTGTAACAATTGTTAAATAAGAAAGACTACAATCTCTCTCTCTCTCTCTCTCTCTCTCTATATATAATATATTACACATATATTGGATAAAATTTTAATTAACCTTAAGTATAATAAAAAAATCAATTAAATGACATTTTTATATTAATTCTTATAAAAGGGTACCTTCCCTAGACCTTTACTGTTTTTATAAGCTAATTCAATTACTAGTAGACAAAACCCTCAAATAATTTAATAAACAACAATGATTGTAGTTTTATACATTTAAAATATAAACATTATAATACCGAAGCATTACATAGTATATCATTGACATTCGCATAGACATGTATTGTTTTATATAAATCTAATTATAATTATTACAGACAAACTAAAATTCAAACCCTACCCTAAAAGAGCTTTTATATTTTTTATTAAAAATACTAATAAAATATTCTAATATAACCATTTTAATTTTATTCTTCTAAAAGTGAAGATGCCATAGAATATAGTTGATATTTTTTAAATTAACATTAAATTACATTATTTTTTTATTACCATTAAAATAATCAATATTTAAATACTATTTCATTTTATATTATATTCTGGGCAACCAAGTACCTTCGTTAGACAATCTAGTGTTTTATTTTAAAAGTCTAATTATTATACACAACCAAAACTCAAACCCTACAAAATTTATTTTTGTATTTTAATAAAAAAATATTTTAATTAACATTCAAATAAAACATTCTAATAATAAAATGCATTTTAATATTATACATTTTATCACTATTATTTGCATTTTTTTAAAAAATGTATTAATAACTGCTTTCCAAACGGGAGGTTGTGTCAAATTTTGCTTACTTTTGTGTACAATTTTGTCCTCAGTCTACAGCTAAGCAGTCACACACACAGTCCTGACTAGAAGCTGATATTTCTGCCAGAGCTGAGCGAGCAGATAGGAAAGGCAGAGAGAGAGAGAGAGAAAGCGAGCGCAAATAAACGAGTGGAAATGGGGAGATTATTTCGCTTTTTGTTGGTTGTTGTGTTCCTGCTGTCTGACCTAGATAAGAACAATATGAGTCAATGAAAGAGTGCCAACCGGACGGCATGAGGCGTGCACGTGTGTGTGTGTGCAAATATGTTTGTTAGTAATGCTGTTCATTGGCATAATCTCTGTGATCAATTATTAATGAGAGCCCAATTATCTACATCCTGCCTTTCCCAGCATCCTCTTACTGTAACTCAGGGTATGTAAGTGAGATAGTCGGCTCATTAAATATGCAGGCCTCTTATAGATTCTTTAAGAACAGAATACAAATAAGCCTCGAATTAGTCTCGCTGAAGGAGGGAGTGAAAGAGCGGCATGTTTAGGATGAGAGGAAATGTGAGAGTTTTCTGTGTGTTTATGTAATCTCGCTTCCAATCTTTGATCTTTGACTAATCTTCGGTTTAATATGTGATCCTGGTGCTTTCAAGACGAGTTCTTTGGCATTGCAAACTTGTTGTGTGTGTCAAAGCTCTGCTTCCCTGCACAGTTATAGTCATACATTAGTTTTGAAATGGTCTCTTAAAGGGACAGAGCACCCAAAAATATAAATTCTGACAATTCACCCAAAAATGAAAAATAATTTACTCCCCCTATGTCCTTCCGAAACCCCAATGACTCTTTCTTTTGTGGAAACCAAAAGATATGTTTTGCAGAACGTCTTGGCTGCTTTATTCCATACAATATAAGTGGATGGGGACTGGAGCTGACAACTCCAAAAAATGCTCCAAAAAGTAGTTCATATGACTTCTACTCTGCATTCCAAGCTTTGTGTGAGGAACAGACCAAAATTGACATGTTATTTACTGAAATTTCCCTGTAGGTCTCATGCTTAATTTACATTGGTGTAAATATGATGCATCAAGATGCATAATTTGAAGTCTGACATGAAGATTTTCAACAATTCATGTTTTAAACCGCTGTTTGTTTCTCATACAAAGCTACAGAAGTGTACAGCTATGTGTACAGAAGACATGGAATGTATTGCATGAGTCATATGTACTACTTTTATAGCGCTTTTGTTATTTTTGGAGGCCAAGTCCCCATCATTAACTTCCGGCTTGGTTAATACAGTTACATGATCAAGTAGGACATCCAAACGCTCGCCTATCATTCATCGACCTCAAATATGGCATATCATCTGAAATATGTAAGTATTAGCAACTTTACATGGCCGCTCAATCTGATGTTGAAGCTGAACAGTAGCGCTCACTGCGTGATAGATGGAGGCGCCGGTGCGCTCACAAACTCCTAAAATACTCCAACATTTTTGGTCACACAGATAAGAGTAATACATCTTTCGAATCTGTAAAGACTCTACGTTCATTTGTGTGCACTCACTATAACAACAAAACATTGCTCTACCTGAAAGCAAATGACAAATCAAATGAAAGCAACAGTGTCGCTTAGCTGCCGTCCTGTGTCCTGTGAAGTTGAGTGCGAAACTTCAAAACTCTGTGTATACTTGCCTTATAGATTGGAAAACATATCTATAGGGAGCGAAATGTCTACTTTCAAATAAACCAATTCAAATATTCTCAGATTATGTAATCTGTATGGAACACGCATACAGGCGCGTCCACTACTGTGGAGATGATACTTCTGCGGTGCGGCAAGCTTTATACTTGTGCTTGAGTGTTTTATATAGGCTAGTAGCAATTAAGAAGGCTCATTATAAGATAAATGGTTTATTTAATACATTGCGTTTGTCCGACTAATGATTAAATGACACTCTATAGACCTATCGCTTTAGTCGAGTGCAGCCCTAAAAATATTAAGCATCACAACTGTTTATAACATGGTTAATATTAAGAAATGTTTCTTTAGCAACAAATCAGCATATTAAAATATTTTCTGAAGGATCATGTGACACTGGAGTAATGATGCTGAAAACTCAGCTTTGAATCACAGAAATACATTCCATTTTAAAATATATTCAAATAGAAAACAGTTATTTTAAATTTTTATAATATTTCACAATACAAAAAATGTCACTGACTCCAAACTTTTGAACGGAAGCGCAAATGTTGACAGAATCTTATTTTTTTGGTAAAAAATTACCTTAGCTTGGTCTTGAGATGCATGTACTAAACTGTGAATTTTCATTGGACCGATGAAGGAAAGAACAAACCCAACACTTTTGTAATCTCAGCACTGTAATTACAAATGACATTTGTAGTGATTAGAAACAGGGTGTTGTGATACTGCATGTGCTTTTAGTGGGACATCATACTTCATTCAGGAACGTTTTCCATGCCGTAACCTAGCAACCTGAATAAAGTACGGATAACAGTCGCTGAAAACCATCAAAAGTGTCTTTCAATCAAAAAAACACAACAGCAAACACACATACAAACACGAATCCTGATGCACTAAATCAATAGCCTTTATTTAAATCAAATTAAAATGAAGCCAATTAACACTTTAGGAGGATGTATAGTGTGTATGTGTGTGTAGGTGGTGTTATCTGTCAGTGTGTGTTAGACACTTGTGTAAGCCTGTGAGTGAGACACATGCGTAGGAGGCACATTCACTGTCTAAGCAGCTTGTGTGTGTGTGTGTATGACAGAAAAGGAAATTCACAGATTCAGTCGCATCAAAATATCCCTGTGGTTTTAAAGGAGGGTGTTAAGAAAGTGATGACAGGGAGCAGACTTTACTATCTCCTAAACACAACCTAACAACACAGTAAAAAGCCGCACAGATCTGGAGAAAACCGCACAAAGTCAGTGCCGCCCAACACAACGTACCGACCACAGATGCCTGTGAAACTCAAAAGCACAGAACGCAATTACACAATATCACAATTACATAACACAGCCTACAGTTTGATAGAAACTCACAACTCCAGACTCAAAGTCAAGGCAAACTGATAACCTCAAAAAATTAGATGGGTCTAATACACTTTAGTCTTTTATTTATCTTTATTTATTTAGTTATTTATTTATCTATGTTTTTCTGCCAATTACAACTATAGTTCAGACTTAACCATCGTCCCTTTATATAAGGTACCTTTAAGACTTATACAGTGGGTACGGAAAGTATTCAGACCCCCTTAAATTTTTCAGTCTTTGTTATATTGCAGCCATTTGCTAAAATCATTTAAGTTAATTTTTTTTTCCTCATTAATGTACACACAGCACCCCATATTGACAGAAAAACACAGAATTGTTGACATTTTTGCAGATTTATTAAAAAAGAAAAACTGAAATATCACATGGTCCTAAGTATTCAGACCCTTTGCTGTGACACTCATATATTTTAACTCAGGTGCTGTCCATTTCTTATAATCATCCTTGAGATGGTTCTACACCTACATTTGAGTCCAGCTGTGTTTGATTCGACTGATTTGGACTTGATTAGGAAAGCCACACATCTGTTTATATAAGACCTTACAGCTCACAGTGCTGTCAGAGCAAATGAGAATCATGAGGTCAAAGGAACTGCCTGAAGAGCTCAGAGACTGAATTGTGGCAAGGCACAGATCTGGCCGAGGTTACAAAAAAAATTTCTGCTGCAGTTAAGGTTCTTAAGAGCACAGTGGCCTCCATAATCCTTAAATGGAAGACGTTTGGGATGACCTGAACCCTTCCTAGAGCTGGCCGTCCGTCCAAACTGAGCTATCGGGGGAGAAAGGCCTTGGTGAGAGAGGTAAAGAAGAACACAAAGATCACTGCGGCTGTGCTCCAGAGATGCAGTCGGGAGATGGAAGAAAGCTGTAGAAAGTCAACCATCACTGCAGCCGAGCAGAGCCCTCTCCACCAGTTGAGCTTTAATGGGCAGAGTGGCCCGCGGGGGGCTGAAGCTCTCGCTCAGTGCAATTTTGCTAAAAAAACACCTGAAGGACTCCAAGATGGTGAGAAATAAGATTCTCTGGTCTGATGAGACCAATATAGAACTTTTTGGTCTTAATTTTAAGCGGTATGTGTGGGATAAAACCAGGCACTGCTCATCCCCTGTCCAATACAGTCCCAACAGTGAAGCTTGGTGGTGGCAGCATCATGCTGTGGGGTGTTTTTCAGCTGCAGGGACAGGAAGACTGGTTGCAATCGAGGGAAAGATGAATACAAGGGATATCCGGGACGAAAACCTTCTCCAGAGTGCTCAGGACCTCAGACTGGGCCGAAGGTTTTACCTTCCAACAAGACAATGACCCATAGAAGCACACAGCTAAAATAACGAAGGATGGCTTCACAACAACTCTGTGACTGTCCTTGAATGGCCCAGCCAGAGCCCTGACTTTAAACCCAATTGAGCATCTCTGGAGATACCTAAAAATGGCTGTCCACCAACGTTTACCATCCAACCTGACAGAACTGGAGATGATCTGCAAGGAGGAATGGCAGAGGATCCTTAAATCCAGGTGTGAAAAACTTGTTGTTTCTTTCCCAAAAAGACTCATGGCTGTGTTAGATCAAAAGGGTGCTTCTACTTAATACTGAGCAAAGGGTCTGAATACTAGGACCATGTGATATTTCAGTTTTTTTTCTTTTTTAATAAATCTGCAAAATTTTCAACAATTCTGTTGTTTTTCTGTCAATATGGGGTGCTGTGCGTACATTAATGAGGAAAAAAATTGAACTGAAATGATTTTAAGCAAATGGCTGCAATATAACAAAGAAAAATTTAAGCGGGTCTGAATACTTTACGTACCCACTGTATATATCTGCTTCAAAGTTGATCCGTCATATTTTTTTTCTTTATATATACAGGTGCATCTCATTAAATTAGAATGTTGTGGAAAAGTTCCTTTATTTCAGTAATTCAACTCAAATTTGTGAAACTCGTGTATTAAATAACTTCAATGCACACAGACTGAAGTAGTTTAAGGTCTTTGGTTTCTTTTAATTGTGATGATTTTGGATAACATTTAACAAAAACCCACCAATTTCACTAGCTCTCAACCACTTATAATATGGTGACATGCCCATCAGCTAATCAACTCTAAACACCTGCAAAGGTTTCCTGAGCCTTTAAATCGTCTCTCAGTTTGGGTCAGTAGGCTACACAATCATGGGAAGACTGCTGATCTGACAGTTTTCCAGAAGACAATCATTGACACCCTTCACATGGAGGGTAAGCCACAAACATTAATTGCCAAGGAAGCTGGTTGTTCACAGAGTGCTGTATTCAAGCATTTTAACAGAAAGTTGAGTGGAAGAAAAAGTGTGGAAGAAAAAGATGCACAACCAACTGAGAGTACCGCAGCCTTATGAGGATTGTCAAGTAAAATCGATTCAAGAATTTGAGTGAACTTCACAAGGAATGGACTGAGGCTGGGTCAAGGCATCAAGAGCCACCACACACAGACGTGTCAAGGTATTTGGCTACAGTTTTCGTATTCCTCTTGTTAAGCCACTCCCCTGAACCACAGACAACGTCAGAGGCGTCTTACCTGGGCTACGGAGAAGAAGAACTGGACTGTTGCCCAAGTGTTCCAAAGTCCTCTTTTCAGATGAGAGCAAGTTTTGTTTTTCATTTGGAAACCAAGGTCCTAGAGTCTGGAGGAAGGGTGGAGAGCTCATAGCCCAAGTTGCTTGAAGTCCAGTGTTAAGTTTCCACAGTCTGTGATGATTTGGGGTGCAATGTCATCTGCTGGTGTTGGTCCATTGTGTTTTTTGAAAACCAACGTCACTGCACACGTTTACCAATAAATTTTGGAGCACTTCATGCTTCCTTCTGCTGACCATTTTTTTGAAGATGCTGATTTCATTTTCTAGCCGGATTTGGCACCTGCCCACACTGCCAAAGCACCAAAAGTTGGTTAAATGACCAAGGTGTTTGGTGTGCTTCATTGGCCTGCAAACTCGCCTGACCTGAACCCCATAGATAATCTATGGGGTATTGTCAAGAGGAAAATGAGAAACAAGAGACCAAAAAATGCAGATGAGCTGAAGGCCACTGTCAAAGAAACCTGGGCTTCCATACCACCTCAGCAGTGCCACAAACTGATCACCTCCATGCCACGCCGAATTGAGGCAGTAATTAAAGCAAAAGGAGCCCCTACCAAGTATTGAGTACATGTACAGTAAATGAACATACCTTCCAGAAGCCAACAATTCACTAACAATGTTTTTTTATTGGTCCTTATGAAGTATTCTAATTTGTTGAGATGGTGGGATTTTGTTAAATGTAAGCCAAAATCATCACAATTAAAAGAATCAAAGACTTAAACTACTTCAGTCTGTGTGTGTTTAATTTATTTAATACACGAGTTTCACATTTTGAGGGAAATTACTGAAATAAATGAACTTTTCCCTGACATTCTAATTTCGGAGATGCACCTGTACAACTCACCAAAGTTGCATTTATTTGATAAAAATACAGTAAAATTGTGAAATAATATTACAATTTAAAAGAACTGTTTTCTATTCAAATATATATTTAAAATGTAATTTATTAATGTGATGCAAAGCTGCAAAGCTGAATACATTACTCCAGTCTTCAGTGTCACATGACCATTCTAATATGCTGATTTGCTGCTCAAGAAACACTTTTTTAATCAATGTTGAAAACAGTTGTGCTGCTTCATATTTTTTGTTCAAAAGCATTTAATTTAAAAGCAGACAACTTTTGTAATATTATACAAGTCTTACTGTGCCTTTTAATCAATTTAATGCATCCTTGCTTAATAAAAATAAAAATTGCTTTACAAAAAGCAACTGAAAATAATAAATGACCTTTTTTAGGACTAACCAACCCAAATTTTGGCAAGTTTTCTTCAAATAAAACACAAATATTTAAATAATGCAAATGCTAAACACTAGTCAACAAACAATATGCAAATTATTGAAATATGGCTGGACATATTTTAATGCGTAATATTAATTTAACACCAGGAACATCCGATGGACTCGTTTTTACAAATTAGTTCTGTGGAGGAGGTTTATATTAGCTTTAGACATTAAAATATCACTCAATTAACTCCAAACTCCAGTTTTTCTCATATTCAAGTGGATATGTCCGCTTCAAATGATTTACAAAAGGCCAAGATGTGGAACAGGAAAATTTTAAAAGAAAACCACTGACTGCTGCAACACATCAGTGGTTCCGAGCAAATGAGAAGCACTATCTTCTGTGCTTTGAACGACTGGCAGCTATTTCTGAACTCCGTAAAGGTCTTGAATTCACTGTAATATGAAGAAAATCACTTACCATAGAGAACAAATTGAAAAAAAAGAAAAGGAACATGAAGTCGGTATTGTATTAGAGGGGGAGCATTGATACTTTGATGATTAGATCTAACGTTGACATGGCTATTATGGTTTATTTAGGACAGAGACACAGACATTTAGAGCTTGAGCAGAATATTTTACTAACGATTAGTTCTTTAACGAAGGAACAGACTGGAATTAGGCTTTACCGGAAATGCTTAAGTTGTTCTCTGGTTGATTTCATGACGGTTTGGAGCTGAAGTGACCCACTATTTCTGTACCGTGGTATCGACATATTCTCAAGAGAGCCGGTGCATTCATGCACACTCATACATACATAATCACTGCGTCTTACATTATACTGACAAAAGTGAAATATGAGACATGCTAACGTTTACATAAGCACGCTCCCAGGCGTATGCAATATCACACATACATTTCCAAGACGTGCATTCAATACTAGGAAGAAAAAAATAAATACATACTGGGTGTAGAAACAATTCTCAGTATAAATTGCTGGTATATTTCACTAATCGTTAAGTAACATTGAATTAAACTAAATTTTGAAGTAAAACAAATGAAATTGTATTTTCTTGTAAAATGTACATTTGAATGTTGAAATAAATTTTCAAAGCATTTTCCCTTGTAATTGTTGCCAAACATTGCTACAATGTTCCTTGCAGGGTTATTATTTGATTATTTTTTTAGTTATTATTTGAACTAAAACCAAAATTAAAACTAAAACCGTTCAAATAAATAAATAAACAAACAAAAATGTTCATTATTTGGAGTACTTGTTAATAGAAATAAAATAAAATCTAAAAATCTTATTTTATTTTATTTCAGCTAGTTAGTTACTTACAACTTTGAAGACATTTGAACTTTGAAATAATTTTTAACAGTGAATAAGCGTTCAGCAGGGTTATCAATGATAAAAAAAAAAACATTTGTTACTTGGAATAAGTGTTAACAGAAATAAAATAAGATATACAAATCTTATTTTATTTTCAGTTAGTTATGTACAACTTTGAAATCAAATCAGTGAATAAGTGTTTTCATTTGTTATTTCTGGAAAAAAGCTCCAACTTTAAAATTTTGAAAACATTTTGAAAACTATTAAATTAATTTTTTATTGTGAATAAATGTTTGCATTTGTAATTTCCCTGCAGTGTTACTGTCAATAATTAAAACTAAAAAAATTAAATAAAAATTAAAAAATCATTACTTGGAATATGTGTTAACAGAAATAAAATATAAAAGTCTTATTTTATTTCAGTTAGTTGCCAAGGCATTATTTCTAATTTTGTTTTAGTTTAACTTGAAGTATTCAAACTAAAACTGAAGTAAAAATGAATAAGAACTATATAGACATAAACAAAAAAAATTATTACTAAATTACTAAATTTTTTACTAAAGTGAAAATGGAAAGTATACAAATAAAAACAAACTCAAAAATAATACAAATTATAATAGTACATCATCGTGACCCTAAAATAACACTACGAGCCCGCAAATATTCTTACTGGTATCCTTATGGCTGTCAAAACTACTTTTTACAAACTTTTATTATTACAAATGCTTGTGAATCTGGTCTTTCTGAGATGTTTTTCAGATGATGCATATAACTTCACCTTCTGCTATCAGACATCTCTGCAACATATTTTCACTTAAGCACTATGCTTTTAGAGCACGCAAATGCACGCATTGCATAAGCAGGACACATCTCTTGTGTTCAGTGTTACTTCAGCAGAGAAATCTCACAAACTCCTACGCACACTTTGCAATAGAGACAGAAAAAGAAAAGACAGACAGAATGAAAAGAAAGGGAGACATGCAAGGACAAAAACACAGAGAAAGCCTTTATTGAGTCTGTCATTTCGGTGTGCTCATCCACTTCCCCTGTTATTGCGCTCCTAAATTTAGGAGCCAAAGCCTTGCGGGGTTATACGGGGCACGAGGCAGGGTTTCATCCAATCACATCAGGTTCTACGACCCAAACACTGAACTTTTGCGAGAGACGGACGGGAAAATCAGAGTGAAACCAGCAGGGACAGGTGTATGAAGATGGCCCGTGTAACATTTACGTGGCTGACAGTGTCATTTCAGCGTTTGATTGGATATGACGTGACATGACATGACCGCAAGAGTTTGACTGGCGGAGACGGAGGTACTTTGCTATAAAGAGATCGCCTGTGTTTCAAAACCTTGTGAACTGTTGAACTAGACAACATTTATGAAACATTTATGGTGAATGAACATTATTTGTCATTTTTATTATTGTAAAAAAACAAAACAATAAATAAATAGTGGTGGTGCTGGTCTACCATGTTTTTTTTTTTTTGACGCGATCGACCCGGATTCAAACCCACCTTTTGTCAAACTTTTTTCCCCTCCCTTTTCAAATCTCATATCACATCAAAAAGGCATTTATTTTCAATAAAATGAAGGAAATAATCAAAACGTTGAAAATAAAGTATCGGGTAGGGTTAGGGTAGGTGTAGGGAGGGATTTATTGTCCCATTAAGGTGGCATCCATTTAATAATTTGAATAAAAATGATAATTTACACTCAATACGTCATTATTATTTTTTTATGCACTTAGTGTAAATAGTATATTGCTAAAAAATACTGCTATTTTCACTTAAATAGAATTCATTGCTATTTGCACTTAGTGTAAATAGCATCCATCGCTAAGAAAATATGCTATTTTTACTTAGTGTAAATAGCCGCTGCCATAAATAAATAAATACAAATTAATTTATTTATTTCAGTTAGTTGCCCAGGCATAATTTCTCAATTTGTTTTAAAGGGGTCATAAGATGCTAAATGCACTTTAACAAGTTGTTTGAACTGAAATGTGTGTTGGCACACATTCTATAATGATAAAACAATCACCAGAGTTTTTTTTTTTTAAGCTGGTTAAATCTTTACCCCTTTCTCAAATCGAGCTGGTCTCAGATGTCTGTCTGTGTGATGTCACACAGACAGCCCCCTCCCACGATAGTTTGATTGACAATAGCATTTCAGCACAGACTGGACTGGAGTCTTACCTTAGACCCGCCCTGAGTGACTGTCATCAGTCCACCATTGTTTCACCGCCGGAGCAAATGTAGACAAGAATGAGTCCTAAGCGATTGAGGTGTTTTGTTGTTGGATGTAATAATGAACATAGCAGTCCTCATTTACTCCTGACATCTGAGCCGCTGAACTTGCAGTGGATTACATTTGTTTCTGAAGGGAATGCGCCCCCGATCTACATAAATGCGTCTATGTTCGCGCGAATCATTCATGATCTAGCCTCATCTACAGAAGAAGTGAGTATAGTGTTTTGTAATGAATCTTTGCAAATCGTCTTTTTCTAATAATGTGCTAATTAGCAAGTTTTACGATGAATGCCGCTAAAGTAAACAGTCTCTCTGAGAGCAGCTCGGAAGAGAGTGGCGGGGTCAGCAGAGCTCATTAACAGTTAAAGGAAAATGCTACAAAACGGCTTGATCTGAAAACAGCTGATTTTGACAGGGTAAAGGGTGTTTTTTTTTTACACAACCATTGAGAAATTTTAACCAAACTATGTTACAGACTTTTTATTAAGACCCCAAAGAATCATATCAACTTGTGGAAAATGGGCATCCTATGACCCCTTTAACTTGAAATACTAAATAAACAAAAATTTTAATACAAATTAATAAAGGCTATGAATGACTGAATGAATGAATAAATAAATGCATCACAACATTTATTATCAGTCTGATTTTGAGCACCATAAGTGCATTTAAATACTCAATTTGAATATTAAATGCATCTACAATGTCCAAAATTGCTGTCTAGGTATTTAACTCGTAAGATTTTGCAACACTGCCCCTTGATCTAAACTTAAAAATTGTAGGTTCATATGAATCTGCATTGCTTAATAAAAAAAGAGATTAATTAGCACTGTCTGACTAATAACCTTCCATAGAAAGTCCTGTTTTTTTGTTTTGTTTTGTTTTTTTGTACAAAATGAGGGTGCCATTTGAAATCACAGTACTTCCTGAAATCAACAGGACGTCACAGTCTGAAGACTTTAGTAGCTGTAAACAATTTTTTATGGAATGGCACTGAGAAAAAAATGATCTGACAGATATGACTGAATTATGTGTCCTGAAATATCACACCTGTCTCTAAGAAAGCCCTGGGCTCTGTAAAGTGACAAAAAACATTAAATATGTGATTGTGAGCAATGGTCAGATTCTTTGGATGGCCAATAGGAAGACTCTGAGGCACTAGATCTCACATGGCAGCCCATATACGGAAAACAGGAAGCCGAGAGCGTCAGTTTGTCTATTTTAACCAATTCTGACAAAACTGAGATGACATGCACATTTACAGGGTGCAGTTCTGGAAAAGGTTGTGTCTAATAAACTCTGGAGGACCTTTAATAATGTAGAAATTTGTGAACTTACAGGACCATTAAAATCAACATGAAATGCATAAACCCCATTACTTTCATAATGCAACACATTTGTGAGTGAAATCTGAATGTGTAAAAATTGCTAAAGCTTTCAGTCCCAACATAAAATGCTTGCAATCAATTATTACTTCCATAATGTGACTTCTTTCTGAGTGAAAATAAAAATAAATAAAATAGTATTAAATTTTAAATACAATTTTTAAATTAGAGTCAGTTACCTCCATCAAAAATGTATTGTATCATAAAAAAATGGCTGTTAAATACTAAAAAGAGCCAGGAGGGGCGGGGCTAAAACATCAAGAGGGCTCGATGATGTCATCTGAAAAGAAACGTCGTTTCAGCACATTTTACACTAATGAATCATACGCAGCAACCTACATTAAAAAAGTGAACAGGGTCCGTTTTGATTTCATGTGATTATAAGCTGTAAATAACCAAGTCTATTCCCTTAATTACACACCTGAACTCAAGTACAGCATCAGCAGTCTAACAGTAAAGGATCTGGGTGTCTAAGCGTAAGCCAGGGCTCTTTCAGCGGTGCGCAAACTAGCACTTAACCCCAGGACGCTCTGCAGGGACCATCAGTGCAATTAGTGCACTGTAAGTCCCTGCAGATGAAAAGCGTCTGCTCAACGGCGGCTGTAATGAGCATGGGCTTTTCTTCACACTTTGTGTTTGACACTTTTGATGCTCAGTGTACAATTGAGCAGCCTTGAATCGCTGTTTGTGCTGTGCAAACAATAGAAGCTTCCGAGCTGAAATGAGAATGCATAGAGAGCGGCCGTAAGTGCACAGAAAATCCTTTGGATATAACGTTTGTGTTTGTCGGAACATGCCTTATGTTTTCAAACTGAGTCTCCCTGTTGGGGAAAATTGCTTTCTAAGACGTGATTGCATGTACAAAGACATGTGTGAAGTGTTTCCTTTCAATTTGTGTGTGTGCGCGTGTGCTCTTTAAGCTGTAATTGCGTCTGTAGAGTTGCGCTCCATCCCCGGGTGATTTATGGCTCATGCCAGCACAGAGCTAACAAGGGCAATAAATTCCCTCACTTGCTAGTGCTACTGCAAAATGTTTGTGCATCGAGTGTGTGTGTGCGCATTTGCAAACATGCAATCATGTCATGTGGCGTACAACATGCAAACTGCCTTTGAGTCTCTGTTCTGTCCTTATTCTTTCCATAAAATCTATACAGACACACAACATCTGTATGCAAACAGTTGGATTGACTCTTCATTGGAAAAGTGACAGGTGAGTGACACAAAGTGCACGACCTTTGACACTGGTTCCCTGACCTTTGACCCCCGGGTTTGGCCAATTTGTGTGTGAGTATGCGAATGGCTGAAACATTTACTTATATGTGTGTGTGTGTTTATATGAAATGGAGAAACAGTGAAGGAAGAAGTAGAAAGTAGAAAAACAAAAAAGTATGCGCAGATCATGCAACCATAGAAACAGGCTATCAGGAATCCTTTAAATGTACATGTTTAATGCCGAACCGTCAAGTCTTGCCTTATAAGTGTTAATTTCTGCAGCACCAACAGAAATTGGAAAAAATAAAGGAGTGTTTTTCAAACAGTTTCACATCCTCCTTTCATTGTTAAAACAGACGACAGACATTCCCCTTGGAGATATGCATACTGAAAGTCAGGATTGAAAAATACTACACAGGTAAACATTATTAATTACTTAATGTAAAATAATTATTGTAATATTATTTATATATTATCGCACAACCTCATAGAGTTGTATATATATAGTATATATATACTGTTATACACGTTATATAATGACTCACTTATTAATTATGATATTTATAATTTTGTGATTTAAGTGTACAGAATGTGAATATAATTTCACAATATAATATATAATTTAATATATTACTAATATAAGACTAATTAGATTATTTTTGTAAATATATAATAAACGAATAATTAAGCTCATGCCTCTATAGGCCTGTGTTCTGCACTGAAAAATGCAAGTTTTTTTATTGAGATGACCTGCTTCATTAATTAAAGCACATTAAATATGACTGCACAAACTAATAAAGAAAATATATGTATGAAGATATTAAATATTCAAAACTTTGAGAAAAAATATCAATATAAATTTGTTAGTCATTGTTGGAATGTTCAGTGCTGCTAAGTAAATTAGTTGATTTTTGCCTCAAAATACCTCACACCTCAGAATCACAACCTAAAATGACACCTGAAAGATCTACAGCTTAAAAAAAAAGAAAGCCCAAGACAGGTGTGATATCCTCAAAGACTCAAGTCGACTCCTGACAGACACTGATCCACCTGCTGCCAGGACACAAATCTCACAAAACCACGTTTTTAAACCACTCGTACCACAGTACTGAAGTACAGAGCTGGAGATGCTTTGCTTTGTTGCTGTCAGCGAGTTGTAGCAGGGTTTAAAAAGTAGAAGGTGACTGTTCTGCACCAGTGTGTGTGATTCATGCCCTTTAAAGGCCACAGTGAACCCTCTCGTTCGTCTTAAAAGAAATAGACAGATATTCATGGCTTCCCCTCCTTTTTTCCTGATTCCCTCATTCCAAGGAGAGGTGAAAGACCATGGGAGATCTGAGGGTCGTTTTGAAACCTCCAGATCATTGTCAGGCAGCTTGCGGGTGAGTAGACACACAAACACACACACACCATTCTGGCCTCTGAACCCCAAACTCTTTCATCCAGACTAATTTTCTTTTTCCCCTCAGTCTCTCAATTTACACTGTGTTACAAGTCTCGTCGACCTCATCCGGTTGGTACACGGTTTCAACACACTCTTATCCAGTGCTGGGTAAATTACTTACAAATTGTAGTCCATTGCTGGTTATAAATTATATGGCGGAAATTGTAGTTAGTAATGTAATCTGTTGGATTACACATATTAGGTCATGTATTCTGGCTACTTTTTGATTACTTTCGGCCTAACTCGTAATAAAATATTTTCCATTCTTTGTTATCAACATCATGAAGTGCATTAAACCCCTGAAACAACTGCAGGGGGTTTGCGAGTTGAAGAAAAGCTAATAATTAATTAAATCATAAGAATGTCAAATTAAACTAATTGTGTGACCTCTCCATTTTCTGTGTTATTATATTCATCTGAGAGGTGGCTGGTGTTCGAAGTTACTGTAAAACTTTGTGAATGTACATAAGTGGTAGGATTTTTTTAGAAAAGAAAATTTAAGAGAGAAAAAAGAATAATTAGGGTGAATCAATACATTATGAATAATTTACTGCCATTTTGTAGATAATATGTTATCATGTAATCTATTAAAAGTAACGGTAATCTAATTACAAGCACTTTAAAATGCAATGTAACCTAATTACCAGTATTCATTTTTGGAATCTGATTACATAATCCAGATTACATGAAATCAGTTACTACCCAGCACTGCTTTTACGAAACTGCTGATAAAAAAAATAATAATAATTTGGCCGAAACATGGTAGCTGATTTCTTGCTTATCCAAGCTGGACATAAGCTGGTGCTAGGTGGTAGACCATCTTGGACCAGAAACATACCAGGTCAAGGTGGTCAAGATGGCTTTTAGAACATGGTGGCTGATAAACCAGCTTGCACAAGCTTATAACTTTCTTGGATCTACTAGAAATAAGCTTCCAAAACATAGCTACCAGCTTAAAGCTGTATTTCCCAACAGGAACACTTCTTTTATGCCACATAGCCTACTTCTTTTTCACAGTTTATTGTACCTCTGCCACCTTACAGGCTGACGGATATCACATACACACACACTTTCACACATACTTCATCTTGCCTTGTGGATTTCTTGGTCTTATGGACTTAAAAAATGTGAGTGGTGTTTGCCTTAGTAAAAATAGCATAGGTGTTGTGGTTTAATGCCAGAATGTTGCTATGTGGTTGATTGGTTTTTAACGTGTTGCTATGCGGTTGACAGATGACATACTGAAGTTAAACACTTACAGTCAAGAATTTGATCAAATCCCTATCCCTAAGTATAAGTAATAATAATAGTGATGCTTGCCTTCAGAAGCAATACTAATAAAAAACCCAGATACTATCGGTTTCACTGAAAGAAAACTCACTGTCAAGGGGAACGAGAAAATGACAGAGTGAGAGAAAAGGGGGAGAGAAAAAAATTGAGGGTTAAAGCTAAGTGTGTGGGTCAGACAGAATGACATGACAACTGCAATAAATGTATAGAGCTTTGTGTGGTAATTCAGTCCACCCAACAGAGGCTTAATACATAAATCAACCTCACACAAACACACACACACACACACACACTTTTCGGCACGGTTCACACATATTTCTTTACAGAGAAATCATTATTTGTAGACACACACATACACATATATACCCAGTTTGTCCAACAAAACTGGACAAAAACAAATTATCCCATCAAAACAGTGCATGTGAATTGAATGCAGTACATGAAACAATAACCATAACACTATCAAAATTTCAATCGCACTTCAATCGTTCCCCTCCATCTCAACTGTCAAAACTCGACCTAAATAAAATGTAGGCCAATGCAGTGTTTAACTGGCCTGAGGTGATAAACCACTGAAGCCTATTCACTCTTCATTTATGTGTCCCATTAAGTCACTGTGAGTGGCATATAAGTTTTTTCCTTTCCGTATTAAAGGCTCTATCTACAGCATATTAGCTGTATTCAATACCTAGTGATTATGAAAGCAAAGTAAGCTACTTAAAACACCGCAATAAGGTGACTCAGAGAAACCCTTGTGAGAAAAAAATGAACATTTGTTACCTTACCATATTAGCTCTTTACCTCACACTGAATAAAAGACTGCACAAAACTGTACAAGGAAGCCACAACATATTCAACAAAATTTCAAGCACTTTTCAAGACATCACTGAACTTTTAAAAAAAAAATCAATATGAAAAACATGATCAACACATACCTGTTTCTTCATCAATGGTGAATCTCCCAAGACCACTGCCGTCACGTATGGAGTACTGCACCTCGCCGTCCCTTCCTGTGTCATCATCCCTTGCAGAGACCTGGAGCACAGAAGTCCCGATTCGAACGCTTTCCTTTACTGATCCGTTCATGGCGAAGTTCGAGAAATATGGTGAGTACAGGTTCTCGTTAACATCCACCACCTCCAGTTCAACAAAGCTAACTGACAGGAGAGACACCGGTCGGCCTTTGTCTTTTGCTCGAACTGTTAGATTGAAGAATTGTTGAGTTTCGTAATCCAGCTCCTTGGTAAGACGAATGGCACCGCTAGTCTTGTCGACCTCAAAACGGCCATCGTAGTCGTTAGCGAGTGAGTATCGCACCTGCCCTCCAAGTCCCAAGTCAGGGTCTTGCGTATCCAGCCAGGCAATGACAGTGCCCACTGGGAGGTCTTCTAGTGCGCGGGCGCTAACAACACTTGGGATAAAGGCTGGTGGACAATCATTAACATCCTCGAGATAGATTTTAAGAGTTGTTACTGAAAATTGCTGAGCCACTCGCTCTGCTCGATCTCGCGCTTCCACTTTTAATATGAAGAACGGAACAAACTCACGGTCCAGCTGACCTGCAACATATACAATCCCACTGGAGCTGTTGATGCCAAACTGTGATGTGCTGGTGAGTAGGGAATACTGGATCTCGCCATTGAGACCTTGATCTTTGTCAGTAGCTTCCACTTGGATGACTTCGGTACCAACAGGGGTGTTTTCGGGAATGTGGGCCTGGTAGCCGTCTTGAAGAAACTGAGGTGCATTGTCATTTGCATCTGCTATGTAAACTGTAAGAAGCCTCCAGGAGGATCTTTGCGGTTGGCCTAAATCATACAGTGTGATGTTTAGAAGATAGCGATCTGTCCTCTCACGGTCTAGAGGAAGGAAGATGCTTATCACGCCATTCAGAATTCCAATACTGAAACAACTGTCTGTGTTGCCATCAGCAATGACGTATAAGAGTTGTCCATTGAACCCAGTGTCTCCATCAAAGGCTTTTACCTGAAACACACTCGTGCCAACTTGTACATCCTCACGCACAGTGATGTCAGTTGGGAAGGATTTGTCAAATTGAGGCGTTTGTCGGTTCACAGAGAACAGGTCGATAAAGCCCTCCTCCATTTTGGGTTTACTGCTAGCTTTGGCTTTCTTCAGAAGTTTCTCAGCTAGTCGTTGGGCTACTCTGGTTTCGGTACAACTAAAGCTCTTGGGCGGTGACTTCCCTTGCACTACAGATATGTTCACAAACATGAGATCGGAAAAGTGTTCCCCATCTGTAGCAGTAATTTTTAGACTGAATGAGTTTTTGGGTGCTGCAGTGTTTAGGGAGTGATGTAAGGTCATGACACCAGAATCGGGATTTAAGTCAAAGTACCCTCGCTCATTCCCTGAGAGGATCTTGTATTTGACTAGCTCTAGCTCATCAATGTCTATGGCTGACATTGTGGTGATAACCTCACCTACCGGAAGGTCTCGAGAGATTACACCAACACAGGCCACTTTCTCAAATAGGGGTTTGTTATCGTTAACATTCTCGGGGGGATCATGTGCACCTTGGTACATTGCCCTTTCCCACTCTCACGCCTATAAGGGGAACCCCAGTCAGAAGCACGAACCACAAAACTAAAACTCTCTACAGATGATTCAAAGTCTAGCTCCTGTGTTGTCGTGACTGCTCCAGTGAACTGCTGCACGCTAAAATGTAATGGTGTCAAGCTAGCCATGCTATATGTGATGTACCCGTTTTCCCCATGGTCACCATCAGAAGCAGTCACCACAACAACAGTGGTGCCTACCGCAACACTTTCATTGACAAATACCTCATAAGACTGCTGAGCAAATGACGGTGCATTATCATTGGCATCCTCAAGAATGACTCTAACCTTGACCCTAAGGTCACTGTCTACTTCTAAGACCTCTAGCTCAAATACTTCCTGTGTGAGTTGGGTGAGCCAACGTGCCGTGCTGATGACGCCAGTCATGGTGTTGATACTGAAGAACCCCGAATCAGTAGATGGGGTCAGGATGTACTCAGCATCATCTGGCTCTGGCTGGAGTTTCACAGCCTCCACAACAGTCCCAGGAGGGGCAACTTCACTCAACAGGACTTCGTATTCGTCCTTCTGAAATATGACTTCCACCGGGGCTGGTCGTGACAGTCGTAAGTGCACCGTGTGCACAGCAGAAAACTTCTGAGGTGTTCCACGATCCCGAGCCTGCAAGCTGAGGTTTAATCCAAACGGATAACTGTCCCAGTCGAACTGCTCTGTTGCACGAAGGACAAACTCTCTAGATCCTTTCTGAGTGACTTCCTCATCCACCAATTCTTCACTTGGCATCTCTGTCCTTTCGATGCTGAAGAGCTCAAGAAGGTCCCCAGCCACAATGCTCACTGTTTCAATTTCTCCATTTGCCCCTTCATCAAGATCCTCTACGGTGACCACAGCTACGACTGGGGACTTCTCAGTCCATACAGGTGCTAATGTAACAATACTCAGAATGGGCACATGCTCGTTAATCCGTTCTACATGAACAAAAAGTTTAGCTGTACTGCTTACTCCATTATTCCCATAGAGCTTCATTCCCCGGTCCACAGCCTGGATCTCAAGATCATAGCGGCTTTGAGTGTCAACATCCAACTTCCCACTGAGAGAAACAACTCCACTAGTCGGGTGTACAGTAAACAGCTCCATTCGCTCCTTGAAAAAGTAATAGAACTCTCCATTTGATCCTATATCGGCATCCGTGGCAGTGACCTGAGCTATGCTGGTGCGTAGGGGTGTGCTTTCCGCAGTGGTAACTGAATATGTGGTAGGGGAGAAAAGGGGTCGAAGGTCATTCATATCCAACACCTGCACACTAACTTTAGTCCAGGCCTCTAATGTATCCCCCTTAATGGAAGCTTTCACTGTCAACAAGTAGTTGTCCTGAACTTCACGGTTCAAGATGGCAGCATTACCCCCTTTGGTTCTTATCCGCAGGAAACAGAAATCACCCAGAGTGTACTCCTCGGCCTTGAAGAATCCTTCTTCGTCCCCGGAGGTGATGCGGTACCTCACCTCCCACGAGTGATGTTGGAGAGGGATGCCCATGCGCACCTGGCTGGCAGCGTAGGTGCGGGCGGCCGAGTTCTCGTAGACCGACGCATGGTACAGTGGTTGAGTAAACTGTAGGCGGGACCTTTCACCTTGGCAGTGGCCTGGAGGTGGAGAGAAGAACAGCAAGAGGGCCAATTGTAGGATAATGGCCCATATGCCTGCCCAAAAGGCCATGCTCACTGCCATCCCATCACCAAACCCATCCTGGAGACAGAGAGAGAAAAAAAAACAGAGAAAGATGTTAGGAAGAGCAGATGACATGACAGTACACAACCTGACCTTTCACATCTAAAGCTCATAGGTCACTAGGGATCAGTCAAAAAGATCAAGCACAAGCAGAGGAAGTTGTGTTCTGAAGAAGGGCTGGTAGCCAGGCAACCGCAAGCCAAATGACATCACTACCCAGGTCTCAAAATGGACATTGACACACAATTATATACTAGGGAAAAACCAGGAGGATGCAATTCAGGAAAATTCACTTACACACACATACTACACACAAGAAAAAAACAGCAGGAGAATGCAAGTCAGGAACAAAATAATTATAGAGAACGAAAGATCAAAAATACAACCCGTGAAAATGAAGAGACACACACACACACACACACACACACACACACACAAACACACACACATGTTTTTATGGTTTTAAAAAAGCTCTTGAGAAAGGACAAAATGCTGTGGATTCAGCAATATACTGGTTATGATTAAAGTGCTGCTGGAGTGGAAGTCTGTGAGTGTGGATTTACTTAGCTATACTTGGGGAACACAATTGTCCCTAGAAGTTAGCTGAATCCGACCAAGCCTTTGGGACCCTAAAACAAAATAACTGCCAGCGAACAACACAACTTAAACAATCATAAATCCAATAAATATATATATTTTTTTAAATTCTAAAAATGCTAACGTTTTCATTTAGGTTATGTTAGTTTTAATTAGCTTTATACAAAACAACAGCAGTCTAAGGTATGTCCTCAATTTGTTGTGTTTGTGAGTTCATGCTTGCAAGTAAGGCATTTTGCATGTGTGTGTGTGTGTGTGTGTGTGTGTGTGTATTGGTATAGGACATCAACTCTAGTTTTAAGACACGATTGGTTGTGGTGCCCTGCTTGGGATGGGTTTAGATTGTCCCAGTCCACAAAAATGCAATGCTGACCTTACCATGCACACACACACTGTCCAACATTTGCCCACACAAAAACACACATGCATACACAAAATACACACACACACACACACAGAATGGAGTTGCTGTGGTCAGCCCACACATGACTCAGCACACACATACACACACATCCCCTTCCACCTCTAATGATATCCTACAGCATACTCACCAACTCAAGTCTCACAAATTGGAATCGGCACACACACACATACACACACGAGAACTCAAAATGCAGAGATCAGCTTATTTTATTTCTCAGGGTCTATTTCTCTCGGTTTCTCTCTCCATCACACTCTTGTTCTCTCTCTTTGTGTCCACATACACTGGCAGACAGTCTGTCAGATTAAAACCAACAGGCATTTTGGAGCAGTCAAGGTTCAGTACGCAAACAGTGCCTTGTCTCCCCAAAAGCCTTGTTTAGACTGACCAAATCTCCGGCTCATCTGGTTATAGACTTTACACAACACAATAAAAATGCATATCATGAGGCCAACACAAACACTGCAGTGCATAAACACATAGACACTATCAAAACTACCTAGCTAAAAAAATTATATTCCAACATTTTTTGAATTTTCCATCTTGGTTATTGTTATATTCAAATGTCCAGTTGGACTACTATACAGCAACTTCAAATGAGGCTATTGCAATTTTAACTATGCATTTATATAAGTGTTAGCATAACTTATCTGGAAAAGTTCACTCAATATTTGTATTAGCAACCTAGCAAGTCATGCTGTTAAAGATCTAGTCACTGTAACACTGTATGTAACATGAAAACACTGCTTAACCTAAGGTAAGGCATCAATATTACTTTAAACATTATTAATTACAATGACTTTTAGGAGTAATACAACTTCAATCACTCTCAAATAATGTTTTATTAAAAACTTTCAAATAATGAAAATAACTTTTTTTAATCAAATATTAATAACATTATTAGAACCCCCATTACTAATATTTGAAAAATAACAAAATATTATTAAATTTCAATTTTTGTAACATTGGCCAATTTTTTTTGCATTTTTTTAATGTTAGTATAACATATCTGAAAACATGCACTTAGCAAGGTGTTGAATATGTAGTTCAATAAAGTACAGCTTAATATAAGGTAACACATCAATGTTACTTTGATCATTTGGGGAACAATTATTATTATAACTATAAAAAACGTTAACAAGAACTTTTTTAGTTGTAGTACTCATCCTTCAATGACTTTCAAACAATGTTGCACTAAAACTAGGGCTGCACGATTATGACAAAACTCATAATTGTTGATTATTCCCTTGGAATTGTAATTGCGATTATCACAATTTACATTGAATGATGTGTGTATACATTATGTTTCACATAACTTTGTGGGAACTTGAATCAAACACAAATAACATCATTATGCCTTCCATTAACAATATTTAAAAATAACACAACCTTTATGTAAGGTTAGCCAACATTTTTAGAATGTCCTAGATGGACAAAACATTGCCAACTATTCTATTAGTACACACTATCGATCATACTAACTCCCACAGTGGTACACACACACACACACACACACACCCACACCCCACACACACAGAAAGGTCACAAGGAGTGCGACCGGGGAGAAGACCCATCGCCAAGGAACCACCACTACACACACACACACACACAGAGATACTCATTAATTAACTACAAAAACATTATCAATAAAAAGCCATTATCCACAAAAGCACAAAGCATTACCAATACATAAAGCCATTATGACAAGCCACTGTCAATACAATTGCACACTAAAATAACTACATGACATATTTCCCAGTCACAAGTCACGCAAACTTTAACAAAATAGATGTACCAAGAGCCACACTTAGCAAAATGCAGTTTGGAAACATTAATGAACTTGGGATCCTGTGTTCGGTTCATTCACATACAACAAATACTCTAAAGAAAAACTGCACTGAACAATCATGCTTTGTGTTTTCTTTTCTAATGCAAAGTGTTTGTGTGCGTGTTTATCTGCTGATATCTTGTTATCTGAAAACGGCATTATAATCTATTCTCTGACAGCTCCGCGTTTAAGAAAAGCCGCAGCGCTCCACAGCATCTGAATGCGTGTGCGTAACGTGACGACCAATCCAATATCCCAAGAAACAGAGAGGAAGTGATGTAGAACAAAGCGCATTTCCATAACAGAGAGAATTCTAAATGACAAGAGTGTGTGTGAGATGTTCTGATATCCATAGACCACGGCATTATCCTTTCACTTCAGTTTCACATTTAAGAAAAGCCGGACTGACGTTCTTCTTCTAAATGCCTGTATGCGTATTAGTGCTGTCACAATACCAACATTTTAGTAGTTGATACCTAAAGCAAGTGAACTTTTATGACAGAGGGGAAAGCTTTTATCCAATTAGAAATGACCTTCAGTCAATCCATACAAAAATTGGTCATTTTATTATAGTAAAAGTGTAGTAACCATGGTTTTTTGGGCGATTTGGTTAACATTTGTATAACTACTACAAATACCGTGGTTAAACTATGGTTAGTGTAGCAAGACCTTGGTTTAACCACAATAACCATGTTTTTTGGTTTTATTGTTGCAAAACCATGGTTAATTTTTTTAAGGGAATTACCATCATACATAGCTAACCATCACCCAATAGTATATATACTGTATAAAAACACTTTGCATTATTATGTTTAGTTTTTCTTTTATATTATATGTAACATATATGGTAGAAATAAATTGGCCTATAAGGTAGAATAAACTAATGTTTGAAAAGATATGCTAAATTTTATAAGCTCAGAAGCTAACCATACTAGCTTAGCATAACTGTTTAGCCATTTAGCCTCTATTCCACTGTTGAAAAAAACAGCATATGCTGGTTCGGTATGTTTTGACGCTGGGATGCTGGATTAAGATGGTCCTTTGCTGGTTTAAGATTGTCCTTTGCTGGTTTAAGCTGGTCCTTAGCTGGTCATGTGCTGCCAAGCTGGTCCGACCAGCTTAAGACCAGCACATGACCAGCATAAACCAGCAAAGGACCAGCTCAAACCAGTATCCCAGTTTCAAAACATACCTAACCAGCATATGCTGGTTTTTATATACCCTAAGCAAGTTACAACACATAATCATAGCAGTACTGTCAAGTATTACATATATACAAAATTTCTCAGTTTGTTTACAAGTATTAGCTTTGTTTAACATTAATTTAATAAGAATAGGATCAATAACAAATGTATATAAAGGCTCATTTGCCTAGCTTGAACAAACCTTATAAAAATTATCCATGGTTTTACTATAGTAATAGTGTAGTAACCATGTTTTTTTTTTTTGGCAGATGCATTTGCATAACCACAGTTTTATTACAAATACCATGGTTAAACTATGGTTAGCATAGCAAAACTATGTTTAATTTTTGTAAGGGAAACAATCACAATTAAGCAATATTGCAATATGTTTTTGAACAGGCAACAAAATAGCCACCTATTGGGGTCTAAGAAGACACGACTGGAATGGAATACTTATTACTTCCTAAAACTTTGTCTGTTATTTAATGGCCCAGTCAGTCAATGACTTCACAGACAGCGTTTCTGCATGAAGGTACAGAAACTGGTTTCACACAGGCCTCAAAGGCACCATAACGTCCCGTCTAATGATCTAGAACAAATTCGAGTGAGCTTTAGACATAACCAAGAGAATATTTTATGACTACAATGCTTGTATCTCAGAAACGGAATCACAAGTTGGACATTTGTTTGGACCGATTTACTTACTCCCAACCACTTCATTAGACAGCAGTTTTATTCTTCACATAAGGATACGCCAACAAAATCAGACCAGATGAAGGCATTTCTATAGCTTTTACTGTCAGACAGCACTGCAGAAAGACTGTTAAAATGAAATGTATTTTAAATTTAGCATTAACTTTGTTTCTAAGTACTGGTAGTTTTATTTTTCTGCTACTGCTTGTGTTTTTTCATCTGTGTGTGACAACAAATCCAATATTCTGAGTGTCGCATATAGGATGTGAGGGAGAACGAATGGCCATTTCCATAACAGAGAGTTCTGATGGACTACGTGTTGTGTGTGTGTGTGTGTGTGTGTGTGTGTGTGTGTGTGTGTGTGCTTGTTTTGGTGTCATTAATTGGAACGGGATCTTTATTGCTGCTGGCATTGGTTTCTGTAAGCGTCCTGTCAGTCTGAGCCAACGACCTCTGAACACACACACACACACATTTCCTTCACACATGCTGCGGCTAAACGGACAGTGCTAACAAGCGCAGTGTGTGTATGTGTGTTTGAGGGGACGTTTGTGATTTGGTGGTCCCTCATGCAATCATGCGACCCGCAGAAGCAGAGCAAAAACCCTCAGAGAAAAAGTGAGCGGGAGAGGAGGACAGTGAGTTCAAAGCTACCAGTGGAGAGTCTATGTATTATACATAAGACAAAGAAAGGCAGAACAAGTATGCGAGAGAGAAAAGTTGTGTGATTCCCTCTTGTCATGTCCAGTCTGTTACTGTGTGTTGTTCTGGTGGGATGAGTTTTATTTTGTGAGATGTGGTGCACTCACTTCACAGGCTTTCTTGAACACCAGTATGCGCGTGTGTGTTTGTGAGAGAGAAAGATCAAACATCAGAAAAACTTTTAAACACCCTCAAATAGACCAATGTTGAATACAGCAGTTGAAGAAGACAATAAATTATCCTGCAGTATTAAAAAATCCTGAAATTTGTAGGCAAAAACATCTGAAAACGTAGCAATGTACTGTACGAAACACAGATCACAGAGGACACTTTCAAACCAAGCAGATTTTGCTTCATCAATAGAGCAAATTCATGCGCAAATCCTGAACCAGTTGTGAAATCTGTCTGGGGAAATATCAAAATGACTGGATTTCATCTGCAAAAATTCACCAAACTATGATAAATACATGTTCTTTTCACCAAGTAATTATAAATTAAATTATATTCTCTTTGCAGTTCCTTTACAATCGCATCATGTGCAGTGTCCACGGCACTATATTTCATGATATACATATATATGATATTATGGGATTTATCACAAGAATGAAGACTAAATATACCACAGTTAATCTATAGTACTCTAATTGTTTGACTAATGAAATCCCATTGCCTTTCCAGCTAGTTGTAACTGCAGAATACAATCACTTTGACTGAATCATAATGAATAATGAATCATAATGAATCAATAACGAAATAACAAGGATAATGAATCATTCAAGAATTGTGACTTGGTTTGAATGACTCATTGCAAAGAACCAATTTAAAGGAATGATTCACTCACCTATTGAGCATTGCAATGGCTTGCGACCAAGTTTCCTTCTAACGAAAGCTATATTTAGACAATTAAATACTGTAGAGCAGAACAGTGCAAAAATTTTATGTCGCTATAGAAATATAAATGATCTATAATGACTTTTCAGATTTTTCTGTCTATATCTTCTTCAGAAACAGTTTGTTAGAACATTATGGCAGTGTTTGACTCCAAATCAAGACTGAGACCAGAAGAGGGTCGAGTCCACATGCTCCTGAGACCAAAACCATGAAAATATGCTCTTGGACTTGGATCTCAGTTCTTAGATTTTAGTCTTGTCATGGAGCATCTTGACTTGGACTCGACCCTCTTGGTCTTGATTCAAATGAACGGGTCTCGACTACAACACTGCATTGTGGACAATACTTCACTCTAGAAACTACAATTCTCAATGTATATGAACTGAACAACCTTCAAATGTGTTCTTCAATCTGCTTTGAGACTCCTTACACATTTTCCTCAAAAAACCTCCATAATCACCACATCTCTCTTCAATTTAGCTTTCCTCAGGACATCACTGGACTAATTTGCAGTCTCATAAAAAGGCCCTGCTATCTAGTATAAAACAATTAGAGGAAGAGCGACAACCGTTAGTTGCAGGATGTACATTGTCATCTATATGAATAAAATTATGTCCCTCATTCCAGCTTGAATGAACTGCCATCTGAATGCATGATTTTTAAAACAGAGGAGTCATAAAAAACATTATCCTTACCGTCCATCCTCACAATCTGCCCAATTCAAGTTTTTCTTTCACAATAACCCTTTTAACCCACGTTCTTTGTATTTCATATCTAACTTGAGGGAAAGTACTTTACTTTTTTAAAGCCTATTTGGACTTACATTCCCAAGATTTTTTCTCAGTATTAGGGGTGTGCGATATTGACAAAATTAGTTCTTGATATTTTTTCGATAACGATAAATAATTGTGTTTTTATGCTGGTACCTTGGCTGGTACCTTGGCCTGTCATGGATAAATAAATATGACACAAAAAGTGCCAGAAGGTGGCGGCAAGTGCCTTAATTGAGTGATTTATTGAATCATGCATTCAAATGATTTGTTCAAAACAGCTGATTCGTTTAGAAACGAGGCAAGTGGCTGTCTTCATGAATGGATCATTGATTTATTGACTTGATTTTTTCAAAAACAGATTTTTGATTGAATGAAATACTCAATACCGCAGTGTTGCTCTGAGGCTATGTTTACACTAGTGCGTTTTCATTTTAAATCGCATAACTTTTGCTATGGTTACGCCTGACATTTACATTACTCTGGCGTTTTCGACCCTCAAAAGCCCCGTTTACACTAGTGCATTTTTGTTTTAAAACGGCATTTTAGAATGAAAACGATCCTTGTCTACACTGGCGTTTTCGCTGCGTTTTAGAAACGATCTCCATCTACACTACACAACCGAAAAAGAATGTCACGTGACCATTCATGCAGGTACAACCGTAGGTAGCCAATGTATAGGTAGATTCCTAATATTTAGATGGCGGACGTGTTAGGAGTGGTCGAATGGGGAATCTACCCATAGCCTACATATCTATGGGTAGAACCATGAGCATTATGTTATTGTTTACACGTCGTCAAGGATACACGGAGAGAATGTGGGCAGCCACGCCATCATTTTCAAAAGTCTCTCTGTTTTGGTCCGTTTACACTGAAACCCAACCCCAGAGTTTTCAAACTAAAACGGGGTCTGCAGCATTTTCAAAAGTCTCAGTTTTCGAGGGTGGAAAATGCCAGAGTAGCGTAAACGATAGGCGTAACCGTAGGAAAACATATGTGTTTTAAAACGAAAACACACCAGTGTAAACGGGGCCAACAACGGAGATTTTCGAAAACGCTGCAGACCCTGTTTTAGTTTGAAAACTCCGGGGTTGCGTTTCAGTGTAAACGGACCAAAACAGAGACTTTTGAAAATGATGGCATGGCTGCCCAAATTTGCTCTGCGTATCCTTGACGACCATGTAAACAATAACATCATGCTCATTGTTGTACCTGAATGAATGGTCATGTGATGTGTTTTCGGTTAGTGTGGACGGAGATCGTTTCTGAAACGCAGTAAAAATGCTAGTGTAGATGAGGACAAGCTAAGGCCCTGTCCACACGAACGCGGTTATTTTTAAAACCGCAGTTTTTTCTATGCGGTTAGGCCGTTCGTCCACATGCAAATGCCGCACATCTAATATTAAGACAAGTCATGTCACTCGGCGGCCATCTTTGAAATGCCTCTCGGGCAAGTGCTACTTCTATCTCTTTGAATGGGGAAACATCAAATTCTCCAAAACTGTTCACTAAGTTTACGATTAAATTTCATATTTGAAATCACCAAAGAAATCTGACAACAACTGTGTCATAAATGTTGTTACTTTTGCTCAAATAGCGTTATAAAAAGCTTATTTTTCAGGTTAGATCAGCCAGTGCGCATGCGCAGTCCTAACCGCACGTCTCAGAAAGCTGATTGTTTCTATAGCAACCAGGACTTCTAATGGCAGCTGCAGTGACGCACTGACTTTACCGATTTGTGATTGGCTCTTTTACTCAGAAGGCGGTGCTTCCTGCGATTGAGCGGCCATATTGAGCGTTGCATTTTTCCCCATTCAAAACTATACGAGTGACACGTCTTGGGTATTCTATAGTCTTTGCACCAGTTCACTGAAACCAAACAGTTTTGAAAACACCTGCCAGGGTAAACATTTTCAAAAACTCCGGTTGCAGTGTTATCGTGTAGACAGCGAAACCAGAGATTTTGGCTTGTGACGTCGGAGCATGCGCTATTATCTCCACCTACTGGAAACTTTTTCAAGCTTCTGATTGGCCAACATGGATTTACGGTAGCGATTATATCGCCACCTGTTGGTTTGGCATGCCCTTGACAGTGCTTCATAGCATGCGTTTGCGTTTTCATGTGGACGGATTTTTTTTTTTTTAAACGGAAGAAGGAAAAACTCCTTTATAAAAAAATACCCATGTACCTTTTTGTTTCTGATAGTAACCCCTCTCTCAACCCAAATGCCCTGTTTCCAGATCTAGTGTAAATATGGCCTGAGGCGATCAAATGTTCTGCTCCGGCTTTGTTTGGAACTATTTTTGTTGATGAAACAGAAATAAAGAGACAATATTGTGTCTAAAATGTAACTCACTCAGTTTTAACTTTTTGTTTTTTGAACTGTTGAATAAAATGAATATCTGAACATGTCTAATATTCATATGTCAGCTTGTACATTTATTATCAGATGATAAAATAAATCGCACATCTCTACTCCGTATATTTGTCTCAGCTTTAGGTTCTTATTTTACAAGCAAAATAAAACAAATTTCTTTATAAACACTGACTAAAATAGAGCAAGATAGAAGATACCAAAATATTAAAATGAAACCGAAAGCATGATAGAAAAGGTTCATGCTGTCCACCTTTGTGTTACAGTTTCCAAAACGACATGGTCCCTGTCATATGTATCTCTGCAGGAATAATAGGCACAGTGTGAACCGAACCCTGCTGACATGAAGGTGCGTGTTCACGCTCAAGGTTATATTAAACATCAATCAAGCCCAAGCATGCAGACACCACATTTCTGTGTTCTAGTCCAGCGGTTATGTGTGTCACAGACACGCCAGTCTTCGTTAGCATGTAAAGCACCCTCCGTCCTTTAATATTTTACTTTGTGCCTTCACGGCTCTGTGGCCACTATAACGTTAAAAGCGGGCCGTTCAGTCACTGAAGCAAAAAAACTGTTTCAAATCAAAACACGCCCTCAAACACACCCCAGTGAAAAATGATTTTAGAGAGCAAATCTGCACTTTACAGAAACATGATAACTAGTATTTATTAATGAGGAGTAGGAGGATTCGTAGATTAAAGTTTTAAGAAGCTAGCAAATATGGAAACGTAATGTGAGCCGTCAAGATTTCGAATCGAGCTGTGGATGAAAAAGTTGTAGGCCTACTAATGAAATGAAACCGTTTTCAGGCTCTGTTGGTCGGAAACATCATAATGCAGACATAGATGCACTCTGGGAGTTGTTATGGATAGAAAATGCGAAGTACAGCTGGTGCTGTATCATTGTTAGTGTTGAGTTACTGTATCCTGAAGTACAGAGAGTGATGTTAACACCAGCTCTGTGATTGTCTTTAAAGGTGTTAATTGAGCCGAAGAACACTTTTATTATTGAATTGGTGAGTCACATTGTGTTTGTTTGTATTGTTTTGTCTTTAGCTTTGTTCTACTTTCCATTCACCAGTGAATAACTTATAAATAAATAAATAAAATATTAGTTATATATACAGTATATATATATTTTTTTACATAAAAAAAGATTAATTACATAAAATAAAACAATAAAACAAATAAACAAACACAAAAAACAAAATAAAATTATACAAAATATGAAATAGAATGATAAAATAAAGAGAAATAAAATATTACATAAAATATAAAACAAAATAATACAAGCATTAATAAAAACAAAAATGGAATAAAAAATAAAATATATAAACAATAGTAAAAACTAAATAAATATCAAATAAAATGTAAATATAAGCAATAAAAATTAAAATGAACAAATAAATTAACAATACAAGCATGAGTAAAATAAAAATATAATAACATCAAACAAACAAAAAAATTTCGATTATGTAATAATTGGGACAGGCCTATGTTGAGTTGATCTGAGCTTTGTTGTTTTGTGGACTGTGATGTGTTGTGAACAGTGAGGTTCTGTTGGATTTGATTACATCTCTGTGTTGTTGTGAGCGGAAATCTGAGATTCAGTCACAAAGACAGTCATCCACACACACACACACACACACAAACTGACAACCATAATGTCTCTGTACACGTCTGTATATCTTTCCTCTCCAGGAGACAGCAAGTCCTTACACACTACTGCGGCTTTCACCTACACAAAAACCTCAGCATGCCTCTGGAATAACAATACATTCACTATCACACACTCGCACGTAAACACACTTCACTTCTCCTGAGGTGAGACGACCTACTTCTCTCCTTTACAGTGCTGAGGCGATTGAGAGAGAGAGAACTGACAGAGAATCTTCCTTCTGACCAGAAATCCTCAGAGATGTGATCCTGAGGCAGCCAGGAGTTTAGTTCAACACACACACACACACGCACACACACACACCACAGCACACACACACACACACACACACACAGAAGGATAGCTCATATGCCAAACCCCCAGAGAGCACATCAGTTCTGCTGTAATAGAAGAAGAGAGCGAAAAGACAAAGATGAGAAAATAGCAAAATAAAAGACTAGAGACATGAGAGGGAGAGAGAGAGGAGAGAAGAGGGAGATCCTGACAGCTTGCCAGGATTTTTCCAAACCGTCCCTCGCTGTCCCACCAACGGAGTGACCAGAAACAGTTGTGTTGTGCATTACTGTGTCGGTCTGTTTTCTATTCTACTGTGTATTCTATTATGTACAGTGGGTACGGAAAGTATTCAGACCCCCTTAAATTTTTCCATCTTTGTTATATGCACCATTTGCTAAAATCATTTAAGTTAATTTGTTTCCTCATTAATGTACACACAGCACATCCATATTGACAGAAAAACACTGAATTGTTGACATTTTTGCAGATTTATTAAAAAAGAAAAACTGATATATCACATGGTCCTAATTATTAAGACCCTTTGCTCAGTATTTAGTAGAAGCACCCCTTTTGATCTAATACAGCCATGAGTCTTTTTGGGAAAGATGCAACAAGTTTTTCACACCTGGATTTGGGGATCCTCTGCCATTCCTCCTTGCAGATCCTCTCCAGTTCTGTCAGGTTGGATGGTAAACGTTGGTGGGCAGCCATTTTTAGGTCTCTCCAGAGATGCTCAATTTGGTTTAAGTCAGGGCTCTGGCTGGGCCATTCAAGAACAGTCACAGAGTTGTTTTGAAGCCACTTCTTCGTTATTTTAGCTGTGTACTTAGTGTCATTGTCTTGTTGGAAGGTAAACCGTCAGCCCAGTCTGAGGTCCTGAGCACTCCTTGAGAAGGTTTTCGTCCATGAAATCCCTGTACTTGGCCGCATTCATCTTTCCCCTCGATTGCAACCAGTCGTCCTGTCTTTGCAGCTGAAAAACACCCCCACAGCATTATGTTGCCACCACCATGCTTCACTGTTGGGATTGTATTTGACAGGTGATGAGCAGTGCCTGGTTTGTCCACACATACCGCTTAGAATTAAGGCCAAAAATTTCTATCTTGGTCTCATCAGACCAGAGAAATCTTATTTCTCACCATCTTGGAGTCCTTCAGGTGTTTTTTAGCAAACTTCATGTGGGCTTTCATGTGTCTTGCACTGAGTAGAGGCTTCCGTCGGGCCACTCTGCCATAAAGTTCCGACTGGTGGAGGGCTGCAGTGATGTTGACTTTCTACAACTTTCTCCCATCTCCCGACTGCATCTCTGGAGCTCAGCCACAGTGATCTTTGGGTTCTTCTTAACCTCTCTCACCAAGGCTCTTCTCCCCCGATATCTCAGTTTGGCCAGACGGCCCAGCTCTTGGAAGGGTTCTGGTCGTCCCAAACGTTTCCATTTAAGGATTATGGAGGCCACTGTGCTCTCTCTTAGGAACCTTAAGTGCAGCAGATTTTTTTTTGTAACCTTGGCCAGATCTGTGCCTTGCCACAATTCTGTCTCTGAGCTCTTCAGGCAGTTCCTTTGACCTCATGATTCTCATTTGCTCTGGCATGCACTGTGAGCTGTAAGGTCTTATATAGACAGGTGTGTGGCTTTCCTAATCAAGTCCAATCAGTATAATCAAACACAGCTGGACTCAAATGAATGTGTAGAACCATCTCAAGGATGATCAGAAGAAATGGACAGCACCTGAGTTAAATATATGAGTGTCACAGCAAAGGGTCTGAATACTTAGGACCATGTGATATTTCACAGTTTGTCTTTTTTAATAAATCTGCAAAAATGACAACAATTCTGTGTTTTTCTGTCAATTGGGTGCGGTGTGTAACATTAATGAGGAAAATGGAATATAACAAAGAGTGAAAAATTTAAGGGGGTCTGAATACTTTCCGTACCCACTGTATCTCTATTGTGTTGTGCTGTTGAGTTATTCTGCAGTATTCTGCGTATTGTGTTCTGTTGTTGCTTTGTACTGTACTGTTGCACTGTATTGTTATTGCTAATTAAACCTAAAACTATTAAAAATGGTTTTCATTAATTGAAATAAAGCAAAAATAAAATAAGATATAAATACTAGATGAAAAACCTAAATGAAACTTAAATGAAAATCAGAAATGTTGCCTTGACAACTAGCTGAAAAGTAAAATTATTGTTTCTAAAATTAAAAAAATACTAAAACCTAAAAATAATAAATAGAATACGATTATAAATAAAACAAATAAAATAAATTGAATTAAATGTTTTTTAAAAAAAATAATCGGACAATAATAAAAATTCAACGCACATCACACAAATTAATTAAAATAAACTGAAAATATAAATGTTAATTTCCAAATATATTAATACTATAATAGTCTATAAATATAAAAAAACACAGCCATTGCATTGACCTTTGTTTTCCATTCTATTGTGCATTCTATAATGTATTTCTATTGTGTTGTGCTGTGCTGTGAGTTGTTCTATAGAATTATGTTATGTTATGCTGTTTTCTAATGTATTGTGTTCTGCTTTTGCTTTGTCCTGTATCTCAAAATAGTTTTCATTAATTGAAATAAAGCAGAAACACAATATAGATATTAGAATGAAAAAACATGTATATGGAATATTAGAAATATTGCCTTGGCTACTAATTGAAATAAAATAAGTTTAAGTTAAAGTAAAACTGAAAATTAAAATAAAGCTAAATGTAAATGCCAATAAAATGACAAAAAAGACTTACACTAACATTAAAACCGAAAACACAGAAATAGAAGCCAATTCAAAACATTATTATTTAAATAACACTAAAATCACACTGCTATAGTTTTATTTTGTGGCATTCTGTTGTGTTCTAATGTGGTTTATATTGAGTTTATTGTGTTGTACTGTAAGAGACAGTGGCATTGGACGGTCGATAGTTTGAAGAAAAGAGTGAGAAGAGGACAGGGAACAAGGGAGCTGGCAAAGGAGAGAAGAAATGGTGTGATGAGAGAAAATGAGAGCACAGGAAGGATCAGAGCGTGATAACGAAGTAAAAAAATGAGCAAAGAGATGACCGAGAATGAGTGAAAGAAAAAGGAAATGAGAGCAGAAAAACCACAGAAGAGACATCCAGAAAGAGATAGCAGCAGTATTTCCTTTTAATTTGCCCTGCTGTAAAGAAATATCACAGATGATATTTCAGAAATCTCGGCTGCTGGAAAGAAAGAGATGGAGAGCGACGGGTGAGATGAAGGAGGGGGTTTTGAGAGAGAGAGAGAGAGAGAGAGATGGAAGAGTGTTTGACTGCATAAGCACGCTCAAACTCTCACTGGAGGAATTCTCCTTTTGTGTTTTTAATTGTGGTCACCAGAGGCCTCATTGGCTGTTATCACGGCTCTGCTTATTGGCTGACAAAACACTGTTGTGATTTGATTAGCCCCTTGAGAGACCCCGGCAACAAACCACGCCTACTTTCCGTTAGGAGCTTGTTATTATGCAGAATCTTCATGCTGTGGGATCAAAGTTGGCCTACACATAAATTCCCAAGCAAATTTACCTTTCACACTGTGTTGGTGTGCAATATTTACATCTTATATGCATTTCATTAGCATTTGCCTTTCGGAGCGCTGCCTAAAATCAAGGATTTGCGTCTGGAAAATTGCCTAAAATGTGTCTGCGTTATAATGAGGTTAAAAAAAGCAGACTGTAATTTTGGTAATTAATAACTGCAAGCTTTTCTGTTTTTCTACTTTCTCTTTACTTCCGCCTGTCAAATTATTTCACTCTATTTCTTAAAGAAAATATTAATGTAGTGTAAAAATCCTACAAAAACCTACTTAATATACAGCAGGTGTCGAATATTTGAGGTGGCGTAGATGAGGAAAACACTATCAAGGATTGAAGTTGATTAATTGTCATTAACTGGAGAGAGAGAAAAAAGGAAGAAAAAAAACCTAGATGAAGAAAACTTGTCAAGACAAACTTTGAAGTAGTTTTAAAAACTTGAAGTGTGAATGTTTTTAGGCCATGCAGTCTATCAGACATAAAGAACAACAAAGAACGATAGAAGGAAAGAAGGACATAGAATGAACAACAGTGAGAACAACAGTGAGAACGATAGATAGTCCTAACGACAGACATAACGACAGAATGATAGAAATAACGACATATACTGTAACAGATATAACTACAGACAGAAAGAACAACAGATAGATATTGATTATAGGATAAATATAGCATGATAAATAGACATAACAGACAGAATGATAGATAGACACAATGACAGATAGATATAATAATAGATATAGCGGCAGATAGACAACAACAGATTGATAACAACAGAACGATATATAAAACGACAAATAGACAATGACAGACAGAATAATAGATAGATATAATGATTGATATAATAACAAACAGATATAACCACAGATATAACAATAGATGTAATAATAAATATAACGTCAGACAGAAAGAACGACAGACAGATATAAAGATCGATAAAATGACAGACATTACAAAAGACAGAATGACAGACATAATGATAGATATAATGACAGCCAGACAGAACGACAGACAAATATAACAAAAGATATAACTACAGACATAAAGAATGACAGACAGATTTAACAAAAGACATGCCTACAGACAGAAAGAACAGGTAGATATATAAGGACAGATAGATAGAATGAACGACAGACAGATATAACTATAGATAAAATGAGACATAGCAACAGACACAATGACAGACATAATGATAGATATAATAGTGAATATATCGACAGCCAGACAGAAAGACAGACAGATATGTAGGATCTGTCTCACAACAGACCCACCTACATGATGGAGACACACACATCAAACCAGCACATTCCATGGAAGGTTGTTGAGGTTCGTTTCTCCAGCCATCTGTAGTCGTAAAACTCATGCTCTATCGAGTAAGGTGAAAGCATTCCCTGGACTGTTTGGCTATATCTCAAGATAAGCTAAAAAGGACAGTACTTTAACGGTGCTTAAAATGGTTTTACGGGCTTGCAAAGAGCAGATAGAAATACCCTCATGACCAGTGGACGCATAAATTGCTAAACTCCGATCAACAAAAGAGACAATTTTATGGCTCCCTGTCCAGCAGGAGACTTTCCAGGAAATGTCCAGAGCTGACCTGATAGTGACCGGAGAACTCGACACTTTTCCCCCCGCATTCCAAGGAAAGAGACAAGATGTCGTTTGACAATCGTTTGCTAATAATTGAAAGTATAAAATGATCAGAGCATAGAATTACAAATAGTAGGTTGTTTGTTGTATATATATATGCTTGACGTGTTTCATGTAATCGGTGCAACTTTAACCAGTGTTTAATTACCCCTTTTTAGGAAATAAGGATATTAAAACTGTGTAATATGTGAAGTTTAATCTTGAACGAATGAAAACCCGAAATGCAGAAGGTTGAAATGAAGTAGACTTTAATAGTATGTACAATATTTGCATTTAAGAGACGTTATAGACGTATCAACATATTATTATAGATGTCCTCATATAAATGAGAGCCTCTGGTTAATGTATGCACACTCCGCCCCTTAAGAAGTCGATTGGAAGCCAGCGTCAGGGGACGGACTTATGCCACAGAGCAAAACCCGAATGCAGAACAGAATCCATGGGTTTTTTTGGTTAGCTAGCTGGCTTGCAACTTCTCCGGCTCTCGCTGGTCGCTGTGTTAGAGCACCTGCATGCGTGCTCACATTTACCATCAAAAGCGACCAGCAAACTAAAACTCAACACTTCAGTGATACTTCGTTGAAATCGTCAACAAACTTGAAAGTCTAAGACTCTCAACAGATTGCTTGCGCCTCTGCGTCATCACAAACCGACGAGGGATTCCCAAAAGACGTCATCCTGACGTCACCGACGCGTCAGTGACGGGGTTTCCCTCAAAGACCTCCAGGAAGCCCGCAGCAACCACGGAGTCAACTCAGCTGTCAACCAGCGGAACGCAAGTAAACAACATTTCTATGATCTGCTGAACTGGTAAATTTTAGATTCGCTGCTCTGTGAATTCTTAAGGTGAATTACCATCACTCGTGAAAACGAGGTAGAACTATGAAACTCAGAACTCCGTTAACAGACTTTCCTTCCTCTGAACTGTATGTTTGTGTGTTTTAGCTTAAGTTTATGTGATCTAGAATAGCCAATAAATTTCATGTTTCATTTATAAGAAAGCAATTGTCTGGTGTCAGATAATTTTGTGTCAACTCTATTGCCAAAAGATCCTTGCTTGTTACCTTAGCTCGTAGCTTACGCATAATAATTACCTCTGTTAAGAGCTCACAAATAATCATAACTGTATTTCACCCGTGGCCAGGGAGAATACAAAATTTACATATTCAATTGGTAATATACACTGACATCAACTTCTCGCTGGTCGAGTAGCTGATAAAAGTATAAACTATTGAAAGTCAAAGTCAGTTTTGATCAGGTGGACCTCGAATTCTCAGATCGAGTTCTTTTAAAACCTGAGCTAGAAATAAACCTGAATGAATTAATAATGATTAATTCCCTTACAACTAAGTAAATTATTACAGATATAACAATAGATATAACTACAGACAGAAAGAACAACAGTCATATTTAACGATAAAATGACAGACTTAACAACAGACACAATGACAGACATAATGATAGATATAATGGTGAATATAATGACAGTCAGACAGAAAGACAGACAGATATAACAATAGATATAACTGCAGACAGAAAGAACAACAGTCATATTTAACGATAAAATGACATAACAGACAGAATGAAAGACATAATGATAGATACAATGATGAATATAACGACAGACAGATATGTCAATAGATGTAACTACCGACAGAAAGAACGATAGGCAGCTATAACAACAGATATAGCGATAGAGAAAAACGGACAGAATGACAGACATAATAATACAGACATGACAATAACAGAGAGATAAAACAACAGTTATAGCTATAGACAGAAAGAACAACAGACAATATACACTGTATAGAACCATATCTACCACGATATAATAGATAATAATGATAGATACTGATAGATATAACGGCAGACAGATAGATCTACAAATCTATATACAGTGGGTACGGAAAGTATTCAGACCCCCTTAAATTTTTCACTCTTTGTTATATTGCAGCCATTTGCTAAAATCATTTAAGTAAATTTTTTTTCCTCATTAATGTACACACAGAATTGTTGACATTTTTGCAGATTTATTAAAAAAGAAAAACTGAAATATCACATGGTCCTAAGTATTCAGACCCTTTGCTGTGACACTCATATATTTAACTCAGGTGATCATTTCTTCTGATCATCCTTGAGATGGTTCTACACCTTCATTTGAGTCCAGCTCTGTTTGATTATACTGATTGGACTTGATTAGGAAAGCCACACACCTGTCTATATAAGACCTTACAGCTCACAGTGCATGTCAGAGCAAATGAGAATCATGAGGTCAAAGGAACTGCCTGAAGAGCTCAGAGACAGAATTGTGGCAAGGCACAGATCTGGCCAAGGTTACAAAAAAATTTCTGCTGCACTTAAGGTTCCTAAGAGCACAGTGGCCTCCATAATCCTTAAATGGAAGACGTTTGGGACGGACACAGACCCCTTCCTAGAGCAGGCGTCTGGCCAAACTGAGCTATCGGGGGAGAAGGGCCTGGGTGAGGAGGTAAAGAAGAACCCAAAGATACTGTGGCTGAGCTCCAGAGATGCATTCGGGAGATGGGAGAAAGTTGTAGAAAGTCAACCATCACTGCAGCCCTCCACCAGTCGGGGCTTATGGCAGAGTGGCCCGACGGAAGCCTCTCATCAGTGCAAGACACATGAAAACCCGCATTGAGTTTGTTAAAAAAACACCTGAAGGACTCCAAGAATGGTGAGAAATAAGATTCTCTGGTCTGATGGGACCAAGATAGAACTTTTTGGCCTTAATTTTTAAGCGGTATGTGTGGAGAAAACCAGGAATTGCTCATCACCTGTCCAATACAGTCCAACAGTGAAGCATGGTGGTGGCAGCATCATGCTGTGGGGGGGGTGTTTTTCAGCTGCAGGGACAGGACGACTGGTTGCAATCGAGGGAAAGTTGAATGCGGCCAAGTACAGGGATATATTGGACGAAAACCTTCTCCAGAGTGCTAGGGACCTCAGACTGGGCCGAAGGTTTACCTTCCAACAAGACTATGACCCTAAGCACACAGCTAAAATAGGTGTGGCTTCACAACAACTCTGTGGCTGTTTTTGAATGGCCCAGCCAGAGCCCTGACTAAACCCAATCAATTGAGCATCCTCTGGGGAGGACCTAAAATGTCTGTCCACCAACGTTTACCATCAACCTGACAGAACTGGAGAGGATCTTCAAGGAGGAATGGCAGAGGATCCCCATATCCAGGTGTGAAAAAATTGTTGCATCTTTCCCAAAAAGACTCAGGGCTGTATTAGATCAAAAGGGTGCTTCTACTAAATAATGAGCAAAGGGTCTGAATACTTAGGACCATATATGTGGTATTTCAGTTTTTCTTTTTTAATAAAATCTGCAAAAATGTCAACAATTCGTTGTTTTTCTGTCAATATGGGGTGCTGTGTGTACATTAATGAGGAAAAAAAATGAACTTAAATGATTTTAGCAAATGGCTGCAATATAACAAAGAGTGAAAAATTTAAGTGGGTCTGAATACTTTCCGTACCCACTGTATATAAGACAGACAGACAGAACGACAATGATGATATAAACGATAAAAAGACATACTGACAGACAGAATGATACAGTAGATAGATACTGTATAACGATAGATAATTACACATACAATGACAGAGAGAATGACAGAGATATATAACAACATATATAATAATAGATATAACTAGAGACAGACAGAATGACAGACATAATGATAGATATGACAAATATAAAGACAAACAGACAAAACAACAAATATAATGATACCGTAGATATAACGACAGACACAGACCAACAGACAGACAATGATAAATATATTGATATACAGAATGGCACTTTTTGCAAAGGTAACAAAAAACTTAAATATTCTATAGTTACTTAACTACCTCACTTCGATGAATTGTCAGTTTTTTTTTATAAATGCAATAAGCCATTCAATACAATTCAGAACTACAGTGATTTTACCACGGTAAGGGATGTTCTTACAGATTATGCAACAATCTCATATATCGTTATCATACAAATTGAAATAAGGCTGTATTGACATTTTCAGTCTCAGAATCTATAATGTCTGATGCCCACGTACGTTATAATGCCGTCTCATTATGAACACACACAGAGACACAGAAGCTTCCCGTCCCAGTGCATCATGGGAAATCTCAGCCCCTAGCGGATCAAATTCCACCTCCTTTTCCTCGCTTTCTTTCTTTCTTTAGTTCAATCTCTACATCTCCCTGCTATCTGATCCTCCCTTTGTTACTACTGCTGCGAGCAACTGAAATTTCACACGCTTGTCAAATCACACTATGCACTTCACCCACACACACACACACACACACACACACACACACACACACACACACAACACACACACACACACGCTTCATATAATGTCTTGAAAAGACATGACTAAATACATTTATGCACTCCAGCTCTCTGATGTTTTATACGCGCACAAACACGTTTAATTAGCCATCTAAACGAGGACATAGCTCAAACCAACTACAAATCCCAAACCTACAAGAAAACTTTTGAAATATTATTCATCATTTAATCATTTTTTCCAAATGAAGGCGTCTTCGAATATCTCCAAAGGGAGTTTTACTCAGATTTACTTCAGTTCTTATCCTCGAACTATAACTAAATCCACATACGTCAAAAGGCTGATAGCATGCAATGTATTAAAGTTCCAGGCGGTCTTGATTATACAGCAATAACATTTTGAAATCATACATCATTAAAAGAAAAACTCTATATTTATGAAGCCTTTTTGACATTCGGTAACTCAAGACTCACACACATACAGTACACACAATCTGGAGAGTTTCCATATGTGTGATCGCAAATAGCGCAAACACACACACACACACACACACACGCAGTGAGGAAATCTGGTAAGTTCATTACATATAATGGAAAGGCTGCTGTGGTAGTAAGTTGTAGAAAGAGTATCAATTACATTGAAAAACAAATGACACACACAAGCACGCTCGAGGTCTATCTATGTCACGTCTGCTCTGAACACCCAAATAACCTGGGGCTAAAGTAAAATATCTCAATCATTTAGCTTATTATAGTCAACAGTCTGCAATAGCCATTAAAGCGAGTGTGTGCTTCTGTGTGCATGTGTGTGTGTGTGTGTGTTAACAGAAAAAGAGTCCAGCTGGTATTGAACTTTTCATGTATAAGTCTAACACTAGGTAAGAAAGAACAGAAACAGATGAGAAAGGAGAGAGGTCACAGAGGCGGTATTTTTGGCCCCTTTTGGTCAGCTTTTGAAAATCTGATCCCAAATGCGATGTATAGGTTAAGTAAGTCTTTTTCCATTTAATTTTCTCCATAGGGATTTCAGAAAGGCCATGCAACACACCAACCAGCTCTGAGGTGAATCACAACATTATAAAGTTTTGATTTTATGCAAAAAGTATATGGAAATTTTACAAAAAGACATAGGTAAAATTAATTAGGTTCATCAGTGAATAAACTATGCATCTTATGATGCAAAGCACATGATGTAATTGAATCAAAAACAAATATAATATTGGCATATAGCCATTGATTAAGTATTTAAACAACATATTTTGAGTTTATTGCTAAATACTTAAAATATGTGTAATATGTACAAATAGTTGTTTGAATGGACACAATGTAATTCGCAATGCTTTATAACGCAGTTTCTGTTTCCATAAAAACTGAGATGTTAACTAAAACTATTAAAAAATGTTTTGATTAATTGAAATAAAGCTGAAATAGAAAAAAAAACTTAAAAATACAAGTAATGTAAAATAAAATGTTGTCTTGGCAGCTAAATGACAAAGTTTAAGGTGAAGTACCAGCATACAACTAAAACTAAAATGAAAACAGAAGCTAAAAAGAAAAAACAAAACAAAACACGCAAATGACTGAAAATGTAAAAATAAAAGCTGATTCAAAATATCAATAAATACTATAATAGTATATAAATAAAATAAAAAAATATATATATAAAAAAAAATCATCGGATATGAATTTGTTTTTCACAGGAATTAGGCATATTAAATCATAATAAAAAAAAAAAAAACTAATCTCAGGAAATAGGTCTCTTGTGAAAGGTCTACGTATTGTTATATAAAAAAAATAATAAAAAAAAAAAAAAAAAAAAAAAAAAAAAAAAAAAAATATAATATATTATATTATATATATATATATATATAATGGAATTCTGGACCTTTCTCATTGGCAATAAAAAAATTTTTTACATTTAAATTAAATTCAAATTTATGCATTTGGCAGATGCCTGGATTGCTTACATATCATTTAAAACATCATAATACTGCACATATGTTCTTCCATTTTAAAAACGTCTTTGTGCAAAAAATTCACATGGCGTGGAAAGCATTTATATATATATACTGCAGCAGTGCATAATGAATCTTAGCATGAAAATGCAATACATAAATCAAAAAATCATTTTCACATCCTAGAGGGGTGCCACATCTTAATGCTGCTCATTTGCGTAAACTTAAACTTTGTCATGTTATTAAACACGCCCTTGTTAGACACATGTCATTGAAAATCGTGACACTCATTGAAAACGAATTATTTCCACTTGCTCTGTCACTGCAAAACGCTGTACATATATGAACGCCCCATGAGACCGAGAGACTGTTTTTCGTTACCCTTTTCCATGGGTTTTTACTTTTTGTTATATCTCTGTTTCCACTAGAACTCATTCAGTCTCGCTCTCTTTGTCTGCAGGTTAAAGGGTTATCATTGAGGAGAGTGCACTCAAAAGTGAGCAGCGTTTCAAAAGGCATCTCTAAATGGCACACACACATTGTCTGTCGAGAGGAGGACTGGTAAATCACTTACTATAAGCAGGTCGCCTATGTAACTCAAGCCTCAACAGAACACACCCTGTTAACCTCCACACACACGGAGACAGACAGTCTATACATAGACCAGACATTACAATACACTTACACACACCAACAGGCAGACCGATATTGAGATGGTTGGTAAGACACTGATTGACTCGTCTCACATTCTCTCTCTAGAGGAAAAAAAATAATTAAATACATTATGCACAGGCACACTAGATTCATTTTGTCTTCGGCTGCGGGACTACTTACAATAATTTATTTCTTGAGATGTGAGGAGGCTGAGTTCAAGTTCTTCCATTTAATCAGAAAAGTCAATAACTGTATTTTCTCCTCTTGCTGATTGTAATTACATTTTGGGCATTTCTGTTTTAGGCCTTTTGCGCTGGCGGTCAGTAGATCGGTGGCTAATGATTGGTCAGTAGAGCGATTTACAAAGGAATCAATGATTTGAGTCAAATGTTTTAAATGAATCTTATAAAAGTAGTTCACAAATCAGAATAAATTATAATTGGATAAATGTGACTGATCTGATTGTTGGTTTTGGTTCAAACACAGTCAAAGGTATTGAAAGCTATAATTAAAATGATCATTAAAATACATTTTAGAAAAAATAATAATTGAAATGAGTCAGACTTCCCAACACTATTGAATACTTCCCAACACTAACAGTCAACAAATCCATAGCTACTGATTAGCCAGAGTTCAGAAGATTCATGGCAGATGATTGGTTGGTTGAACAATTTACAAGCGAATCATTGTTTCAAGTCCAAACTTCTAAATGATTCAGTTGAAGCAGTTCACAAAACAGATTGATTCTTGGTGATTCTCAGGTTCATTGAAACAAACTGAGTGAAAAGAACTGATTCATTAAAATGAGTTACACTTCAATACTATTGACAAAAAGTCAACACATCTGTGGCTAATGATTGGCCAGAATTCAGTAGATTTGCAAGTCGAACAATTTACAAGCGAATCATTGTTTTGAGTCAAATATTAAGCTCAACTAATTTAATTTGTTGGAGTAGTTCGCAAATCAGACTAAATGATTCCTGGATGAATTTGATAGATCTGATTTCGATTTGAGCTGACCTGACTCACTTACAGGATTTATGAACACTAAAATGACACAAAATATCAATTTAATAGTTTTTTGTTAAATGTCAATTTAAAAACCATTTTAAAAAAACAGCTTGTGGAAAAAGTCAGTTTTCCCAAGACTATTGACAAATAGACAAAACATCTGTATAGGCTAATGATTGGCCAGAGTTCAGTAGATTTGTAAAAGATGACTGCCGGTTGAACAATTTAAATCATTGCTTTGAGTCCAAACTTTTAATTGATTCAGTTGAAGCAGTTCACAAATCAGACTGAATGACTCTTTCTGATTGCGAGTTAATCACAATATTTCTGAACAATAAAATGGCGCAAAACCCCCAATTATTTTCAATGTTCATTGAAACAAACCATTTAGACGTCAAAATAAGTCTGACACTATTGTACTAATCTGTAGCTAATGAATGACCATCATTCAGCAGATTTGTGGCAGATGATTGGCCAACCAGACAGTCATCAGATACGAATCTACTGTACTGACAGTTGGCCAAAGCTTGGTAGATTCGCAGCTGACGATTGGTTAACTTGTGCTGTAGCAAGTTGATGACAACATAATGCTGTTTAAATTAGCCCACCCTTTCCTGTCTTTCTTTTTCAGGAGGTTTTAATGGACCGGGTCGGGTCACGCTGTACAAGTTCAACCAGTAAATTCAGGAAACCTCCACAGACTGCCTAAATTTTTTTATCCTTTATGTCAGGATGAGGTTTTTATATAAGCCAAGTGTGGTTTTGAACCCACATATTTGGATACATCGGGGTGCTGACAGCTCCAGACACTGTATTTCACTATAGCGTAGAGTAAAAACGACTATAAATGGAGTTAAAGCTGGTAGAACGATGCCGTGGATGTCCTTTTCTGGCAAATATTCCAAGGTAGCTTAGATTTGTTACGTATTTCTGGGTTTGAGCAAAAAGTGTGTGACTTCTCCTGATGTTTGTACAGTGGCACTTCTAAAAGCCCTGAGAAATTTATCAACACACTTAAGTCGACGCCAGTGCTCTAGTTCTCACACACAGACACACTCTGCGACTTCCAAGGACAAACTCCAATCAAAGACAAACCCGGGCTATTTTATGAAAGCACGTCTGAAGGACAAAGGCTATTTCCCACCTGCAGGTCAGTTTAAGCTCTAGTCTATACGTCTACTTTATCTGAGAGATTAAATTCACTCTCTTCCATACAAAAACACTCACTTATCCTGCGTTTCTGCGGAAGCACACACACACCTGTGAGTTATGAATTCCCCAGCATCTTTTAAAGCTCTATTAAATACAGTTTAGATTCATCACAGTCTGATACTTGCACAGAATAACCCTTTTATATTCATATAGCAGAGTAATGAGGAGCGGATACATATATTATCTGAATCATTCAAGAACATGGTGCAGGAAAAAACCTGGTCTAATATGATTCATTAACATGAAATTAGACAACAAGATAAGGCCATTCAGTTCATCCAGGAAGAGCGTCCTCCAGGGGGTTTGTTTCTAGAAGCCAATTATGTTTATTAATTAATAAATAAAAGTGAACCTATTTGCGTCAAACCTCTGAAATTTTCAATGATGGTAGAACTGATAACCGCTATAAAAAGATACGAACCACAGGCGATTTTTCCTCACGACAGAGTTGTGTTGTAAAATCGATTCTGACTGCAATTTAATTTATGAGGTAGAAAAAAGGAATTGTAATGGTTTAATATATCAGATCTGTTCAGTTCAAAATCTCGAAAAATATAATATAAATATAATATAATATAATGATAATATGGCATGTTTATCTATTCTATATATATGTGAGTATGTGTAAATGTGTTTTTTATTATATATATTATTTATATTTTTATATATATATATATATATATACAGTATACAGATATACAGTATCTGACAGAAGTGAGTACACACCTCACATTTTTGTAAATATTTATTATATCTTTTCATGTGACAACATTGAAGAAATTACACTTTGCTACAATGAAAAGTAGTGAGTGTACAGCTTGTATAAAAGTGTAAATTTGCTGTCCCCTCAAAATAACTAAACACACAGCCATTAATGTCTAAACCGCTGGCCACACAAGTGAGTACACCCCTAAGTGAAAATGTACAAATTGGGCCCAATTAGCCATTTTCTCGCCCCGGTGTCATGTGACTCATTAGTGTTACAAGGTCTCAGGTGGGAATGGGGAGCAGGCGGGTTGTTGTGTGTAATTTTTATTAAAGGTGGTTAATCTTTATATTTATATATAATAAAAACAGACACATCCCACACCACAATAACGACTATATGAATTTGCTTTATGTGGGTGTCCTATATTGTGTGTATATCTGTAATTATACAGTTATATATATATGTGTGTGTGGTGTTGTGTGGGTGTATACACAACACACACACACAAACAAAACTATAATATATTGTTATTAACAACATCTAGAAAAATAATAATATAAAAATAGTATTAAATATAATCCATTATATAAGAAATATAGTCTTGCAATATTGAAAATAAACAGGATTACAAAAAAAACATTAATGGTTCAAAATTGTCTTTATTAAACATATAATTTCATGTGAAATGTGACTTGGATATGTTTTTGGGAGATCTACTGATTTGTGAGTAAATTAACCTTGCACATTTTGGGTAGCAGTCAAGTCTATTCAAAAAAAATAAAAATAAAAAAAAAATAAAAAAATATAAATATAAGACACCTTTCAATATATAATGTTAAAGAAGTGCATAGTTTCACTAGATCATACAAAATTAAAAACTAGATTAGAATGCATTGATAGGATATCGATGGATGCGTTTAAATCAGGAGACTACAGAAACTGAGGGTAACACAAAGTCCAATTCAGCCGCACCACAGCAACATTGATCCAAGAACACTTGGACATGTGTCTCAAGTCTTGGGACAGGCCATCTCTCTATATATGACCAGGGATTTTCTTTTAAACTAAGTGGGTGGCCTGGTGGTGTGTACATCCACACAAAAAAAAATAACAGGCGATCAGATCAGATATAGGTACAAGGGTACCAACAGAGATTTGTTGGGCTTGTGGCACTCTCCCGTGAGATTCGCGTCACAATGAAGATAAATTTCAGACAGCGCCGAACGGAAAAAACTGGGCTGAGAGGTTCACTCTGGGTTCCAAAACCCGGCACAAATTTGGATACGGTAATTGTTATCTGATGGAACTCCTGGAGCTTTTCCAAAAGTGAAATCTCAGACTGGATCTGGTTTGGCTCTGTTCATTTGGACGGAGTCCTAAAAGACGAGCCTGCGGGTGGTAAACAAAGCCATGCTGCCACAAACACATGATCGAGACGTTCGTAATCGAATAGGACCCTCTCTCATCACGTTTAAAGGGATAGTTCATCCAAAAAATGAAAATTTAGCCGTGCATGCGGCCGGTGGTGATGAGTCTCGTGAAAACCAACGTTTGTGTACAGGAGCAAAGGAAGCAAAGTTTCATTACTTTAGCAAAAGAAAACCAGTCTCCTCTTGGCTTATATCAAACTCCTCCGACATTCTTCTTTACAAATCCTCGTTTTGTACTTCTAATTCGTGACCGTTGTTTTGTTCTCTCCACTCTACTTCCACGTTCGTCACTTCTGAGCTGCGCATGCACAACACCGACTTACTACGTCATCCTCCCGGAGCTGTGTACGTGTACAACAGTGAGCACAAGCTAAATTAAAGATTATTAGTTTTTTAAATTTTATATATTTTTCTTACATTAAAAAGGCATCGATCAACCCCCGGAGCCGCCGTAATGAGGACCCGTTTATATGGATGGAGGCGCTTTTTATTTAACTTCTTTTAAACTGATGAACTGCAACACCCGCTGACTGCAATTAAACCGCTTTCCATTTTATGCCAACTTAAAAAAAAAAAAAGTCCCTTGTGCATGATTTATCAGCGAAAGTTTTTTTTTATTTTTACGAGGAATTTTCCAGAATCCAATCAATATTTTATTTAAATTGATTTTTATTTAATTTATTTGAAATGTATTTTACTTTATTAAAATGTATTTATTTTATATTTACTCTAATCCATAAAGTCCCCATTTTTTCTCATTCAAGAAGCAGTCTCCCGTCGATATATGCCAAAACATTATTATTATAAAATTATTGAAATTTTTGTCTCGTGCTGAAGTCCTGTTTTACATTTTTTCTCATTTGAGAAGCAGTTTCATTTGGATATGCACTACAATATAGAATAAAACTCATGCTGATTTTGAATACAAAAAAATAAACCATCCCTAATTGTACATGACTCATCAAAACAACTAAAAAAATGTAAAAACAAAATTTACGTTCCGTCTCTACAATGACTAAGTTCTTATTTATTTTTAAAACCTTCATTTCCAATCACCTGTCACACAGAAACCACTTTTCACAATCCAATCGATATTTTATGTAGTCATTTATTCATTTTATATTTACTTTAATATTTTTTTTCTCATTAAATATCATGTTTTGTTCTGAAATGCATCACATGCCAGAAGTCAAATGGCTTTTTCATCTTGACTAAACAAGAATATTTATTTTCCTCATAGTCCAATAAAAGCTGCACTCTTTGGCAGTAAAAACCCATTGAAAACCAGCTGTTGAGTGTATATATCAAAGGTTTTAAAAATACAACTGTTTCTTTAAATAACGCACACAGTGGAAGTGTAAAAAGCGTTGGTTTAAAGAACATTAGAAGTGTGACGGTTGAGTTCCTGTCTGCGAGGGCAGAGCGCCAGAACAGAGGAGAACAGTACAAGACTGTGTGAGAACTGACAAAGAGCTGAACGAGGGAACGGATGGCACTGTAAAATAAACGAGAGCAGCAGACCCGACTATTACTGCTCTTACACAGCAGCAGCTGCGGCGAGTCAATGTCAAACTCTTCAACATGTGTGCAAACACATACGCGGGGTCAGTCTACAGAGATTGTGTTACTCTGTGTGTAATATTTGTGAGTGCTAGCTAACAAAAAGTGTATGGAAAAGAATCAGAAAGAGAGAGCTAGAGACTGTTGCTCTGTTGGCTTTTGAGTGATGAATCTTTTATTTATGGAGTCGTGGAACCATTGACACCTTGCAGGCAAAATGAAAAGAAGCCACACCATAAGGAACTGAAATGGTGTGTTGTGTGTGTGTGTGTGTGTGTGTGTGTGTGTGTGTGTGTAAGTTTGAGGAAGGAAAAATGAAGGATGAGGGGGTGGAGGAGAAATATGATCAGGTTTGATATAGTGAGAGACGAGAAAGAAAAGAAAAAGAGAGGTATCGGAACTCCCTCTGGAGAAAAATAAGACATTATATACACCGCTGTGTGAGTGTGTGTGTTGTTGTGTGTGTGTGTGAATGAGTGAGTGAGTGTGTATGTGTGTTGTGGTCGGGCTCGCGGCCGGCAGCATTCCAGCCTGAAGCTACTCTGAGTTCTGTGTTATTACTGATGTAAATTTAGAAACATAATTATGAGCTTTATTCAACGAACACAAGCAGTGAGACCCGAGACGGTCGGTTCTGCTTGTCCACGTTTGTGTTGCTATAGATTTTACTAGATATAATGAGATTTTTATATTTTCAGATGAAATGCAAATCTAAATGATGTTTGCCAATGCAGAATGGTTGATGGGTGGCCGTTTAGTGGCAAAATCAAGACTTCACTCTATATATTGCTCTATATATTTCTATATATTGCTCTATATATCTTATATATAAGTACTAAATCAACTAAAATTAAAAACTAAAACTTAAAACTACATACACATATTTTAAAAAGGTAATAAAAATCACTATACTTTTAAAAACTTTAAAGAAAAAAAACTATTTTACAAAAAAATATAATTTAAAAATTTAATATTATTAAGAAAACACTAGGAAATATATCATACTGTCCATAAATGATACTACCATAACAATGGCTCTAGTACCTCCTTTAATGCAAATACACAAGATTTTAATGCAGTACCGTATACTTTGATTTACTATGATACGGAATGATTATTCTGATTTTTGTATACCTACAAGCTTAACTTCGATAAAGGAGTTATATTGGAAGTAATAAAGTATTCTTGCAAGTGCAAGAGCTGTTTAGAGGCAACATAAATACAATCCAATAATTGTCCTTAACTATATATTAAACAATAATACTAAAACAAACATGTGCAAAACACATTTCATCCATTTATATTATTATTATTATAATAAAATAAACTGATACAATGCTTAATGACTCACAGTAACCTTAGATGTAAGCTGTTTGTGTTTGATTCACAAAAAAATGACTCCTAAGAGTCCTTTGTTTATGATTAGTTGCGCTGTATGTGAATGATTCACTAAAATGAACAGAATCATTAGAGAAATGAGTTTGGGAATCAGACAACACTTGTTGAACAGTGTTGTTCACTCACTAAGTATAACCAATTAATAGGAGTCATTAGTCGGGGGGTATCAGACTATACTGCTTGTGCTGTATGCGTTTGATTAATCAAAAACTACCAGCTCATAAAAGTAATTCGTTCGGGATTCGAACTACACTGGTTGCGCTGCTGTATGTGTTTGATTCACTAAAAATAACCAATTCATTAGAATCATTCCTTTAGGAATCATACTACACTGGTTGTACTGTATATTGTTGGTTCAATAAAAAAAATCGGTTCATAAGAGTCATTTATTCAGGAGTCAAACTGTCACACATGGATGACTGAACGTCTTCAATAAATCAAATTATATTCCTGCATAATACCATATATTCTCGGGTAAAGCCTTAGCCTTTAGTTAGTCTGTAATGTTGCTGTTTGAGCATAAAAAAGATCTGCAAAGTTACAAAGCTCAAAGTCCAATTCAAGAGGATATTTTATTTAACAGAAATCCCTTTTCAAAAACTACAACGAACGACTCGTTTGGACTACAACGCATATTTTCTGGGATTTGTGATATCACAAATATCGACGAATGGGATGAGACCTGGTTGTGCTGCACTAGAGAAGGCAACAAGTGTTCACTATGTCTGAGACACGCTAGCTTTCTCAAGGCAGATGAACTTAGAGTGGTTATAATCATCTGGGTTTAAATTGCGCTCAAAATGGTTTGTTTTTGACGCAATATTTACACCGAAGCTCGCAGGCGGCTATGGTAAGGAGCATGACATTTCCCGACAATGCGCCGAGTGCTGCCAATCACAACACACACTGGCCCAGATAACCAATCACATCACACACTGGCCCAGCTAACCAATCACAACACACACTGGCCCAGCTAACCAATCACAGCCCCACTGGCCCAGCTAACCCATCACAACCCACACTGGCCCAGCTAACCAACCACAACACACACTGCCCATCTAACCAATCACAGCACACACCGGCCCAGCTAACCAATCACAACACAACACACACTGGCCCAGCTAACCAAACACAACACACACTGGCCCAGCTAACCAAACACAGCACACACTGGCCCACTTAAACCAATCACACACCACTGGCCCCGCTAAACCAATCACAGCACATATCGTATTTCAGAAGGCGGGCCTTAATTTGATACAGGAACCATTCAGAAGGCAGACCTTCATTTGATACAGGAATCATTCAGAAGGCATGTACATTAATAATGTAAAATATGTGAAAAATAATGTGTTTTTCGAACATCCTAGTATGAGAGCCTGTTCTAGTACACCCCCCAAAACAAAATCAAGACTTTTTTAAAAGAGCATAATAGGACCCCTTTAAACGGTTTTGGTACCGTTTTGGTACCTTTGTTAGTCTTCGCTCTACTGTGAGAGCCACATTTCTGAAATGTCAAAGGAACGTCCTAACGAGTAGAGGTGCGCATGTGTGTGCGTGTGTGTGCGCGCAGTGGCAGACTGTCTCATGTAGTCTGATGTGAGAATGTCGAATGTCAGGCGAACACAGAAAACTAATCCAATCTACAAAAGAGCGTGAGCACACACACACACACACACACACACACCTGACAGGTCAAGTGCTCTCTAACCTAATGTAGGCATAATCCTGTAGTGGTGACAGTCTGAAATTGCAGAGGCATCTTAAATCACGACACACACTTATCTCAGCCATCCTGACAGTCAAACACACACATAAACACACACACTCCAGGCGCTGCGCTGTTATCAGCCGCCGGCTCATAGTCCCCATGCAGGAAATATGAGCTTCACAGCACAATAATAATGATTATTAAACATTTAATAATGCCTCATAACTCTCTCTCCACTGCCTGCTTCTCAGTTGATTTCCCTCCTCTCTCTCTCATGCAAAGAGTATTGTGTGAAATATGCAATAAAATATGACAAAATAAATAAAATACTAGTTTGAAATAGCTAAATTTTAGTCTGAAAGTCTAAAGATACATAAAACATTAATAAACAAACAAACAAACCCTACCCCCAAATAATAAAATAAAATAATAAACCTAAAGGTGATATTTTGGGGAAATGATACAAGTGACTTATTGACAGTTGCATATATTATGGGCATACATCAGACCAGTGACACAAAACATACACACACACGCTGCTCACACACTAGTGACCAGTCATGTTAAGCATCTGGCTGTCAATAGCAACTGCATCTCAATGACCCCGAGACCATTCAAATGCTAATACGTGAACACACACACACACACACACACAGTTTGTTTTTATGGTATGTGGGGACTCTCCATAGGCGTAATGGTTTTTATACTGTACAACCCGTATTTTTTATTGCCCTACACCAACCCTACCCCTAAACCTACCCCTCACAGGAAACTTTTTTTTTTTCATTTTTAGATTTTCAAAAAAACTCATTCTGAATTATTTAGAAGCCTTTTAAATTATGGGGACACTGAAAATGTCCTCATAAATCACCTTCTCGTTGTAATACCTATGTCATACCCATGTTATTATACAAATTTGTGTCCTCATAAACCACATAAACATGCACACACACACATACACAGTGCTTTTTACCACAAACACAACACTCTTCGGCCATCTTCAGTTACTTTCAATCACACAAACACAATCACGATACAAACACACATACATCTACATAAATATAGCCCAAAAGCCACATTCAATCTCACAGGAGCTCTTCACACAGATTGCTTGCGCTCTCCAACCGAAAAACACACCGTCAGAAGGCCTGATCTGCACTGATAAGTTGCTTTTTGACTCAGAGGAAATAAAGATGAACAGATAGAGGGAGAGAAAGCACAGTAACTCACAGTAATTCACTTCTCTGAAGCCCACAAACATGCATCCCCCATGCTAATAGCGCTTATGATGTTAAGTGATGATGTTAATATTAGATAGCCTAGCTAAGTAAATGTGTCTGACACCACATCACAGCATCTAATTCTCACTGTCTGAAATCCTCGAAATCAACCAGATATGCGGCTTACAAAAACTTGTGCCAAGCGGAAATTTGCGAGACATGAAAGCTAACTGAATGTGTTTTAGCGTCACCCTTCCCCTAGCTGCAAATTTACAGACTTCTAACAACGTGCTCTAGGGAACCGACACAAATCGTTGGCTTGGACATACACCATCGCTCGTACATCTGAATAAACATAGGTTATGGAAAAGACGCTGTTAGCGTTGACCTAACGCTGTCAAACGTTAACGGAGAGCGTAACCAGCCAACTTTGTATTCGAAAGCAGTTTTAAAGTTTAAAAAATTTCAGCAAATAAGAGTGATTATTTACAATTAAAAGGCAGTTATGTGTGATTATGAGACCCTATGTACGGCTGTATAAATCTCTGAGGTGTGTTTAGCTACAACAGATGCTGTGGTTTATGTTAGTTAATATGTATTTAGATTCTTATGTTTTTTTATATATACTTAAGAATCTATAGGCCTACAATGTGGGGGGGGGGCTTTTGAATTTGCAGTGATCAGGTAAATTGTACTTATTTTGTCTTCTGGGAGACAATGTAAGTATATTCTGTACCTTCTGAAGAGAAGTACTAAATGAAAACATTTTTTTTATATTTAAACAAACAGAAAATTACACAAACAAAAGTTTTGTGTAAAGTTCGCTTTTAATGCATTGTGCCTTCCTCGTACCATCAGTGAAAGTTTAAACTTTATTTGCTGGAAAACCAAAGAATTCACAGGACCTGGAGGGTTTTTCTGAAGAACAGTGGGCAGTTTAACTGTTCGGGACAAAGAAGAGACTCATGAACAACCATAATTAAAAAAAAAAAAAACAGTTGTGGATCGTCTATGTAATGACAGCATTAAGAATAAAGCATTTAACTACTGAATGGGTTATTTTTTATAAATTCAGGTATTCTTTTTGGACTATAAGTGAACATCTTTTAAGTCAATTATCTTATTCAGGCCAGTACTAAATAAGAAATAACATGCTGTATGTGTCTCCGTAGAGTAAGTCAATAGATTCTTCTCAGCAATCTCCATCTCCTGTGTAGTGTGAGAGAATACTGCGCTCTGCAGATGTACACAGATATGAGGTGAAATTCAGGTCTACAACATCACATTGGCCTCTTGGGAGGTCTGTGGTAGCTGAATTTATGTAACTACCCGTATGGTGGTGGTTCGATGCGGCACACAAACGTCTGAATGTTTTCACCATACAACGAGCTCATCCGTTATTCTTGCTCACCCCTCAAGGCAGAGAGAAGAAATTCTGCGCCCTTTTGCCCAGTTCGGCTCATTAAAAATGGATCAATTGATTCCCAAGGCTGTCAAGTTGCCCAATCATACGCGACGCCCGCTGGGGGTGGGGCAAACCAGGCTCAAGATTTCAATATTAGCGCATATAAAAAATGCATAATAATGTAGAACCCTATATAAGAGCATAGTGAAAACCATAATTTTACTCTACTGGAGATTGTGACGTAATCGTGGTTTCCATGGTAATTGCGGCTAGGGATTCTTGCATATTTAATTTAAAAAAGCTTTGGGGTGGTTCTTTTTGGTTTTAGCTGATTTGCATTTTTGTGAATAATGCATGATGGGAAATCAATGCTCTCGCTTTGATGCCAAGAAGAAAAACAGCACACACACACACACACAGGTTCATATCAGCGGATTGATCACACTGCATTATGCTCTCGGGATTCTGGTTTGTTTAGACAGGCAGCAGCTGCTTTTAAAACTGCTCTTCACCTACATGGGGAAGCACATATGTGGGTAATCAATAGCAAATAGTGTACTTAAATGTATTATTTTGGAGTATGTAATGTCACTTTTAAAGCGGCTAAGCTTCCCAATCATTAAAGTACTAGTACACTGCAAAAATGATACGATCAGTAAGTCATAAGCAACAGTAAGCAACTTATTAATTTACATTAAGTTGAACAATTCAACTTTTTTTTATGTTACATTATTTTTTTAAGTACAACCAAGTTGATTTTACTTAATTTGAGGCACCCACTGAAATTTAAGTTTAAGACTAAAAATAAAATAAATGAATAATAAAATGCTTACAACAAAAATAAGATTATAAAAGCTAAATTAAATAAAAATTCAACTAACAGCCGGCCGTGTGTCAATCATGTACATCACTATATCAGTTATTGGCCACCCGCTGTAAAGTCCCGCCCATCAGCCAATCAACGAAGAGAATCTGGGGCAAAAATACACTGATTGAAAGCCCAATTTCCAATGATGCTCACAATAATATGATTTTTTCCCATGCAAATATCACTAATAATGTTCTCAGAGATGCACACGGTAAATTATAAGAGCCTATTTTCCAATTAACATCAATGTTTTCTCCAATAAAATCAATAGTACAGGTATCTGCCATAAACTCCCACTGAAGCATGACATCACTGAGAACCTATAGGCTCTGCATCTGCTCCAACTCCTATAGACATATTCATGCAGACTGAGGCATATTGTGTTAACTGAGCAATGTGATGATGCTGTGATACTTCACACTTTCATTCGCTAAAATATGGAAATGCACGTAAGTAATATAATACATATAGATTATACTGAAATGGATGCACATAATCGTCGTTTATTAAAATGTGAAGCCGTGCAGTCCTAGAGCAATCTCCACTGCCTACATGTCCACATATGCTAAGAACGAGGGAAAACACACACACAGAGCACATATAAATAGTCTCTGAAAGGCCTTTTCCACAATGCTGAATTGGCGTAACAGTAGCGCCAGGAATTAATTTTCCTGTTTCAACCTGAGCAAGTAATCAAACTCACTTGCACACACACTTGCATGTACACCCACACACAGCTGTTTCTGAGGTGGTAATTACATGGGCACATCTGGAGTGGAACTTAGCCTGCAGATATGTGCCAGGTCCAGGTAGAGCTCTTAATGTGTGTGTTTCTGAGTGTGTAGCTCAAGATGGTGTGATACTCTGGCGGGAGAGTCCTGGTCGTGTGCCCATCTGATATTAAATATGGAAAATTAATTTCAGACAAATGCAAATCTACAACCGAAAAACGCGATGAGAAATAAACATACTCGCATTTGCACAAACACATAAACGTTCATAAATCCAAAGTCCATTTTTCTCCTGAAAACTGGAACGTGTGCTGGTTTTCCAATCCTTATAGGGAAAGAGAAAATAAACCGCATGGTATTCTGATATATACCATGATACTTAATGATTACCATATTCACATGCAGTACAATCCTATTTACATGCCGCATAAACCTGAAAAAAAAAAACAAAAAAAAATGATCAATTATATATATAATATATATATATAATATATATATATATATAGTATTAGATATATATATTATATTATATATCGAGAATATATATTAAATATTTTACCTTACCACAGACATAACATATGCTTAATTACTACTTACTTACATATAAATAATTATATAATATATTATGATTATACTAATAAATAATAAATATTAATAAGTATTATAATTTTGTTACTAAATAATAATCTAATATAAATTAAAGGGCAAGATTAAATTTAATCAAGTTTACTTTTAATAATAACTATAAATGAATCACATAAAATTAAATAATTACTGGGAAAACACTTAACTAAATTCCCCCAAATTTTTAATCACAATGAATTACATAAATCAATAATTTACTGTGAAAAAAAGAAGATTAAATTGCCCCAAATTTGTAACTGACTTACTGTGGACATGTAAAAACCTGCTTAAATAGTAATAATTAAATAACTAAATAATATTATTGATTATGATTTTTATTTATGTTATTTTTTTTGCAAAACATGTGTCATGTTTTCCCCTATACATGTAGTAATATTAAATGTAAAAAAATAATTCGTTAACTTAATGACGTTTTTTAATTTTTTTTTCATAAATAAAATAAATGACAGGTTAAATTTCCCTCAGGGTCTTTCCTTGGTCTGTTTTGGATGTACTCTATCCTAGTATGTGTGTGTGGACGTTTAACTTGGCACAGAGGGTTACCTGGCATTCAGCGCAAGCAGGCACATATGGGCCTATTTACACACGGAGGCTTACTCAACACCACTGCCTCGAAAGACCGAAGAGAAACTAAAGGGAAAAAAACGACAAAAGACATTTCCCCAAACTATTATCCACTTTGAGCAAGGATTTGCCCTGAGACGAGCAATATGCTAACTCTCTACTGGCAACACACTGCAATCACACACGACCATCACACACGGAGAGCTGAGATTCACACACACATATCCCACACTGAATACAAGCAAACACCTACACCGTCTATTCTGCAGGATACACGCTAGCCCACGCAAACATCTGTCCTATATGGATGCACACACAAACGTATACCCACAGGCCCACACATGGCACAAAATTAGCATTTAGCTACACATGCCAATGGCAGATGAATTGAGAAAATGTACCGTTAATAAGCACTTTTCCTGGCCATGAATATGCATTCTGCTTTATTTCCTTAAAATATAAATATATATTGTTGTTCCTATGACAACAGAATTATTTAGCTGTTTTCCAATGTACATTCGCAACAAACAGCGTGTCATTGTGTCTCTCGATGGAGCTCAACTATATAAACATTGAAGCCCATCGTGATTTTCCTTGTATTTTCATTATTAGGTCCAATACAACATGTGTCTTACAACAACAAACGAAACTGCTTCCTAACTAAACGTTGTTGCTAAAGCTAATGTTTCCAATGATAAGTAATTTATATGTCCACACTATCCCCCACCCCTTGCGGGTGCGTTTATTATTAATTTGGCTAATTTGATGATTTATTTTCAGCCCAGTTTAACACATTATACCATATTTAAAACGACTCTAGAGAATTCCACCGATTTTCCATCCAAAAAATGAGTGCAGAAGTAAAACCTCCTTCTGGGCCAAAACCCAAAGCTAATTGCTCATTTATTCGAGGCCCAGTGACCAATCACAAACTTTATAATGTTAAAGTGAGATGAAGAGGCGCAATTATATATAATACAAGTTAAATGAAGTCGGTTAATGCACATTTGAAATGAATACTAAGGAAAAAGCACTATCATGTAGAGGTCTGCAAGCCCGTTGGGTCCCGACACACTGAGTCCATTCGGGCCGGGCTCGAGACATTTTTTTTTTTAGAGATCGGGCTTGGGTCGGACTCGGGCTCATTCACCTTCTCTCCTTTTATTGTGCCCATATACGTGCAGAGCACACATAGGCTACTGTATGAAATATTGTTATATTGATTATATTATAAATATTATACATCGCCTACGCAATACGCAACGCATATACGCACGCATTAGCATACAGGTTAAAGTTGACCATGCTGAGCATCAGGGAGAAGTTGGAGCGTGGGGAGTTACTAAAAGTTCCCAATGCTTCGGGAAAAGCTGCATTTTGGAAGAGTTTTGATTTGATTACCACGGCAAACAATGAGCCAACTGGTTATGTGCAGTGCAGAATCTGCAGACATGTGAAGAGTTTGGTTCCAAAACGCGATAAACGCCATTTTTAAAATGAAATTGAGTTTCCGCCAAAATCAGTATTGTATCTGGTCGGTATTGAAAAGTAAATTTTTAATTTTACACAAAATGTGATATCCGCCGAGTTATTCTGTCATGTTTTCTCCCTTTCTTTCCCTTCTCTGCAGAATGTGATATATCCATATCTGTAGACAGTAATGGCGGCGCTTTGAACACACCCGGCATCCTAGTTTTCCAGTTTTCCCCCTCATCTATTTGTACTTTCTGTGACAACACTACAAACTAGGGCTGTGCAAAAAAATCGAATGTGATTTTCATGTGCATCTCGTCAGTAAAGCCGGTTCTGTGATTAATAGTAAATCTTCATCACGTGCTTTCAGATTGAGCGGCATTTAATACACAGAGCCGTAGATCACTGCTATATCGCGTTCATAATCGCAGATGAGTAACATTCGATTATGAACGTGATATTGCATAGCTTGTCAATGTAAGTGTTTTTTTTTCTTCCTTACTGTTTTGTTAATACAGCGATCTCACTGGTCAACTAAATGAATGTAACATGGCAAAGATGAATGCAGTTTTGGAAGTTGAATGTAAGGGAAATTTCGGTAGTTTAATGTGATATTGTTGTTCATGTATGTTCATGATGAAATTTTCTTTTATTGTTGCAATTCATTTATAGCATTAACAAGATGGCCCGTTGAATTCATTTTGGGAGCGATGACTGATTGAATGTATTTTTAGTCCAGTGCCTGCATATAAGATTAGTACTGACAAAGTTCAGAGGCTGTCATATGTGGATCAACTTATTATGTTGTGTATTTTCAACAGTTTCAATATGAAAAATAACTTTTATATTGATTTAATGGATTTATTGCATTTTGGAGAGAAAAAAACTCGGCTTGGGCCAATAATTCTGATGAGCTGTCGAACACGGGCCGGGCTAGGGCCTGAGAGTCTCGGGCCAGGGCCGGGCTAGGGCCTAAATTTGAGGCCCGTGCAGGGCTCTACTATCAAGATGTCAACTCCAGATTGAGTGCACAACGGTAACAGGCTGGTGCAGCGTGTGTGTGTGTGTGGAGTTGTCAATAAAACCCCTGCACTGTGTCACCAGCATAACAAGACTAGAATGCCCTGGGGGGATGGCCACACAGCGGGATCATGGGTAATGCAGGCTCACTCTGTGGAGTCTGCTATCAGACTGGAACACATTGGCATCTCTCACAGCATACAGTATAACTTAAAAATACTATGTATATATGTATATGTATGTGTAAAAGCGCGCACACACACACACAGGGTGAATTCAGGCAAATTGGGATCTCTACATCTATAGATTGAACGATAGATAGCTAGACAGAACAACAGAATGAACAATAGAACGAATAACTGATAGAACAAATGATAGAACGAACAATAAAATGAATGCTAGATAGAACAATAGAACGAATGACTGATATAATGATAGAACAATAGAAAAATAGAACGAATGATAGAACAACAGAATGAATGGCAGATATAATGATAGATAGAATGGACGATAGATAGATAGATAGATACTAAACAGACAGAAAACGCACTTCCATACACATTCACTCCATCAAAACAAGCATGACATTTCATGGCCTAACTGCAGTCACACGTGTGGAGGCCCATCACTGGCCCGCTGACCCGCTCATGTAAACACCTTTCACTCTGCCAGCACGTCATCTGTCTGGACCCGCGAGGTCGTTCATTTAAGCGGAACGCTGTTATGAACACGTGACGAGCGCCTCCGCATTCACATTATTTGTCAGGAAATGACTCTGCTTTGAAAGGGAATTTCGCTCCTCCAGCCTTTTATTCATTTGCTAAACAAACATACACTAGCGCTTGGCACTTCAACAAACAAAATTAAAAAAATGTCCTGTGGCTTGTTCTTTGCGACACAGCATTTGGCAGGAGTAATGACCTTCAAGCATTTCTTTGTGATCAACGTTTAGCTTGGTGTTCATTTGTATAAACAGTCGCCACCTCCAAAGCACTTCCATTCCTCGCCGTTTGAGAGCCTCTATTTACAGGCTGACTGCTGTTTTCTTTTGAAGTTCGATTTGAAATGTAAATTCAGAATGTAAATGGAGGTTCATTGACGGCCTGGAACAAAGTTTATCTGCGTCTGGATTTAATGAAACCCTGCAAATACAGCCACCCTATTATGTAGCTCAATAATAGAATATTTTGATTCAAAATACTCAGAAACACAGAGTCCAACATACAGCACAAACATAATTAAATCAGTCTGGCATTCAACAAAACATTTAACTTTCAAACTATGATGTATTTTTGAGTAGAACAGATTCCTTAGTTTAGGGGGGAGACTTGGTTTCATTCATTGGCAGGGCAGGGTTGTATAGTATTCTACAGGTAAAAACAAGATAAACATTTACATTTAATTTCAAATTCAAATTTCAATTTGAAAAAAGTAGAATTAATTTAAATGAAAGTCAAAAGAAATTCAACCAAGTTTTAACTTCAAAAGCATAGTTTGTCCAGATAAATATGATTGTTACAAAGTTTTGAGAAAGTTCAACAAGCCTTTATGAATAGAATAAACAGAATTATAAATAGAACGATAGATAAAACAACAGAACAATGGATAAAATGCCAGACAGACAGACAGACAGATAGACAGATAGATAGATCGATAGATAGATAGATAGATAGATAGATAGATAGATAGATAGATAGAACACTGTAATAGAAATAATATAGAAGAAATATAGAATGATAGAACATAGACAGACATACAGACTGACAGACAGACAGACAGCAGACAGACAGACAGACAGACAGACAGACAGACAGACAGACAGAAAGAACATGGATAATAGAAATAATGATAGATAGATAGATAGATAGATGACAGCCAGACAGACAGACAGATAGATGATAGATATATAGATAGATCAACAACAGAACAATGAATAATAGAAAGAATGATAGAAAGAACAATAGAACGATAGAAAGAACAATAGAACGATAGATAGATAGAACGATATATAGATAGATAGATAGATAGATGATAGATAGATAGATCGATAGATAGAACGATAGAAGAACAATGAATAATAGAAAGAATGATAGAAAGAACAATAGAATAGAATGATAGAACCAATAAACGGATATAACGTATACATAGATGATAGATAGATAGATAGATCGATCGATCGATAGATAGAAAGAATCAATTGTACAGAATAAAACACCCACAGACACACACATACACACACACAAACAGTGCATTTCTTTAGTAGAACCAAGTACATGTCAATCTCTCTTCTTTCTCTCTGTTCAGACAACGTCACACATGTCAAAGCCTCAGATGAGTGGGAGTGAAAGTGACCGGCAGTTCTTATCACAGGTCACACACCACACAACACACACACACACACCCAACACACTGTATGTCACACACACGCACACACACTCTCTTGCAGTGGCCGTGTTGAATGGATTAGCTGTGTGTGCACCAGTGAAAAGTGCTTCTGGCTGTTTGTTCCAATTTCCAGGCAATTCCTCATGTTTTCTAAAGATCTCAGGCACAACTGCCCAGCTTTAACCATTACTATTATCTTTCCCTCACACACACAAACTTCCTACTCTCTAAATTGACATTTACGTAGAGAAGGGCATTTCCATGACATACTTTTTTTTTTTTTTTTTTTACACCCATACATATTTTTGATATCGATGTGGTACCATTAACTGATATGCAGAACAGATTTTATTTTTTTTATTTGTATTGTTTTGCTGTATTTTAAGTCTAATCATTCAGATTAAAACAATTAAATTATTAAAATTTTAATAATAATAGAAACAACAATGAAAACAACAACCATAATATTAATGCTTGTTTTGAGATATAAGTGGATGCAATCTTATTTTCACTTCTGGTAATAATGGCTTAAAGGGATAGTTCCCCCCAAAAATGAAAATTCTGTCATCAATTACTTACCCTCATGTTGTTCCAAACCATAAGACACAAATGAAGATATTTTTAATGAAACCCGAGAGATTTCTGTCCCTCCATTGAAAGTCCATGCAACTGACATGTTCAATTTCCATAATGGCAGCAACACATTGTTAAAATATTCATGTACATCAGTGGGTTTCAAAAAAAACATAACCGTAATGTTATGAAGCTACAAGAATACTTTTTGTGCGGAAAGAAAGCAAAAATAATGACTTTATTCAACGATTCCTTCTCTTCCGGGTTAGTCTCCGTCGCTCCCGCGCACTTTCATGGGGGGGAGAGAAGGTGGAGGAGGGGGAGTACCATTACCGTCTCATGGTTTTGGAATGACATGCAAGGGAGTACTTAATGACAGAATTTTCATGTTGGGTGAACTATCCCTTTAAGCTTTGGAAGGGCATAAAAGTAATTATGCAAAAAAATGACAGTAAACAATGTTGAATGAGATCAACAAAATGGAGGTGCTTATTGATATTAAAACCCATATTACATAAAAAGGGTAATTTATAAAACAAACAAAAAAAAAACAAAACAAACTTTTTTTTTATATATACTAGATATATAATATATATAATATATAATAATATATATATATCTTATATATATCTACTATCATAAAGAGAAATTTAACTATAAACCATTAAACTTTAAGGCTTTTTACGTTTTCTTCCTCGAAACCCAACATTCTACGGTTGTCTTGACATAATTTGATTTAAAACTTGTGAACTGAATTTCATCATTTTTTCTACCTGACTTTATATTCAATTTAAGTCATTCTCAATTCTATTCTAAATGACGCACAGCCCTGCCAAATACCATAGATAAAACCAAGTCTTACTCTAAATTGAGGAATTTCTTAAAAATGTCACAATTGCGTATGGCATCCCATGCCATCTGTCCATTGATCTGTCTGTCTGTCTATCTTTGAAACATATGTGTCATTTCAGTAGCATTAGTGTCACAAAACCAGTCAAAGATCTGATGAATGTCCTTCAAAAATCTGACAGGCATGTTCTAGCAATGTTTTACATTGTAAAAATTGTATCTTCCAAATGAACACGAATAGACGCATGCGTTATCTGTCCTGGTCCGGCTAGATCTCCACAACTACTACAGCTAGGCAGAAATCAGCTCACAGGAAATCAATCACACTGACAAATGCATAAACACGCACGCATTGGCATTTAAAACAGCTGGCGGCTATAAAAAATTCACAGCGTCGGGCAAAAACACAGACGACAAGCATTACACTTTCACTGTTGAAGTTGAAAATAAATTGACTCATGATGCAATGTCTGTGTGAATTTAAGTGTGTGTGTTTGTGTGAGAAACAGTGTACGTGTGTGTGATTTAGGTGGTGCCACTCGGCTGTCCGGACCCCCTGAGAAGTGACTGGGCCAGACGGGTACTTTATCCGGTTGCCATGACACCCAGCCAGTGACCTCTGGGTATTCACAGGGCCGGCATACCGCGGGCACTGCCAAGAGAGGGGCACCGCGGTCGTGCCAAACTCACAGAGAGAGCGCCTGACATCATTTCCCACTAAAGAGGCACATTCTCCCACTGCTGCTGGCGGCAGAAATGGAGAGAGAGGGGGGATGAGGATGTTTCGGGACGAGCGGACGGTTGGCTGTTTGCCCTAACTGATGGGCAGACATATTCTATCAGTGAATGAGGTTTAAGCACATTTTCCCAATGCCCTCGCTTCGTCATTACGGCTGACCCAACAAGTGTTTGTTTTCTGGCCTCAGGATCAAGAAATGACACGGGACAAACCGGGACTCTTTGTGTCCAATCACTGCCTTTGTTACACTAATAGACTCCCTTTCAATTTGCAAGCGAGAAACTGAATGGAAACGGGTACACTGCAAGGAAAAGTTGGATTGGAATCTGAATTTGACTGACAATTCAATATCTATCGCCATCCATCCATCCATCCACATCTATCTATCCATCCATCTATAATTATCGATCATCCATCCATAGACAATCCATCCATCCGTCTATATCCATCCATCCACATCTATCACTATCCATCATCTATCCATATCCAATCCATCCATTCCATCTATATCTATCCATCCATTGATCCATCCATCCATCTATAACTGTCCATACAGCCATCTCCATCATCCATCCATCCATCCATCTATATCCATCATCCATCCATCCATCATCCATCATCCATCTTTATACATCCATCCATCATCCATCTATCCATCATATCCAATCCATCTATAACTATCCATTCATCTATATCTATCATTCATCTATCAATTCATAAATCTATATTCAACATCCATCTATCCATCCATCACTATACATCCATCTATATTCATCCATCCATCCATCCCCAGCTGACATTACTAAGTCTTTAGCTTCCCTGTTGTTTTAAGGTCTCATTAAGGATCCTATGAGTTTCCTCAGTGAATGTTTACTGTTGATTTATTAAAGCTGGTTTCATTTTCTGGCTGACAAGTTGTGTTATTGTCTGTTGACAGTTGGCATTCCTTATTACTCCCTTTATCTCTGCTGTACTCTTTTACCTTTCATGTTTGGTCTTACGGTCACAAAAAGTGCTTTTGATAAACATAAAAATCCTTTCAACTTTAAGCACACAGAATTATTGGGATAATTATTTAGAAAAGACATCAACATTATTAAAATTCTTATTATGTGTTTTATCTTAGTAGTCTTTGAGGGCATTCAATCTTTGATTTTGTTTTGTTTTTTAACTGGATAATTAGGCCATAAGCTACACTTTTGTAGCATTATATTTTGATCTTGAAGGCCACTGAAATTTCTGACAAAAAACAGTCATAACTGAGTTTTTTCATGATAAAAAAATATGAATAAATGTTGCTTTCTGTGAAATGAGACCCAAGTGCTTATTGATATTATCAACATATTAAGTCTAAAACATCAAAAAAGTGTAAATATTGTAAAAAGAAATATATTGGTCAATCTCTACCATTAACCTCCCTCTCTCTAATAAGTGGTTTATATGCTGCTGTATCTTTACATTTCTATATGTAAATTACCATTGTGTATCAGTGTATTTCATACTGTAAGTCAACAAGGTGAGTCAAGCTGCTGAATACTGTTAACATGTAGAAGTATATAGTCATATCCCAGTCAAAAATACCAGTTTGAGTCAATCTAAGGAGGTTTGTTTGCCAAGCAGCTGACCTTGACAAGCTGACAAATGCAATCCACCTACAGAAGTTACTGTAGTTTATAGAGGATACTGAAGTCTACATAAATAATACCACTTCAAAACTCAACGGTTTCGAACAGACTGTTGGAGAGTGTGGGCAGAGCTTAATAAAGGTCATTTATATAACGGACCATCAGTCATGACGAAGTCCATGCTCTGACACTTGATAAGGTCAATACTCTAAACTCTGTTCCGCAATCACTTCTACTTTACCATATTTGGTTGAGAGCTCTTTAACATGAATGCCCTGGATTGAGGGTCTGATCCCAACTTGAGTTAACGACATTTAGAGAAGACATGCTAATTAGGCTGTGAGTATGCTAATGAGGTCAGCGGAAACTGCATAAGACAGTTCAACCTAATGAACGCAGAAAGGAACAGACAGCAAACACGGCAAACGTCAAAGTTTAAGGACAATGCATGCTTATTTGTTGACTGAAAAACATCCACAAATTTAAAAAAAAGGGTTCATTTAGGCCATGCAAAATTAAATTGGCCAGCATCCAGGAATGATCTATTTTATGAAACGTGCATAAATAACACTTCTAAGAAACAAAAACGACAGACAGATGGCATGTAATCTTGACGTTGCGGTATCAACAAGGACAAGTCAACACTCAATTATCCGATTATCTAAATATGCGTTTCCTGCATTTCGCCGCACAAACTCAATTACAGCCTTTTGTCTGCCTCAAGAAACCTCTCGCTAGATAAAATTATAGGCTACATGTCCCATGATGCCACTGAGATTCCACAGGAGACCATTAAAAGTGTTTCGCACAGAGCAGAATAACTGAGAGGCAGAGAGAGAGAGAGACTAAAACAACTTGAATAAAAAGCAAGAGACTGAATAATCAACTGCCACCTGAAACCACTCAGTTAACCCAAATGATTCAATTACCCTTCACTGCCCACCGACAAACAGACAGAGAGAGAACGGTGTTATATAGATCGAAAGATGAATGATGCTTTGATGCCAGAATCTGGTGACAATGATTGACGTGCACACATTAAACAGGCCTGTTTTCTCTCCAGCACCGTTTCATTGAGCTCTCTCTCTGGGTGTGTCTCAATCCGCCCCCTAATTCAGTAGTAAGTGCACTGGAAGGCTAGGGAGTTAAATGAGATAAATCCAGTCACTTACTGAGCTTATGTTATATCATCAGAGGTGTACAAAGTACTGAGAAATGACACTCAATTCAGATATGGGTATACATTTGTCAAAATTTTACTCAAAAACCCAACAACTACATCCACATTTGATTTGCATGCTCAAATAAATGGCTAAAAAAAAGTGCAGTACACTCCAGTACAGACTTTTTTTTTTTTTTACAAACTTCACAGAATTTCACAAAACACCGGCCTACTGAGATTTAGTGCTTGACGGACAGCTTTAGAAATATTATATCTCATGGACTTTGTCAGAGGTGAATCCAGAAACAAGCTAGCCATGTTCAGCCATTCAACCAAACAATGTGAGTGTCAAACGTACCAACATTCAGCTCATAAAATATAAATAAAAGTATAGTAAAAAAAAATAAAAGCATAGTTTAACTTAAGAGGTTCTTACATTAATTTAATTCGAGTTACTTCGTTTAACTTGAGAGATCTTCATGCTATCGTACATTGGGAATCAAAAACTCTTTTTCAATAACTTTAAAGAAAGAAAGGGTGAGAATGTACAACAACTTATGAAAGCTGGATGATAAAATGACATTGCAGCTGTGCCATAATTCACAGACTCTATGGGGAAATGCTACAGGGTTTGCTAATATGTTTGACCTTTAAGCATTTCAGCTTATCAGGAGACTGTAGGCAAAGAAACCTGAGCAAACGTCACATTAGCATTCTAGCGCTGCATTGATGGCAATAGTCGAACAGAGGAGCGTGTTCACGACACAGTTTAATGGGGTCAAAGTTGCTGTAAGGACACAGCAAAACACAAAATATAACACTAAGACAGATTTCCCCTTGTGGCAAACACTTATGTACGTGAAAATGCAAAAATCATGCTGAAATAACACGTTTTTTTGCTGTCTGAGCAGAAAAGACGCTTGAAATCTGTGGGATTGTACAATGATGGCCACTTTATATCTTTTCACGGTTCAGGGGCAAGTGACTTTGAGGCCTTCTGGAGAAGGTTTTACCCTGGGAAGCTGTTAAATCAACTCCCTCCCACTAGAGATGGAGGAGGAGAACAACGGAGGGGAAATCTTTAAGCTGGTTTTACGATTCTGTGAAGTGGCGTCAAGGGCGCCGCTGATCTACGGGGATCATTTTAACGCAATTCACATTGTCAGCGGCCTGTTGTAAACCTGGCCGTTTAATTGTACAGCCCTTTTGTTCCGTCGTATCGTGTGTAGCCATGCATGTGATTGCTTTATCAGGGGTATTATGAAAAAAAAAGATGTTATTAAATTTCCGCACCCAAGTGAACGGTCATGGCGAGTTACCAGTTCAACCATAAATGTAGAGTACAGTCGAGTCTTAGCTTTAAAATACGACATTAATACTCGTACATTCTGGGGACATCCGCAGAAATATTGGAGCCCTTCTACAGCTGAAAAAGAGATGTACTGGCCGTTTGCCATGCTAAAGGGTGTCACGTGGGAGTCCCAAGAGAAGAGCCAGAAAGACACAATAGAAACCCAAGAAGCGCTAAGACAAATGTCACTTGAAGAGACCGCAGAACTGTACTTGGCCCCTTCTGCCACAAAGAAATGGAAGAAACTGAAATATCAGCCAGAAAATGTACCAAAACAACAGGTTTCAGGGGCAAATAATAAATAAAAACGTGATTTCCACAAGTAGGATGTGTTCTGGAATTAATTTTTTCCTATACAGCAAAACTCCTATCAAACAAAGTGGTTTTAGAGTTTAGATTAGGAAACTCTGTCTCATATAACATATAGTTTCTCCATGTCATATAAAACCTACCCATGAAGTAAAACCTCTTTCTCAAACTGTAAAGGATCACAATAGGAAATACATAAACTACCGTTCAAAAACTTGGGTTTGGTAAAAAAAAAAAGTTTTTGAAAGAGTCTCTTATACTCAGAAAGGCTGAATTTATTTGATCGAAAATACAGTAAAAACTGTAATATTGTGATATAATATTATAATTTTAAATAGTTTTCTATTGTATTATACGTTAAAATGTCATTCTTACTGAGATGGTAAAGCTGAATTTTCAGCATTATTAATGCAGGCTTAAACAGGGTTATTATAATAAACTAAAACAAAAACCATAAAAAAAGCATTTTTGCTACTTGAAATAAAATAAACATTAAATGAAATAGAATTAAATACAAAAGTCACTTCAGCTTAAAATAAAAATTAATAAAAAAAAACTATGCACATCTTTTAAAAAATATTGAAAATGGCACAAAATTACAAAAACTTTGACTATAATTTAAATGAAAATGGAAAAATAAAAACAGATTCAAAATATTAATAAAACTATAATAGCATCTCAATTATACTAAAATAACACTGGTCTTCACATGATCCTTCAGAAATCATTCTAATATGCTAATTTGCTGCTCCAACATTTGTTATTATTATTAATGTTGCCACTTAATAGTTTTGTACAAACATAATTTTTAGCATTCTTTGATGAATAAAAATTCCAGAAGAGCAGCATTTGTTTTAGAAAGAAATCTTTTGCAATATTAATATAATTGCCTTTCCTGTCACGTTTAATGAATTTAATACACCCTTGTGAAAAAATAATAATAATAGCTTCGTCCTTTGATTATAGTCAGTATAAACAATGCAGCATAATTACAGAGTTTTTGGGAATGTGGGGATTGTGTAGCACAGCAAAGGGAAAAAGTTACTGTGTGAATTATTCAGGGAATGATAAACGCAGCGAGATGCTATCTGGTAAAAGCGCTCAGTTTGCCCATGCCTTCACCCGTCCGCAGGCTGCTCCTCTGCTCTGTCAGGATTGCTTTTCCCAATTCGGAGGCCGTCCATTATCACCACATTCACTAGAGGAGACGCACACCTTGCTCTCACGGGCTCCTTGTCGAAGCTGCAATTTGCTCGTCATATCTTTGCGCCTCGACTCCCGCGTCAATACACAGGTGCCGTCGTGACCGACATCTCCTGCGGACCCAAATGAGAGCTGCTCATCTCATGCTCACCCCCGCATGTCAGCAGCCAAAATACAACTCCCTGCCTGTCTGCCTCTCTCGACGGAGATTAGAGTGACTCACAGCGCAGTAACCCGGCCTGCATCAGCAGCAGCGGGGCCTACGAGAGTTATTAAAAGGAAGCTGCCTGCGCTGCTTTCCAACATCAGCTCTCTCTCTCTCTCTGTGCTGCACAAATGTATATTTGTTCCTTCTTTTTTAAGTTAAACCTAAATTCTCTCTCTCTCTCTTTGGCAGGCGGCGATGTATTTTCCAGACTCAGCCATAAATATAGGGCATGCGCTGCAAGCAGTCTCTGAGGACCACATCAGCAGTGATGGACGGGCTACAGCGTGTGTGTGTGTGTGTGTGTGTCGCTGTGCAACCCAACACTGCCGGACAACTACAATTTATGTACTCCAGCGCCAGCTTCTGCTTATATATTTATATACTTAATGGCCTTTCAAGTCTAATTTGAGTAATTTGCAGGTTGTAACATGGCGAGAGGTGTTATTTGTTAAATGGAGAAACCATTATGCCAGCATTAGCTTTCAACACGCGGCTATAGCGAATTTCAGATAGCTAACTTACGGCTCTCTTAATGCAATGCCGGTCCCTCGGAGTTATTATAAGAAATGCGCTGTCTCGTATTACTCCGTTCTGGTTCTAATTTCATATCAGTTACACTCGGGGTAGAACTCAGTTCACATAAAAATCACATTCGTTTCCGTTTTTCGTTATATGGTGCTTATGATGAAACTGATGAACCGAATAAAAACTAATACACAATTTGCCTCTTTGTGGACGCATTTTACACATGACTGATTTAATACTTTCTGAAGTTCATTTTTTGCAGCTTCTGCATTCGCCGTAAAACATTTGGTCAAATAACCCGAGAAAATGTTAACATCTAGCTACACTAACTGCTCTTATTTAAGTGAAATATGTGACTGAGTCATCTTGATTACATTTGGTTCAAGTAATAGCATTTCTAAGATGGATAGGCCTACACTAAGAGCAAAGTTGAAAAGTCATTGAATTGCTCAGTAAAACTGCCGGTTATGCACACATCTGAAATGATTGTTATACTGTACATATTTGAGTTTTTTTTTTCAGTCTTAAATTGCTGTACAGCTATGGTGCTAGTAAGTATTTCAAAAATAAATGATTTATATATTAGCCTAAGTAACCATGTTTGAATTGGTATATCTTGTGATTCAATAGTTGGTACAAATTAAACATTTTATTTGATGATTTTATTTATTATTTTATTTTACTGACTGATTTTTCTCAAAACCTGATGGACGCAAGCTAACAAATTTAAAAACAACCAAAATGGTTCATATAGGTAATCATGTGGAAAGGGCTATTTTTTGGCCATAATGTGACTTAAATATTTAACAAAACAAAATTAATTAATCTCATTTTACAATTTTATATTTTTAAACTTGATGGAGACAAAAAAAAATATTAACATTAAATAACCATGTGGTAATGGCTATTTTATTTTATTTTATTCTATTTTATTTTTTGACAATCCTGCAATTTAAATATTTTTACCAATTCCAAATACTTCCACATTTTAATGATTTTCTTTTTTGTGAAACTTGATGGACGCAAACAACACAAAACAAAAATCCATCATCATCATTCAACAAACGTCATATATTAAATAACCATGCGGTAATGGGTATTTTTGACAATCCCAAGATATTTTACAACATATTTTACAAATCAAAATTCATCTTATTTTGCATTGGCTCTTGTTGCAACTTACTGAATCCCAACAAACGATTCGCAAAATAGTTTCATATTCAAATACCATATTGATAATCTTTTTTTTTTTTTTTTGCAATCCTTTGATTTACATATTTTACTAATCAAAATGATTTGACAATTTTCACGTTTGGCAACTTAATGGATGCAAACCTAAATATTTAACAAAAATAATTCTCTCTATTATATAACCATGTGTTAATGGCTACTTTCTGACAAAACTGTAATTTAAATATTTTACTAATCAAAATTACTTCGTCTTATTTGATGATTTTCTCTTTTGGCAACTTAATGGATGCAAATCAAAAGATTCAACAAAAAGTTTTTAATATATTATATATCCATGTGATAATGGCTATTTTTGACAATCCTGTGATTTAAATATTCAAAAAAAATCAAAATGAATTAATCTCATTTGATGTTTTTCTCTATTGGAGACTTGATGGACACAAACCAAAAGAATGGAAACTGAGTCAAAGCGATTTGTTTTTGTTTTTTTGTCATTATCACATGTAATTAACAAAGCAATCTTGCCCGCTGATGACCACGCAAGTATTCTACACGGTGCGCGATCGACCGCTATATGTTGACATTTCTACATCGATGTGTATATACTGATAGCACAGTCTAAAAAATGCTGGGTTAAATATAACCCAGCGCTGGGTTAAAAAGGGACAACCCAGCTATTGGGTTGTTTTGACCCAGCAGCTGGGTTGTTTTGACCCAACCGCTGGTTCAAACAACCTAAAAAAAAAAAAAAAAAAAAAAAAACCAATAGCTGTGTTTGTCCCGTTTTACCCCAGCATTTTTTAGAGAGCACGGACCATTCCGTTTTGTTAAGTCTTTTATAGTCCATCAGGATGGGTTGCCTGCAGGGTTTATATTCGCAGTGTGGTACTACGCTCCTGTTGTAAAATTACCCTCCGGCTGTAATCCTAAAGCACAGCCGATTATCAAGGGAAAGTGTTTGGAGCGCCAACCTAAAACCTGCCCATCTGAGTGGCCATCATGCTCTCTTTGTGTAGCAGCCATGTTTCAAAACACTGGCTTCAGGCAACAAGTGCTGCTATTTCACTTTCCCTCTCTCTCTCTTTTCATCAGCCCCCCAGGCGGACCATCAAACCATCTGCTTCCCATCTCACGAACACAGCCGTGGCTCCATCACAGCTTCCCGTCATCCGCAGGGCTCCGCGAATCCTCGTGCGATCGTTTGCACCCCATCATGCCCCCGTGTGAGGTGATGCTTGAAGACGACAGGCGGAGAACAACTCAAAGCTGTTCTTGATAAAATTATCACCCTCTAAATTTATCCCAAAGCCAAATATTTAACTTGAAACACAAATAGTCCCACACTCGTTCACCCTGCAGAGGACTGAATACAGCATTATGAAAATTTGTTTTCTTAAATTAATGCAAGGCTCAACAATTACAGATGGTTTGATGGCCTGTAGCAAGTGTGAGTGTGTTTTGGGCCAGTTAATAACAGTATTACCCTATTATATTTCAAACAATAATAATATAATAATAACAATAATTTTGAAAAATATAAACAAAACACAAAAATATTACTAAAAATAAATGTATATAAATTCCAATCAAAGCTTTGCATAATAATAATAATAATACTAATTTGGTGAACAAATATTACAAGTGTAAAATGAATTCATAAGTATTTATATAAATTCTAATCAAAACTTTTGACTGACATGGAAACAATGGTTCATATGTTAAATAACTACGTGGTAATGGCAATTTTTGACCATCCAGTGATTTAAATATTTTACAAATCATAAGTACTTCAAATCATTGGATGATTTTATCTTTGGAAACTTGATGAACGCAAACAAAAATATAAAATAAATAAAAATAAAAAAAAAAAAATACATAATTTTGGAAAAATTAAACATAAAATATTGCTAAAAATGAATTTATATAATATTATATTCATTGTAATCAAGCCTTTTGTGACTGAAATTTTTACAAATCACACCATTTGATGAATTGAAAAGATTATTCATAATCCAATATAAATTTCTGGAACAGTACAAACGGCTTCCAAATGACTATGGACCCTAATAGTACAAAAACAAATAGTTTGACTCTAAATGTACCCAGCCAGTAGGAATTACTTTCCTTAGTATATTGCAAATTTTGAAAAAATAAAATAAAATAACTTTAATAATAATCTAATGTTGAAACTATAATATAAAGAAATGATAAAAATGTTAAAACATGCATTTATCATGTTCATATTTTTTTAGATAATATTTATTATTTGGGTAATTCACAACCATTTTTTTTTTCACAACCAGATTTATATTTATTTATATTACATCAGTCTGAAAATGAAAACAAGTAGGGAATTCAATTTTTGTGTTTTCCCCCAAAAACAAAATCTCCTGCCTCTGCTCCATTTAACAGATCTGCACCTCATTTTGAATAGCATTTTTCACTCCTACCAGGTACACAAAAGAACACCATATTGTTTGTGTTGTTTCTGTTCACATCGAATCAACACTACAGTACCTAGAGTCTATTTTAGATCAGTCAAGCATCTCTCCAGCAGCACACTCCTTTCTATCAAGTCTACGCTTCTGAGAACTGATGTTCTGACGTCCTAATCGTTTTCTGATGGTCTGTTTGGTCTGTGTTAGAGTTCTTGAAATCCGCTGTCTAAAAGACTGACAGCACGTCAGGTGAAGTAAATCAGACCTGCTTCAGATTGCTGTGGAAAACAAAATCCAACATGCACGCTCTCAAAAGACCTGCTGACATCATCAAGTACTCAGGTCTAGGATTTCATTTCTTTTTTTCTATTTTCCTGGTTTCTTTTTGTCCCTTGTCCACAAACACTCAAATACATCCTGTTCTGGTAATCAGACTCCTTTGAATGGGACTTACAACAAAAACGTCTTTCCTGGCCTTTCTAAAAGGCTTTACACACATGTAGACACAAGAAGATGTACACACATACATAGACACAGTTAAAGGGATCGTCGGGCGCGCCATCTAAACACTTTCTTGTGGTTTTATTTTAACTTGAAGTTGATATTGATAAAAATGTGCTATTGAGCCAATTATCCAACTGTATGCACACCATTTATTCTTGCATATATATTGTGAAAGATTTAGCAACTTAAATTTCAGTCTGTTCCTTAAAACAAAACTATTGTGTAGTTTTAGGGAAGATATTAAAATTTGATATACAACAGGGCGGGTGTCCATCAAATATAATACACTTACATCCATGTTTTGCCCAGATTCCGACAGTTTTCTCTATTTTTTTTTTTCTTTTTTTCCCTTTGTGTTGGGGGGGGTTCCGTTTTTTCTCTTATTCTCTTTTTGTTTTTTGCGTTTCAACTTAACCCTTAATTTTTGTAATAAACGCCTCAAATCATCCAAATTAACCACAAAAAGCTTTGTGCTTATAGTCTGGTAAGAACAAAGTCCTCAAAGTCTCCTGTCTGTCTCTCTGTCTGGTCTCTTTGGGTCCCTCTCCTGCTTCCTTCTCCTCTCGTGCCGTTGAGAAGATTTTGTTTTCAAAAACCCTCCCCCCCCCCCTCCCCCCAAAAAAGAAAAATACCTAATGAGCATTTTATTGGCATTGGTATCGTCAGATATCATTTTCTGAATATTGGCTATCGTATCCTGCTCGAAATTTCATATCGGTTCAAAAAATCTCTAATGCACACAAACACAACACACCAAAAACATATGGTATAATATATTAGGAAATTAGGGCTCTTGCAAAACAATTATCGTGATCATTGTCGCATTTATTCAATTCCCAAATAATATAGTTTATGTTACAATATTATATATTATATAATATATATCTTACACAGACAACACATATATCTACAACAACCGACACACATATATGTATATATTACAGAATTTAGATATAACATATTTATAATATTTATCTATAATGTAATTATATCCAATTATAAATATATATATATTATTATATATTATATATATAATATTATAAAGATACATATTGGTAAATTTTATACATGTGTGTATTTATACTACAAATAATAAAGAATCCGACAAAACAACAGTAACGCAACAACATATATAGTAGGTAAACAACTTTTTATTTGAAATACATTAATCGCAATTAAAATATAATCATCGTTTTGGGCCCCGCCCTACAACCCACAACACAGACAACAAACACAGCAATCTCATAATATACAGAATTTTGATTGCTTTTTTTTTTTTTTTTGCTGTCATGTAGCACTAATTTAGCACTACGGAACGTGACAGATTAATATTTCTATTCATTTCTTTGGATGTACATTGCCTACAACAGAACACAATGCATCTTCTCAGAACAATGGATCTTGCGAGTTCCTGTCACAATAATGAATCAGGTGTGCTCTGAACAATATCTTTCCCTATCTTATCTTTCCTTTTTCTCTTCTTCCCATTCGCTTGCTCCCTTCCTGGAGCGAGTGCCTGTGTTCGGTGGGAGTTTGTTGCCGGTATGTGCGCGTTTAGTCCCCCTGTCGTGCCGTGGGAATATACGGTCAGGGTAATTACCGGTATCAGAGCTGGTGCTACTGTCCTCACTGCTCGAACCCTCTGGGACTGATTATGGCCCCGCTCTGAGCTCCACTAGAAAAGAAAAAAACCAACACCATAAAAAGCCATGTACGACATAAAACCAACACTTTGACTGTCCTTCAATCAGTGATTCATCAAAGAGAGACAAGGCCCACATGGAAAGAGGATCCGAGAGAGAAGATGGCGATTTGCTAAGATTAAGTGAGAGTGCGCGTGTGACACGGACTGAAACCACACACTCTTGAACGGCACTATAATGAACTTAAAGCACTTTTTTTTAACCGTCATTTGTTGTTCGAAACCTGCAACTGTCTTCTTTTATGTTTACTTTAAAAAAAAAAAAAGAAGAACAAAAAAATGCTGTTTTTTGACTTAACTATTGAATTGCGGAAAGTGGTGCACATGTTGAAAATTAGTTTAACAATAAATGACTACATAGGCTTAACACAAACACCCTATTTTAGACCAATCCGTAATGGAATTAAACGAATCGTAACAATACTTAATATGTGACATTTATTGACAAAACTTTTTAACAAGCACTTTTCTATCTACTTTATCTATATTTATTCTTCTTTTTTATTTAAAAAAAATAAAATAAAAAAATAAACAAAACGGGCCGCTTTTCTATTTTTTTCTATTCTATCTACTTCTTTTTCTTTGTGTGTATGTGTGTGTGTATAATATAATATATATATATATCTATCTATTCTATATATATATATCTATTATCTCTATATATACAGTGGTGTGAAAGTGTTGGCCCCCTTCCTGATTTCTTTTTTTTTTTTTTTGCATGTTTGTCACACTTTAATGTTTCAGATCATCAAACAAATTTAAATATTAGTCAAAGATAACACAAGTAAACACAACATGCAGTTTTTAAATGAAGGTTTTTATTAAGGGAAAACAAAATCCAAAACTACATGGCCCTGTGTGAAGAAGTGTTTGCCCCCCTGTTAAAAATGTGGTTTAATATCACACCTGAGTTTCATTTCATCTATTTCACTAGCCACACCCAGGCTGATTACTGCCAGACCTGTTGAATCAAAAAATCACTTAAATAGAACCAGTCTGACAAAGTGAAGTAGACCAAAATATCCTCAAATGCTAGACATCATGCCGAGATCCAAAGGAATTCAGAAACAAATGAGAAAGAAAGTAATTGAGATCTATCAGTCTGGAAAAGGTTATAAAGCCATTTCTAAAGCTTTGGGACTCCAGCGAACCACGGTGAGAGCCATTATTCACAAATGGCAAAAACATGGAACAGTGGAGAACCTTCCCAGGAGTGGCCGGCCAGCCAAAATTACCCCAAGAGCACAGCGACGACTCATCCAAGAGGTCACAAAAGACCGCAACAACATCCAAAGACCTGCAGGCCTCACTTGCCTCAGTTAAGGTCAATGCTCATGATGCCACCATAAGAAAGAGACTGGGCAAAATGGTCTGCATGGCAGAGTTCCAAAGACGAAAACCGCTGCTGAGCAAAAAATAACATAAAGGCTCGTCTCAGTTTGCCAGAAAACATCTTGATGATCCCCAAGACTTTTGGGAAAATACTCTGTGGACTGACGAGACAAAAGTTTAACTTTTTGGAAGGTGTGTGTCCCATTACGTCTGGCGTAAAAGTAACACTGCATTTCAGAAAAAGAACATCATACCAACAGTAAAATATGTTGGTGGTAGTGTGATGGTCTGTGGCTGTTTTGCTGCTTCAGGACCTGGTAGACTTGCTGTAATAAATGGAACCATGAATTCTCCTGTTTACCAAAAAATCCTGAAGGAGAATGTCCGCCATCTGTTCGTGACCTCAAGCTGAAGTGAACTTGGGTTCTGCAGCAGGACAATGATCCAAAACACACCAGCAAGTCCACCTCTGAATGGCTGAAGAAAAACAATATGAAGACTTTGGAGTGGCCTAGTCAAAGTCCTGACCTGAATCCTATTGAGATGCTGTGGCATGACCTTAAAAAGGCAGTTCATGCTCGAAAACCCTCCAATGTGGCTGAATTACAACAATTCTGCATAGATGAGTGGACCAAAATTCCTCCACAGCGCTGAAACAGACTCATTGCAAGTTATCGCAAAAGCTTGATTGCAGTTGTTTCTGCTAAGGGTGGCCCAACCAGTTATTATGTTTAGGGGGCAAACACTTTTTCACACAGGGCCATGTAGTTTTAGATTTTGTTTAATAATAAAAATCTTCATTTAAAATCTGCATGTTGTGTTCACTTGTGTTATTTTTTACTAATATTTAAATTTGTTTGAAGATCTAAAACATTAAAGTGTGACAAAAATGCAAAAAAAAAAAATCATGACAACTGTATATATATACAGTATATATATACACTTTGCTACGTGTACTGTGTTAGGCTAACCTAGACTTGTCATTTGCACTTATATATTGTTGCTCTTTTTTGTTAGTTTTGACTGCTTTTATTGTCCTCAGTTGTAAGTCGCTTTGGATAAAAGCGTCTGCTAAATACAATGGAATGTAAATGTAATAACCCTTTTTACTTCATGAAATGTGCACATGTTGGAAACTTTTTTATAGTAGTGGACAAGCCCAACTGAATTAAGCAAAACATCATAATACTCAATGTGACAAACTTGACATACTTAAAACATTTGATAATCGTTTCTAATTTATTTAACATGCACATGTTGGAAATATTTTTTTATTTCGCACATCAAATTACCACATAAACTTAACTCAAAGATCCTGTGTAGTGGACAAGCCTAAATTAATTAAATAAATCGTCATAATATTCAATGCGTCAAACTTGACAAACTTAAAACTTTTGATATATATTTTTTATTTTGATAAATTTTTATACATCAAATTTCCACCTAAGCAAACACCCTCAACAGTGGACAGGCCTGACTGAATTAAATTATAACATTCAATGTGTCAAACTTGAAAAACATAAAACTTTTCATAACTTTCTCTTTATGTAACATATGAGATTACTATGAGATATGATATTAATATGAGATACTGAACAGAAAAATCCACTGTCCAGTTTCAGTTAATGCAAGAAAAATTATTCATATAGTTCCAAAATAAATGGATTTACATCACTTACATAATAATTGTTTTAAACACAAATTAAGTTATTAGCAAAATGTTCAAGAATCGTGTGCTTCATTAGCTCATTGCAATCACGTAAACTAAAAGAAAAGAAAAGGGAAAAAAATGTTTACATCTAACAATATTTGGGAATTTCCTCAGTAAGTGATTAATGCTAAATAGGTAAAATAATTGCAAATTCAACTTTTTCAGCTAGGCCTATAGTTTCAGTGTGGGATATGTTTAGTCCATTGCATTTTCAATTGCAATAGCTCTATATAAAAACAATAGAAGTTGACAGCTAAGTAAATGTGTCTTTGTATGTGTGCTTCTATCAGTGTGTCATTGTGTGTTGTGTATGTGTTTATAAGTGTGAATTTATGTCAGGTAAAAGTGCACTGACCGCACACTGCCAAAAACACTGAGAGAAAGTGCCATGAATGTCTGACTCATACAGGCGTGTGTGTGTGTGTGTGTGTGTGTGTGTGTGTGTGTCAGTGTGCCTGGGCTTCCCTCACCTTCAAAACTAATCAAATCTGAACACTTTATTTATACACATACACTCAGAAAGACCCAGTCACTAACATATCTGCTGCAATGAAACTGCTTCCAGTCTGTCTTCAAGCCCCATTTCCATCATTAAATCTTGCTTTTCCAAACTTTATCTCCTTCGACGTGTGTGGCTTGTGTTTCTAGCAGTAATATTCAGCTCCAAACCCAATTACAGCTTGTAAAAACTCACTAAACCGGATAACACACAAGTTTACTTGTATATACAGACTATAAAGCAAATTCTATGACTACAGGCAATCCCAAAGCCAAAGTCTAAAAGAAAACAGTTTGTATTTACTGGTTTTATGAATCATTTTACCTTTGAGGACGTCCCTTAAGGGAGGTTTCTGTCAAGTTTAGCTAACTTCTGTGGACAGTTTTGTCCCTAAGGTACAGCTAACTAAACCAACATAAACAGAGTCGCTCTGATCTCAGAGTCGAAAACACCTCCACAATTGCATTGAACGCACTCCCTCCATACGTGAAGAACATACAAGTGTTCGCAAAGACAAACACACACACACACACAGAAAAAGCTCTAGGCAGCTGTGCAGTCTGAACACGCTCCACTTCCATTACGAGCAGAACAGCCATAGTTTACCAATCCCCTTGGCTGTAACAAACACATAAACGCACAGCACAATAGAGTATGAGCCTACACACATGCACAAAACTCAAACATATGATAATCAACTGAGTGCAGAACAACATAAACCACTAAGTAAGTGCAAACACACAGAATACACAATGAATGAATGCATATGGATACACACACATGATTTTATGCACTAAACAAATAACACCCATGACTATTGCTGAATTTCCCTAAATTTATGGATGGGCCCCTTTACTCCAGGGCCCAATGTGCAATCGAGTGCCCAAACTTAAAAATCCTGTGCCCCAACCCCCACCGCCACCCCCATCAAGAGCTATTTATCAAAAGAAGAAAGCCTTCCACTTATAATATGGATTCTGAAATGAAATCAACAAGTGTAAACACAAGAAAAGACAATAATCATTTCTAAACAGATAGTTTTAACATTCCGACTCTAAATTGGAGGCAAGCGGCACATCACAACAACGAAACTCAATCTCTTCCATTATAATCAACTTTTATAGATTCATGCATTTGACAGGCACTTTTATCCAAAGCAATTGCATTGCATTCAAAGTTTACATCTTATCGGTTCATGCATTCACTGGGAATGCAAAGCCTACTAGATGTACTACTAGCTGTGTTAAAAGCAAGTGGCTCCGATTTAAGCTCTACTTCTCAGATTTACATTTACCCAACTTAACTGCATTGCATTCATTGTATGCATCTTATCAGTTCGATCATTTGATTATTGCATGATTATTTAAAAAATATTGAACTATTTAGTTAACTTTTTTAAAGTGGTCATATGATGTGATTTCGAGTTTTCCTTTGTCTTAGGAGTGTTATAAGCTGTCCGTGCGGAAGCTGCAAAGACTAAAGTCTCAAACCCAAAGAGATAATCTTTATAAAAGTTATGACTCAGTCACACCTTCCTAAAACGCCTCATTTAAACACACCCCCACATATCTACATCACTGTGGAAGATTTGCATAACACCGTCCAAATGTTTACGCAAAGAAAGGCGGCATAACTTTTATTCTCACTGTAGTATTGTTTAGGGCTGGGTAAAAAATATTGATATCTCGATATTAATCGATTCTCATTTTTATGGAGTGATATCGATTCTTAAATACCAAGAATTGATTAGTATAGCCTGTTTTCAGTTAATGGACGGAACGTTGAAGGGGACGGCAATTCCCATCCAATATATCGCAATAAGCACTTTGGTACTTTTAATATGAAACAAAGTCTCAGATTTCAAATTCTGTCCATTGTATTGCAGTATTCAAACAATAAATGCCGTTTTGGTGCTGTTTAATGTGAAGTGACAGATCGCTGTAGCGCCTCAGATCAACAGATGCAGCAGCGCGAGGCGCACGTGAACTAAGAATCTCCTCCACATTAAAACCAGTTTCAGCACAAAATAAGCATGACTAAACATCCGAAGGTAAGTTAAAAGAAAGAGTATAACTTTACAATCCGTATCCAGTCTCATGTAATCGCTTAATCAGTGTTTCAGCCGCGCAAAGATGTCAATAATGACTTGTAAACCATGCGTCATGTAACGTCACATTTAGAAAAAACATATCGGCTGACCATAAACTCATTAGTCAGATAGAAAAATAAACTGTAGAGAAGGGCATTTTGCTAAATATATGCACTATATAACATATTCATTATAAATTTTATGTTTAATTTATGTTTGAATAAATCCATCAAGATTTTATGACAGCCACCATTATGTTTATATTAAACAAACAAAAACAAATTGAAGTAGAAATATTATTATGTAATTGTAACTTTATTATTTTAAAAACTTCATTAAGTGAAATTTTAACAAATCAGTTAATTTTAACCTTCAATATTATAGTAATGCAGTGGGAATCGAACCTATGACCTTGTTTATGACTATGAACCTATGAGGCAAATCTACATACAAATAATTTGAAACACATCAAACCAATACACTTTGCATCTTATGTAAACAGCCTCAAAATTAAGCTAGCACAATGCTGACCAATTTTACATTTAAGTTGAAATTTAAAAAAAACAAAAACATTAAATGTCTTTGGCATAATAAAAGTTATTTTCATGTTATTTACATGTAAATGTAATCATTTACATTTATGTTTAAGTAACTTACCTAGTGAGATCATGATGAAATAATTTAGCAAAAGCGAAAGTTTACTGGATTATTTTCAAATTATTAGTTGAACATTTTCCATATGAATATTAAAAACAAATGTATAATTTGTTATGAACTTAAATTTTTCAATGTGATTTTGAAATAAATTTGCTGCCTCCTTACAATATGGGCCAGAAATCTTCCACAAAAAACCTCAACATGACAACCTCTGTTGTCCACCACTATCAGTGTCGCTAGTACAACCACGTTTTACTAAATAAACTAGAATGATTAACTGTCATATACATAACTATGCTGATCATAAAATGGTATCACCACAGTAAGGGAAAAAGCAACAAAACTCCTTTATCAATTATGAATCACACACTCACATTCAAACGAACACTGACCAACAGAGCAACAATAAACTACTATCGCAAATGCACAAACACAAAGGCAGGTGTTTGTCTTAGAAAGGTTGCATGCCGATCAATGCACTTTTGATTTGTGCTCATCCACATGGGGACGACAGTGACGTAAGCGGCAACTTTAGCGAGTTTACGGGTAAATTACCTCTGCGAACGACATCTTGTCAAACGGAGCTCTAACAAGCTATCGACCCGCCACTGCCGCGTCCTAAACGAGCTGCTCCCCTGCTTCCGGTAACATCAAGCCAATGAAAAACAGAATTTATCTCAACTGATGTAATGAATCGGAGCCTAAGAAAAACACAACAGGGACAAACAATGGAGGAGGATGGGAGATATCAACGAGCGAAGAGACGAATGTGTGTGAACGGACGTGGGTGGGTGGTCCATTTCAAGTTTCTAATCACTTCGAAATGAGTTTTTCTGCATTGTAAGCAAGTTAACGCACTTTGTAGCATCAGGTTTTCAGTCCGTGAATGGACACGTAATTGCTACTTTACATATCTCTTTAAGTAAAATGACGTTAAAAACAGAAGCACTTTATGGATTTCTGATCACATGACTTCGTGATGAGAAAATAAGGTTTTATTTATACTAGCAATTACAATTTGTTTCGCAAATTTGAGGAAACTATATCCACACTAGGGACAAGATGAGTGAAAATGAGTGAATTCAGACAGTTGTCAAACTACAATTCCACACTGTGTATGTATAGCCTATGATACAAACAGTGTTATAAATGACAAAAAAACTACTTAAATTCAACACAAATGTTAACTGGATTTCAAACAACATACAAATGCAGCTTAGATCAGGTTTGGTAACATGCCTTGTTTTACTGTTCAGAATACAAATTTGTAAAGGTACAAGTCAAAATCTGCAAAAAAAGGGTAATCATTTTAAAAGGTGATTTTTCACTATTATTTACAAAAGAATCTGCATATCCATGGGTTTAAATAAAAGATTGTTGTTGTAAGAGACAATAAAAACAACTTTGCTCTTCAAAGCCAATCCATTTCAAAGCCAACTATGTAAACTTAATTTTCAAAAGTCAATGAATTTGTGACTGAATTTTGTGGCTTCAACATGCTGTCTGTCAAGAACGATAACATATCTAACACAAAATGCACATCAGTATAAATTCTTCAGTGGAATTTGTTCTTTTCTAATACAAGATGATACATTTTTACATGATTTGCTTCAGTTAATTAGCCCTTACCAGATTTTAAGCCATGATTATAAAAGACGCACCAAAAAAATCTTTCAAAAAAAAAAAAAAAAAGATTTTTTAAGTTTCCACAGAACACATGGTTATCGCTTTCGGGTAGCTTTAAGTATTTAACGTTATGCGTTTTCAGATAAACGCTGACCCGGCCCAGGATAAAGTTTCATATGTTACATGGGGAAGTCGTGGCCTAATGGTTAGAGAGTCGGACTCATAACCCAAAGGTTTTGGGTCGAGTCTCGTACCGGCAGGGATTGTAGGTGGGGGGAGTGAATGTACAGTGCTCTCTCCCACCTTCAGTACCACGACTGAGCTGCCCTTGAGCCCCCAACTGCTCCCCGGGTGCCACAGCATAAATGGCTGCCCACTGCTCCGGGTGTGTGTTCACGGTTTGTGTGTGTGTTCACTGCTGTGTGTGTGCACTTTGGATGGGTAAATGCAGAGCACTAATTCCGAGTATGGGTCATATGTCACGTCACTTAGTTGTAATCGTACACCTATCCGATGACCTTTGACATCTCTCTAAAACCTTTCCACTCCTTCAAAAACAATGAAGGTCATTGCTTTTACTAGTCAACATGAAACGAAGTTCACAAAACCCATTTCACTTTCACCAGGTCACACACTTCCTAGTGAAACAAGATTATTAAAAAGAAAAGAAATGTAGTGAGAGACTTTATTTAATCTGATTGGATGGTGAATGACATTAAATGACACGTGATTGGAGGAGAGGGCTTAAATATAAGAGGGCTTGATGACATCAGCTGAAAGTTATTTGAAGTAGTGTTGTATTACATTTTGAAAGAAAACAAATAGTGTAAGTTCTGATTTCATGATGACTTTAACCACGTTTCACAAGCTAAAGCAAAATCAATCAAAAAATTGTTATTTTGTGATTTTGCACAATCAACAAATTACTCTGATACTAAGATAACCGCCAGTCCGCTGATGGACAGAATGAGTTTCTTTAAAAGACAAGCCAATAAGTTTCCTATCCGAGTTGCTTCTTCAGAAGAACGCTGTGATTAGGTTAGCTGCTATTAAAGTGAGCCGTGATTGGCTGGTTTAATGATCAAGTGGCTTTTGATTGTCAGGAAGAGAAGAGTTTTTCTCAGACTGTTAACACAGAGGATGTTTTAGTGTGTGTGTGTGTATGTGTGGTTGGCACTGATGGTGGCATCCTGGATCGATACACATCAGGCTCACCGGCGAGACAGACAAGGGCGTCACCGAATCGACAAGCATGTGCTCAGAGCGCATCATTCACCAGCCTCCGCACACACACACGGATCACGTTATACACAAACACAAAACACTCATGCACACATGAAGTTATTATGGCTTACTCGTGCAATAATGTACTACTCAATTAATGTGGTCAACTTATATAGGAATATAGTTATGTAGGTCATTCCTAAATTTGAGTAGGAAAAAAAATTCACTCAAAAATTGCCAAATTTCACAAATAATTACCAAGAAACTGCAATTGAATTAAACATGAAATTTTAAACTAAATAGTATTTCCTCGTAAAAAGTACTCCAGAAATCTTGTAAAAGCAATTATATTGTGTTCATCTCATGGTGTGTGTAGTTCAGAGACGTATTCTTAGCCTTAAAATCACATGCTCAGATTTCAACCACCAGTCGACCATACTGGACCAAACCCTGCATTTTGCTCGCTTTCTCTTTCTCTCTCCTGGTCTACCGAGCTGGATCAAACCCAATGTACTCATTTTGACTCACTCTAAAAGACTCTCACTTTCTTTCCCAAGAAAGCAAACAGCACACACACACTGCAAAGCCGCTGAACGCAGTCGATGCCGCAACAGCATCAGCGCTCATTAAAAGACGCTCCCTTGAGCAGTTGTTCTTGACTTGAAGCTTTATTACCTGACTAATTACAACACTGTTAATTAGCTGCTATGATCATTGAGAAACGCAAATGAAAGACAAAGACAGACAGAGAAGAAAAGGCCTGTGTGACTTTTGTCCAAACAAGATACTTGAGTGTTTTAATCTAACTTGACTGGTTTTAAATTAAGTGAAAATCTAGACAACATCAATATTAACAAACAAAAAAAGAAAAAATGGAAATACCATGATTTTGGGATATAGTCCCATGGTAATACCATTGTTTTGGAATTACAATTTCAAAGACACTGGTAATGCACCAAACTTACGCAACCGAAAACAGGTTGAAGTAGCAATTTACGTATTTTCAGTCGAATAAATTCAGAGGGTCAAAATCATTGGCAGAAACAGTGACATTAAAGTAGCGTGTTTCTGGGGATGTGTTTCGACTGTATCGGTACCGATTCGAGCACACAATGTGGATAAGTTACAAGTAAACGTCAGCAGACTGGATGGACTTTACCGTTAACAAAAATATGCTATTGCTAGAGTAAAAATTGTCAAAATATATCAAGATGCAGCTCAGTGCCAACTCAATTCTCAATGCAGAAATTTAATAAGACTTTCATTTATCACCAGAGAACACAAAACCGTGAACAGCATATGTTTGTTTACCCAATTACCCAAATGTAATTACATAAGCATAATTTTAAGTTTTGCTTTTTGGCTAAATGAAAACTTTCAGTTTCTGGGTTTCAGAAAAATAAAAAAAATAAAAAAAAATTTAGCGCCTCATACTTGAGCAACTTTATTATGACTGGTTTATAATTTATCATCCAAGAATAGGACACTCTAAACAGCCAGAAAGGTTCAATGACCCATTTAATTAAATTTAAAATTTATTTTTGTCTGAACGAAAACTTTTGGTCTTCGTGTTTCCTTAAAAAAATAATTTCAGTACCTCATTCCCCAAGATTTTTATGACAACTGGTTTAATTTATCAGCCAAAAGCATAACAACCAGAACAGCATAAAGAGTTAAATGACTCAAATTTAATTACAGAAACTTTATTTTTAGTTTTCAGCTAAATGAAAACTTTCAGTTTATGTTTCAGTAAAAAATAACTTTGATGCGCTAAATTCCTGAAAACTTTACTTCAAATGGTTCAATTTATCAACCAAGAACATTACACCCTGAGCAGCATAAAGAGTTTAACCAGTTCGTTAACCAAATTTAAATTGCAAAAACGTTTGGTTTTCGGCTACATAAAAATTCCCTTTTTCAATGTTTTTGTTGACATGTATTATGTGTTAATACCAAAGTGTTTTAAAAGTTCCATTTAAATAATAGCATATGAAAATAGTAGGCCTAATCATTTAGTACCGTGCCACGGTCTCTTAAGCAAGCTATGAAATGCATTTATAATACCAAAAAATGCTACCTAAGTAGGCAGCTCACTAGGGTTTTGAGACACAGCACCAGAGACTCTTGTGTTTGACTGTCTTAGACATTTGTTTATAAGTGCGGCCCCCGTCCTGCTGACCGCACACAGAAAGAAGCTTTCAGAAAGAGCCCACTCTAATTACTCCGTCTTTCAGTCCTCTATGAAAAATGACAAACTAGAAGGGCAAGACAAAACAAATTAAGACTGAAAAACAAGGAAAACATTGGAGAGAGGGGCCGCGGGGTGCAGGACGGGATCTGAGGGGGTCTCTACAGTTGACACAGCACTGAAGAGCATTCCAGCGCAAGCGGAGAACAAAAGCACGCACACACACACACACACAGCGCACACAAACAATGGCGTGGACGCTGGGAGACGCAACAACGGCACATCAGGACTCCCTACCCCCTCATACATGCGGAGCGGGCCGCTGATTTTAATGTGAAACGTCCACTGAGTCCTGGCATTTGGCAAAGACAGATGCTGAGAATGGGCTCACACACACAAGCTGGGCTGCACTGGGAACAGACGGGGGAAGGGTCGCCCCACACGGGGACACATCCCTCCGTTTCTAAGGGAGAACGTCGGCATTGATCAGCGACGTGGAGGTCATTCTACCCGCATACACACACACACACACAAACTGATGCATGCATTAAAGGACAAACGGCACTGAACAGGTGGACCAGTAAAAAAAATGTTTTCCAGAAAACATATCATGTATCCGAACAGACAGCTGTTTGGAACATGGACAAAAGTGTGTGTGTCGCTCCACACAGACTAAATAGCTCCTCTTTCACTCACTCGGTTATTAGACGCACTTTGAGCATAATCTTAATATGTGTTTCCACTGTGGTTTGATGTTTTATAGTTTGTGCATTAGCAAAGCATAAACGCATTGCTTTGCTGCGCTGTCCAATGGTGATTCAATTGTGAAAGGGAAACAAATGCATTAACAAACATAAGGTTGAGTCATATTATCTAGTGCTATATTGATACATCAGCCATTTTGAGATTAGCATTGCTGAAAATAATAACAATAATAATTAATTTACTCTCAAAATGTCATTCCAAACTCCAGTGGAAAACAAAAGAAGATATTTCAAGCTGCTCTTTTCCATGCAATAAAAAAAGTGAATGGTGACCAAACTCGGTCTAGCTCTAAAACGCACAATAAAGGCGTTATAAAAGCAGTCCATACAACTTGTGCGCTATATAGTCTACAGAAATCATATGTTAGCAACATATATGTGAGGAACAGACAGTGAAAAACTCAAGACATGCCATGGTCACCATTCACTTTCATTGTATAGAGAAGAGCAGCACAGACTTTCTGCTAAATATCTTCTTTTGCCTTTCACAGAATAAAAGAAAGTCATAGAGGTTTGGAATGATATGAAGATGATAAAATGATGACAAAGTATTCATTTTTGGATGAAACATTCCTTTTAATGCCAAATATTATAGTAAATTTAGTTAAATAAATGTTTCAATTTATATTTCAGCACGGTTGTGGATCTCAATTATTATTTTTAAATGGTATTATGTAAATGTCTACATTATATTGACCAATGTGGTCTCTAGATATCAGTATTGGCCATATAAAAAAAATAACACTAATAATGCATTTAAACAATATTGGACCCCATTGACTTCCATTGCATGGATGCTGAGACATTTTTTTTCAAAATAACTCCTTTTGTGTTCTACATAAGAAAGAAAGTCATACGGTATTGGAACAACATGACGGTGAATTTTCATTTTTGGGTTGAGCGGACCTTTAATTTCAAAAGTGGATCACAATATCTCTTCACAAACCAAATTACCAATCAAAGATTTCTCATAAATACACACCGCCTGACCCTGCCTGGCTTTGTCCCAAAACTCAACCCGAGGATGCAAGCAGCACAAAAGCATATCAAAACTAATCTAATGCTGGGAATAAGTGAGTCATCTATAAAAGTGAGAGTTGGTGGAAAAACAAACCAGAGGTAGTTCACAATTTCCTTTACATTTCTAATGAAATAGTTTCTGTTTTTAGCAATCACAGTGAATTGGCATGCACTTTTCTCTATATGCAAGCATGCATATGATTATGTATGCAAGTATGCACATATCTGTGTCTAGCTGACCCTATATCGCTCTGTATTCGCCTAACGCAGGGCAGTGTCGCATTTCAGAGAGTGTGTGTCTCCCATTGATGTGCGGAGCACGCCAACATCATCCGAGTGCAGAGCGGTGTGAAGCCAATCTTATGAGGATGGAGAGAAAAAAGTGAATTCAGCACATTAATACGTGCAGCACACACACACACTCTCTCTCTCTCTCTCCAGTGGAGGATCTGAAGTGTGCAGTTTGTGTGTATGTGCTCCGTGGGTTTTAATTAAAAGATGCACTGGGCCCCTTGAGAATTCATACACACACATGCACCGGGGGCCGCCTGTAAATTTACAGCACTTTCATGGATGCTCGGGACCCTGTGAGCTCTCCACCTTGTCATTGCACCACGCATGCATTACCATCCACCACACCTCCGACAACTTTCTCTGCCCTCTGCATGTCCACAAGTCCTCTATGTACAGATATTCCCCCATGACAACTTAAATCAGGCTACTTCTCCTGAATGCACTCACCACATCAATGCACAACCACAATTTACCCGTAAGATCCACTGCAAAAGGTCTACCCAAACCCCAAAAGCGTAACACAGCCAACGCAACGCATGCCTTTACTGCGGAATAAACCTGCTTCAGTACTTGCCCCCCTTCATTCTGTCTGCCCCCATCCGCTGCCCAGCCAACTTTCACTCCCAAACGCAGTTAGTTGATCAATAAGCACATTGCATATGACTTCATTTCGCATACCTATCCTCGTGAGTAATAAATCCGCTCGGTGAGTGACAGGCGCCGGCGCGCTACTTTGCCGTATCCATGAGAAGTTCCGTATCCGACCGCGCATCGGTAGAGCGACCGTCTCGCCGAAGCTCCTGCAACAGCAATGTGCTCCTGCGTTCACACACGCGCGTTCTTACACACAAACACACACACATACACACACTCGCTCGGCGTGGGACCGGAGAAGCGCGCGCACAACACGCGTGACAGGTGTAAGAGCGCTCCTGCGGGTGCGAGCATAGCGCAGCCTACCGGACGAGAACACGACACACCCCACCACCACACAACACACACACACACACACACACGGACGGATGGACGGTTTGGCATCATTTATCATTTGCATGTATTGTATCAGTAATTTCTTTAATAAGTATTTATTATTGTACCGTTCCATATTCAATAATAGTTAAAAGATATTTAAATTATAAATATGGTATTGCTACTTCATTTTCCACTTCCTAATATCTAAATAATATATATATATATATATTATATATATTATATGTTTAGCTAATATGAAGAGTTCATTGCAAAAAAGCAATAACTCATAGATACAATAACATCTAACAATTTTCACTTTTTTTATTTTATTGTGTGTTCTGTCTTTTTTATGTTCCAAGTTTAATGTTTTTTTGTTCATGTTAATAATTTGTTTTTAATGGTCTAATTTTGTTACCCCGACTCAAGCTACCCACTGTTATGTTTTGTCTGTTTGCAGGCAATTTAGTTTTAACACTCTATTAATAAGACTGAATTGTGCTGTACTGCATTGTATTTGAGAACAGCTGGACGTTGCGGTAGCAGTGATAAATGGGTCAGCGCTGCATAAGTGCGCTGGTCCACTCGTCCTGAAGCTCGGGCGCGTCCAGCTGAGAGTCAGAGTGATGATCACGGGCGGCTACGGGGCCTTTTAGAAATGAACTGCCGTGTAATTAATGTAGCCATGATATAATCACAAATCGTTTCTCCATTGTGCACCCCTGACTGCACGGGGACAGGAGGGGCTGATTTTTCTGTCCCGCTGGTGTGCTGTTAGGTGGATATCCACTTGTCACGCAGAGCTGACATCAAACGCACGAGGTGAGTGGGTGAGGGTCAGGTTTGCTATATTTGATGAGACCAAATGAGAGTGGCTGAAATAGCCTTCTTTGTATAGCTCTCACGATGGAAACAGCTTCATAAAGGGATTAAATAATATCTTAATTAAAATCTAACAATGCCAAAAGGTTTCTTTAAGGTGTCGGCGTAGTTAGGATGTTCTAATCTATAATTAGCCTAATTTACAAACAAACACCCGCAATATGCAAGAAAGAACGGTGTGTGTTTTAGAGAAATTAGGTGTAAAGGGGCATAAACGGACAGCTTTGGATTAGACTGCATTTATTTGATGGAAAAAATACAGTATTATTGTAAAATGATTTAAAATGTAATTTAAACTGTATTTTATTCCTGAGATGCAAAGCTGAATTTTCAGCATCATTACTGCAGTCTTCAGTGTCACACGATCTTTCAGAAATCATTCTGATAAGCTGATTTGCTGCTCAAGAAATATTTATTATTATTATTATTACTATTATGATTAATGGTAAAACAGTGTCTGCTTCTATATTTTATATATAATATTTTTAATCAGGTTGTATTTTATATTTTCAATTTTTATTAAAATAATTGTATTGCTTTCTTTGTAGTTTTTGTTGTTTTATACTTGTCTATATAGTTTTGACACATTTTTATAACAGTTTTTGTTTTAGTTATTTTAGTAGCCTACGCAGTTACTAAAATGGACATGTTGACAAAGAATAATGAAATGTTTTTTTAAATGCTTTTTAATTTACATATATAACATGCCAACAGTTTCTTTAAGGTGTGGGTGTACTAATTATTATTAGCCTATCATTTAAAAACAATATAAGCCAATAAAGTCATTATAATGCAGAGACATAAAAAGTGTGTTAGAGAAAACAGGTGCAAAGTGGCATAGATTGAAAGAGACAGCTTTGCTTTTTGCACCTTCAGATTAGTGTGTGTGTGTGTGTTTGCTCATGGCTGAAGGACAAAGGGTGTGATGTAGAGGTCAGAGTCACCGGCCTACATGATGTTTATTACCACAAGATCTACGATTCCCCACCAACAGGCAGATGAACATCTATTTAATGGACGCAGAGCATCAATTACATGCAAACACACACAGAAAGTTCAGAAGTGTAGGCGTTGGCAGAGCAAAAGGAATAACAATCATTTTAGTGAAGTGCACTTTTTTATGATGGCAACCAGGCATATTGTTTTCCCAGCTATTTTATGTTTATTATTGATTTTTTTTCTTCCATTTATGAAGGCTGTTGCTTTTATTATTAAGACATCTGTCTCATGTATGCAGCGGCACGCGGCAAGCGCTGATGAACTCCTGATGTTAACACCATTCTGGAGCCGCTCTGGATTTGACTGGCTGCCAATCTCTAGTGTACATACAGGCCTCAGAGGCACATACAACTACTGAAGCTCAGAGCCGGTGACTCGAGGCTTCATACCACAATTACATCAGTGGTGAGGACAGAGATCACAGAGACATTCTGGTGAAAGGTTGACTGTTTTATTCTGCTGAGTGAAGCTTGTTTCCTTTGGTTTAGTTTATGGTTAGTATAGAGGATTTGAGGGTTGAGGTTTGGGTTATGGCTGCAGGTTTGTATATATATATTTCTTTCTTTTCAAGGCCGCATTTATTTGATGAAAAAACAGTAAAAACAGCAATATTGTAAAATAACTGTTTTCTATTGTAATACATTTTAAAATAATTTAATCCTGTGATCAAAGTTGAATTTTCAGCATCGTAACTCCAGTCTTCAGTGTCACATGATTCTTCAAAAAGCATTGTATTATGCTGCTCAAAAAAAAAAAAAACTTCAACAGCTATGCTGCTTCATATTTTGTGGAAACAGATGAATACAAAGTTCAAAACACCAGCTTTTTATTTAAAATAGTAATTTATAACATTAAAAATGTCTTTTACTGACACTTTTGGTTAATGTAATTATTATATATAAGCAGAATGTGCTTTTATTTTTCGATTTTCTTTTTAAATTTTGATAAAGTAATTTTTTTGTGTGCTTTTGTCACCTTTAGCTTTTGTAGTTTTTATATAGTTTTAATTCATTTTAGTATTATGCCTATTATTGTAGTATATTACTGTACTATCCGATTAGTATGATTTTTTTATTATTGCAGCTAAAAATATTGACTGATATTTTTGAATACTTATATATCAGCATATATCTATTAATTAGAGTTAGTGTCAAAACTAATTATAATTATAGTGATAATCGGTAGTATTTAAAGAAATATATATTTCCCTTCTGTGAACACTCAAAAAATTAACATAATTAACATCTATTTTTAAAATCTGAACCAACTGTATAAACTGATTCCCAAAACCAATCATTTGAACCAAATGACTCACTGAATTTCGAAATTCGGCCTTTCCAATGCAACTAGAGAATCATTAGTAAATTAGTTACACCAAGTCATGGCTTTCTCCCCGGCAAATGCATGAACTTAAAACATTGAAAGCAATGCAAGTCAGTTTGGATAAAAGTGTCAGTCAAACCCAAAAATATAAAATTCCTGTCTCATCTCACTTGTATGTAGAGATTCGTCCTGCTACACTGCTACTAAAAATGGCTTATACTGGTAAAGCTGGACTGTTTGGAAAACAGACACATATTGAGAGTTTAAGCGTGACTGAATGAGAATGTTTGTGACATTTTCTCATTTAAGCTATGAAACTCAAGCCCCATTGACCAATCACAGCTTACCGTAACAGACAATAATGGTCCAATGAGACGAGCCGAGTCGAACCCTGGTGCTAAATGACATAATTGCGTTTGTGGAGAATGATAGTTATTTTCAGTTACTCATGCAGAACCGTCAATGACCCTCTAGACAGCAGTTAAACCGAGATCTAGAGAACCCTAGACACATAGTATGGCTCTTTAAACTGCCTCTTTTACATTTATTCAGTGTGCATGTGTGAGCGTGTCTGCAATGTCACACACGTGGCCTATGCATGTTAGAGAACCTGGATTATGGTGATTGAGTTAGTGTTTAGTGCTTTGGGACCCTCATTAGCTAGAATTCTTGATTGAAGAGAACAAAGAGTGGATGGATGTTAGCTAAAAAGTATAAGATGAAGCAGGGCTTAGAAATGAACTGCTAATTTTTACTAGTTGACTGGTCATCCAGAAAAGTAGTTGACGGGGATAAATGACTGGCTTATGTAAAATACATATATGTGGCAGAACTGGTGAAACCCCTAGTTCATTAATAAGTAAATATAAAACTATAATTTGCAAAATGTGTGTACAAAGACTTTTGAATTACTTTTCTTTCATTCTAGAGATGACACAAATGCAAAAAAAAAGGCTTTATGATTTAGAATTGGAAAAGAGTTGCTATTTTTGAAATGGTTGTTTATACAAATACAAAAAATTTAAGATTTATAAAATACTACAGGCAAAACTCATAATGTGCATTCCTAACAAGTCGCCATATGAACAACCATTCAGTAACTAAACTGAATTAAACTACATTAAAAACGTATAGTTGCAAGATGTATGTGTTTGATTTACGAAAAGAACCGACTCAGAGTCATTCATTCAGAAGTCAAACTACATAGTATTTAGTGCATAAATACATGTGTATAGTGTGTCATTTGGGACACAGCTACTGATTGCGCTGTTTGTTTTTGACTCGCTCAAAAGAAACGACTCATAAGAGTCATTCTTTTTAGAATCGAATGTCATTTGCACTGTATGTTTTTGAATCACTGCAAATAATCGGCTCATAACAGTCATTCTTTTTGAATCGAATGTCATTTGTGCTGTATGTTTTTGAATCATTGCAAATAATCGGCTCATAAGAGTCATTCTTTTTAGTATTGAATGTCATTTGCGCTGTATGTTTTTGAATCACTGCAAATAATCGGCTCATAACAGTCATTCTTTTTGAATCGAATGTCATTTGTGCGGGGGGGGGTGGGGGGGGGGGGGGGGGTGGGGGGGGGGGGGGGGAGGGGGGGGGGCTGTATGTTTTTTGGATCATTGTGCAAATATCAGCTCATCGCTAACTACTTAAACCGTATATTTCAAGATGTATGTGGTTGATTTACGAAAAGACACCGACCAAGTCATTCATTCAGATGTCAACTACATATATTTATTTCAATAAATACATGTGTATAGTGTGGCATGGGGACACAGCTCTGATTGCGCTGTTGTGTTTTTGATTCACTATAAAGAACCGGCTCATAAGAGTCATTCTTTTTAGTATTGAATGTCATTTGCGCTGTATGTTTTTTGAATCACTGCAAATAATCGGCTCATAAGAGTCATTCGTTTTAGAGTCGAATGTCATTTGCGTTTTTGAATCACTACAAAGAACCGGCTCATAAGATTCATTCTTTTTAGAATCGAACGTCATTTGCGCTGTATGTTTTTGAATCACTGCAAATAATCGGCTCATAAGAGTCATTCGTTTTAGAGTCGAATGTCATTTGCGTTTTTGAATCACTACAAAGAACCGGCTCATAAGATTCATTCTTTTTAGAATCAAACGTCATTTGCACTGTATGTTTTTGAATCACTGCAAATAATCGGCTCATAAGAGTCATTCGTTTTAGAATCGAACGTCATTTGCGTTTTTGAATCACTACAAAGAACCGGCTCATAAGAGTCATTCTTTTTAGAATCGAACGTCATTGCGCTGTATGTTTTTGAATCACTGCAAATAATCGGCTCATAAGAGTCATTCGTTTTAGAATCGAACGTCATTTGCGTTTTTAAATCACTACAAAGAACCGGCTCATAAGAGTCATTCTTTTTAGAATCAAACGTAATTTGCCCTGTATGTTTTTGAATCACTGCAAATAATCGGCTCATAAGAGTCATTCTTTTTAGTATTGAATGTCATTTGCGCTGTATGTTTTTTGAATCACTGCAAATAATCGGCTCATAACAGTCATTCTTTTTGAATCGAATGTCATTTGTGCTGTATGTTTTTGAATCACTGCAAATAATCGGCTCATAAGAGTCATTCGTTTTAGAATCGAACGTCATTTGCGTTTTTGAATCACTACAAAGAACCGGCTCATAAGAGTCATTCTTTTTAGAATTGAATGTCATTTGCGCTGTATGTTTTTGAATCACTGCAAATAATCGGCTCATAACAGTCATTCTTTTTGAATCGAATGTCATTTGTGCTGTATGTTTTTGAATCATTGCAAATAATCGGATCATCGGCTAAACTACATTAAAAACGTATAGTTGCAAGATGTATGTGTTTGATTTACGAAAAGAACCGACTCAGAGTCATTCATTCAGAAGTCAAACTACATAGTATTTAGTGCATAAATACATGTGTATAGTGTGTCATTTGGGACACAGCTACTGATTGCGCTGTTTGTTTTTGACTCGCTCAAAAGAAACGACTCATAAGAGTCATTCTTTTTAGAATCGAATGTCATTTGCGCTGTATGTTTTTGAATCACTGCAAATAATCGGCTCATAAGAGTCATTCGTTTTAGAATCGAACGTCATTTGCGTTTTTGAATCACTACAAAGAACCGGCTCATAAGATTCATTCTTTTTAGAATCGAACGTCATTTGCGCTGTATGTTTTTGAATCACTGCAAATAATCGGCTCATAAGAGTCATTCGTTTTAGAATCGAACGTCATTTGCGTTTTTGAATCACTACAAAGAACCGGCTCATAAGAGTCATTCTTTTTAGAATTGAATGTCATTTGCGCTGTATGTTTTTGAATCACTGCAAATAATCGGCTCATAAGAGTCATTCTTTTTAGAATCGAATGTCATTTGCGCTGTATGTTTTTGAATCACTGCAAATAATCGGCTCATAACAGTCATTCTTTTTGAATCGAATGTCATTTGTGCTGTATGTTTTTGAATCATTGCAAATAATCGGCTCATAAGAGTCATTCTTTTTAGAATCAAACGTCATTTGTGCTGTAAGTTTTTGAATCACTGCAAATAATCGGCTCATAAGAATCATTCGTTTTAGAATCGAACGTCATTTGCATTTTTGAATCACTACAAATAATCGGCTCATAAGAGTCATTCTTTTTAGTATTGAATGTCATTTGCGCTGTATGTTTTTTGAATCACTGCAAATAATCGGCTCATAAGAGTCATTCGTTTTAGAATCGAACGTCATTTGCGTTTTTAAATCACTACAAAGAACCGGCTCATAAGAGTCATTCTTTTTAGAATCGAACGTCATTTGCGCTGTATGTTTTTGAATCACTGCAAATAATCGGCTCATAAGAGTCATTCGTTTTAGAATCGAACGTCATTTGCATTTTTGAATCACTACAAATAATCGGCTCATAAGAGTCATTCTTTTTAGTATTGAATGTCATTTGCGCTGTATGTTTTTTGAATCACTGCAAATAATCGGCTCATAAGAGTCATTCGTTTTAGAGTCGAATGTCATTTGCGTTTTTGAATCACTACAAAGAACCGGCTCATAAGAGTCATTCTTTTTAGAATCGAATGTCATTTGCGCTGTATGTTTTTGAATCACTGCAAATAATCGGCTCATAAGAGTCATTCGTTTTAGAATCGAACGTCATTTGCGTTTTTGAATCACTACAAAGAACCGGCTCATAAGAGTCATTCTTTTTAGAATCGAACGTCATTGCGCTGTATGTTTTTGAATCACTGCAAATAATCGGCTCATAAGAGTCATTCTTTTTAGTATTGAATGTCATTTGCGCTGTATGTTTTTTGAATCACTGCAAATAATCGGCTCATAACAGTCATTCTTTTTGAATCGAATGTCATTTGTGCTGTATGTTTTTGAATCATTGCAAATAATCGGATCATCGGCTAAACTACATTAAAAACGTATAGTTGCAAGATGTATGTGTTTGATTTACGAAAAGAACCGACTCAGAGTCATTCATTCAGAAGTCAAACTACATAGTATTTATTGCATAAATACATGTGTATAGTGTGTCATTGGGACACAGCTACTGATTGCGCTGTTTGTTTTTGACTCGCTCAAAAGAAACGACTCATGAGAGTCATTCTTTTTAGAATTGAATGTCATTTGCGCTGAATGTTTTTGAATCACTGCAAATAATCGGCTCATAAGAGTCATTCGTTTTAGAATCGAACGTCATTTGCATTTTTGAATCACTACAAATAATCGGCTCATAAGAGTCATTCTTTTTAGAATTGAATGTCATTTGCGCTGTATGGTTTTGAATCACTGCAAATAATCGGCTCATAACAGTCATTCTTTTTGAATCGAATGTCATTTGTGCTGTATGTTTTTGAATCATTGCAAATAATCGGCTCATAAGAGTCATTCTTTTTAGAATTGAATGTCATTTGCGCTGTATGGTTTTGAATCACTGCAAATAATCGGCTCATAACAGTCATTCTTTTTGAATCGAATGTCATTTGTGCTGTATGTTTTTGAATCATTGCAAATAATCGGATCATCGGCTAAACTACATTAAAAACGTATAGTTGCAAGATGTATGTGTTTGATTTACGAAAAGAACCGACTCAGAGTCATTCATTCAGAAGTCAAACTACATAGTATTTAGTGCATAAATACATGTGTATAGTGTGTCATTTGGGACACAGCTACTGATTGCGCTGTTTGTTTTTGACTCGCTCAAAAGAAACGACTCATAAGAGTCATTCTTTTTAGAATCGAACGTCATTTGCGCTGTATGTTTTTGAATCACTGCAAATAATCGGCTCATAAGAGTCATTCGTTTTAGAATCGAACGTCATTTGCGTTTTTGAATCACTACAAAGAACCGGCTCATAAGATTCATTCTTTTTAGAATCGAACGTCATTTGCGCTGTATGTTTTTGAATCACTGCAAATAATCGGCTCATAAGAGTCATTCGTTTTAGAATCGAACGTCATTTGCGTTTTTGAATCACTACAAAGAACCGGCTCATAAGAGTCATTCTTTTTAGAATTGAATGTCATTTGCGCTGTATGTTTTTGAATCACTGCAAATAATCGGCTCATAAGAGTCATTCTTTTTAGAATCAAATGTCATTTGCGCTGTATGTTTTTGAATCACTGCAAATAATCGGCTCATAAGAGTCATTCTTTTTAGAATCGAACGTCATTTGCGCTGTATGTTTTTGAATCACTGCAAATAATCGGCTCATAACAGTCATTCTTTTTGAATCGAATGTCATTTGTGCTGTATGTTTTTGAATCATTGCAAATAATCGGCTCATAAGAGTCATTCGTTTTAGAATCAAACGTCATTTGCGTTTTTGAATCACTACAAAGAACCGGCTCATAAGAGTCATTCTTTTTAGAATCGAACGTCATTTGCGCTGTATGTTTTTGAATCACTGCAAATAATCGGCTCATAAGAGTCATTCGTTTTAGAATCGAACGTCATTTGCGTTTTTGAATCACTACAAAGAACCGGCTCATAAGAGTCTTTTTTTTTAATCGAATGTCATTTGCAATGTCTGTTTTTGAATCACTGCAACGAATCGGCTCATAAGAGTCATTCTTTGAATCGCACGTCATTGTTGCATACTCTTTTATCACTACAATATCGCTCATTAGTCATTCGTTTTAGAATCGACGTCATTGATTTTGATTCACTATAAAGAACCGGCTCATAAGAGTCATTCTTTTTAGTATTGAATGTCATTTGCGCTGTATGTTTTTGAATCACTGCAAATAATCGGCTCATAACAGTCATTCTTTTTGAATCGAATGTCATTTGTGCTGTATGTTTTTGAATCATTGTAAATAATCGGCTCATCGGCTAAACTACATTAAAAACGTATAGTTGCAAGATGTATGTGTTTGATTTACGAAAAGAACCGACTCAGAGTCATTCATTCAGAAGTCAAACTACATAGTATTTAGTGCATAAATACATGTGTATAGTGTGTCATTTGGGACACAGCTACTGATTGCGCTGTTTGTTTTTGACTCGCTCAAAAGAAACGACTCATAAGAGTCATTCTTTTTAGAATCAAACGTCATTTGCGCTGTATGTTTTTGAATCACTGCAAATAATCGGCTCATAAGAGTCATTCGTTTTAGAATCGACCGTCATTTGCGTTTTTGAATCACTACAAAAAACCGGCTCATAAGATTCATTCTTTTTAGAATCGAACGTCATTTGCGCTGTATGTTTTTGAATCACTGCAAATAATCGGCTCATAAGAATCATTCGTTTTAGAATCGAACGTCATTTGAGTTTTTGAATCACTACAAAGAACCGGCTCATAAGAGTCATTCTTTTTAGAATCTAACGTCATTTGCGCTGTATGTTTTTGAATCACTGCAAATAATCGGCTCATAAGAGTCATTCTTTTTAGAATCGAACGTCATTTGCGCTGTATGTTTTTTGAATCACTGCAAATAATCGGCTCATAACAGTCATTCTTTTTGAATCGAATGTCATTTGCGCTGTATGTTTTTGAATCACTGCAAATAATCGGCTCATAAGAGTCATTCGTTTTAGAATCGAACGTCATTTGCGTTTTTGAATCACTACAAAGAACCGGCTCATAAGAGTCATTCTTTTTAGAATCGAACGTCATTTGCGCTGTATGTTTTTGAATCACTGCAAATAATCGGCTCATAAGAGTCATTCGTTTTAGAATCGAAAGTCATTTGCGTTTTTGAATCACTACAAAGAACCGGCTCATAAGAGTCATTCTTTTTAGAATTGAATGTCATTTGCGCTGTATGGTTTTGAATCACTGCAAATAATCGGCTCATAAGAGACATTCTTTTTGAATCGAATGTCATTTGTGCTGTATGTTTTTGAATCATTGCAAATAATCGGCTCATAAGAGTCATTCTTTTTAGAATCGAATGTCATTTGCGCTGTATGTTTTTTGAATCACTGCAAATAATCGGCTCATAAGAGTCATTCATTTTAGAATCGAACGACATTTGCGTTTTTTGAATCATTACAAAGAACCGGCTCATAAGAGTCTTTTTTTTTAATCGAATGTCATTTGCAATGTCTGTTTTTGAATCACTGCAACGAATCGGCTCATAAGAGTCATTCGTTTCAGAATCTAACGTAATTTGCATTTTTGAATCACTACAAAGAACCGGCTCATAAGAGTCATTCTTTTTATAATCGAATGTCATTTGCTCTGTATGTTTTTGAATCACTGCAAAGAATCGGCTCATAAGAGTCATTGGCTGAACTGAATGCAGTGCAAGGTTTCCAGCCTTTCTCAAAACTCATCACCACCATTTTAGTGAAAACACATTTGTTCTCTAAGCTACCATTTTACTCATTGTCAGTGGGCCTTCTTATCAATTTCATTCCATTAATTACCATATCTAGCGGTATGCTATAAAATAAGGATAAGCATGAACAGTGACAAAAAGCCTTTGCTTATTTGGAGACACAGCAGACAAACGCACACTAATGACTATATTGAGCTAATGATGAATTTTAATGCATGAGTCATGTGTTGATTCTGTAGCTGGCCTGACAGATTTGGTGAGTTCATTTAGAGAAGGATTAATCACTCTGAATTAAATGTTTGAGCTTGTAAGCCTTTTGAACAATTCATAAGTTATTTCGTGAGTCAGACTACTGCCTGAGGTGGTGATGGGAGAAACTTTAGATACTTGGAATCATTTGAACCAGTTACTTGATTCAATGGTTTCAAAGCACTCAAAACTCCATAACCGGAGAGCATCTACTGGTTAAAGCTGTGAAATTCAATGACAACACAGCCTAAATAGGGCGCTTTTCAATAGAGGGTACGCATTGACGTCACTTTCCCGTCGGAACACGCCCCCTCAGTCGGACTGAGTGGTAAAAGAGCCTGCTCTTAACAGCGCAAATGCGAGTAAAACAAACAATTATCAGTTCAAACTAAAGGTTGTTGGACTCGATATAGTGTTGCTTACAACTGACCAAAGATGCAGCCAGGAATCGTGTTTCCTGACATTTATATGTGCATGACTTTGATGCAGAGGAAATACATAAAGCAAATTTGCCTGTGAATGCTTTACTTAAATACAAAATAGCTTGGTCTAAGTGATCTGGTGATCACTTATATCAATGATATATATATATCATCATATTGTCCAGCCAAAAAACTTTATAACATTTTTAAAATAATTTTATTGTGTTTTTGGGAGTTTGACAGATTAGACAGATCAGAGGTTGTTTGGAAAAGAGCTGAATAACTGAATAAACAACATACGGGTTTGGAACAAGATGAGGGTAAGTAAATGACCATTTTCATTTTGGGGAACTATTCTTGACTTCTTCGCAGCTTTCTGTGTATATTTGGGATGTTTTCTCCTCACTGACTGAAAGAGAGTTCAATTAGAGAGAGCAATCTTCAGTAAATTGGCATCCTATCTCATATCAAAAATTGAGAAACTTCACTTAACTGTATCAGTTAAATTATTGGTATTTATTTCAGGCAGATAGTCTGTTTTTTTAGAATAAAAACTCCAAGGCACAGTCTATGATGTTAAAACTAATGATTTTTCGTAAGCTTAACTTGCTAGGCAGAGACTCCAGTAGATTTCTGGACTTAATAACCACAGATAATCCTTTACTCCTTTAGTTGGTCTAGTGGTGTGGATCGTACTGTTTTGAAGACGACATTTGATCTTTGAGATTGGATTATATCTCAGGAAGTGGAGTCTATTGGACTGAGCTGTATTGGTGTCTCTTATCCGATTGGTGAAGTTGGATATCAGGCCATTATTCCTGTCTCTTCCCTCTTTCCGGCTTCTGATACTAAATCCGTTTTGAGGTGAGAGCCCAACACACGCACATGGATAAAGATAGTTTCCGACTTGATCTCAATTACTGTATTATATTTTAATGGCCGGACAATCTATGTCTTATATAAGAGATGTATAAATAACACACTTTAAAGGAACCGTTCACCCAAAAATGAGAGTTTGCTGGAAATGTACTCACCCTCAGGCCATCCAAACTGTGGAGTTTGTTTTTTAATTAAACAAATTTGGATAAATTTATCATTGCATCACTTGTTCACCGGTGAATCCTCTGCGGTGAATGGGTGCCGTCGGAATGAGAGTCCAAACAGCTGATAAAAACATCACAATAATCCACAAGACTCCAGTCCATCAGTTAATGTCTTGTAAGGGAAAAGTAAACAAGTCTTAACTCGAAAATACCAGTCCACCAAAATAGTCAAGCCTTTACCTCAGTCAATCAATGCATATTTCTCTCCAGATTCAGTGACTTTTTCCACTGGAGAAAACAATGTTATGGATAGAGGGCTCATTTTAGATGGAAGCAATGGCTTAAAGTTAAAAACATCTTAATGATGAATTTTTTTCCTACAAGCATGCAGATTTTCTCTTCTCGAGACAATAATTGATGGACTCAATTCAAGTGGAGTACTTGTGGATTATTTTTATCAGCTGTTTGGACTCTCATTCTGACGGCACCCATTCATATCCACTTGCGAAATACAAATGACTTTTCCAAATCTTTTCCAATGAAGAAACACATCAACATCTTGGATGGCCTGAGGGTGAGCACATTTTCAACAAATTAACATTTTTGAGTGAACTATTTTTTTAAAGATTGAAACTCGGGAGTTTTGTAGCTGATATTAAGTTTGAAAACTAAAATCATTCATCAAACCATTCCATGGTGCTTTAAAATAAACACATCTACACAAACTCACACATATGCCCATGTTTTGTTTTTAGCTTTGATTGATTCTTAAACATGATGTTCATTTAAAACACATCCAAAGACCACAAACACAGTTTGAAACAAGTGAGATAAATGAGGTAAATGTGGCAAGAGTGTTTAGCTTCCAAAAGAAAAACACAACACACGTGTTCACACGCACAGTGCAGGTATATGCACATGCTCATACATACTGTATATGCAGTCAAAATGCATGCATATTTTACGAAAACACTGTTTGCATGCAGCTTGAGTCATTGTAATCAATAAATCAAATGTACACAATCTTTCAGACAGACTAGATGCACACATGCATACATAGTCACATAAAAGTCACATTACTTAAACCGGTAAATAAATAAGAATGTAATGATGTAAAAAGCAGAAGAAATATGGGATTTTCCACAATTTTGAGATCAAATAAGCAGATTTGTGACATTTTAAGATTTGTATTTAATTATAAATGAATGCAAAAGAGAAACATTTCCACTCAGACTTTTGGAAAACATACATGTGTGTTTGGATGATTGGACCACACACGCACCAACATACACAAACTAATACAATCAAGATGTGCGAGACATTGGCAGTGTTTCTGGCAGGGACTGGCTGACATTTCCCACTAATTAAATCATTCTTCTAACATTTTTTAGAGAGCCTAATTTTGAATAGCCGATTAAGAGGGAATTTTTCTAATTAAAACACACAAATAAACCCATCTCTGAGCTCAGGGGAGACATGAATAGAGTTTGTCGAATAAAATGCAGCGTTAATGGGAATTTTTTTTTTGCACAGCTATTTATATACCGGGTTGTATTTCGGTACCCATGCGAAATGCAAATACATGTATGTGTGGTTCAAAGAGACAGAAATAATGTGTGCGTCTTTTAATAAAGCCACTAAGCAGAGCCTTTGGTTAGAAGATGAGACTGTGAGATAAATAGACACAGACGACATTGGAAGCAGAGCGAGAGCGAGAGCTAGAAATGTAGTACTGATTCAAGTGATCGTTTTATCACTGACATATATTAATGCAAATAACCGCATTTCGGGAGATAAATGAGCAGAAATGCATATCTCGCTGAGAGGAGAATGCGTCAAATCTTCAATCACAGCTTATAGAAGGAAGATGAGAGTCAAAAATAGACTGACACAGACCACATGTGAGATACAACCAGACAGAATGAGCCGTCAGGCGGCACAGAAGCCTTGTTAGGCATGAAAACCACCAAATGAAATGTTGAAGCACTTTAGTGTTAAATATTACAAGAGTTATGCCTGAAAGTGATGGAAAGGGGGGCTTATATTAAACTTTTGTCCTCCTCAAGTCCATTTGTAATGCTATTCAAGGTTTCTTGCACAGAATGCAGTTTTACATGGTAATTTTTCAACTTCTCTCTGATTTTGGAATTAAACTGACTGTTTTTTTCTACTGCACCTTTAAGAAGATATGTCAATGACCTCTGTAAAGATTGGTTAACCTCAGCACCGCAGTAGTTCACCGAAGGCAATTTATTCAGAGACAAGCAGTCCTGAGACGTGCATTATACTGGAGTAAGTGTGACAGGTAGCTGGAAAAATGGATTGCTGTCACTCCAATTGTGAACGCGAACCGTTCTCCAAACCACCTTTTTAAAGAAACACAGATATTACTTTTTAAAGCCTCATTTTAGTAATTTTGCTGATTCACTTATTAATTTGATTTCAAATCAGCGATGAACTCTGTGGCAGCTTCACTCAAAGCTAATCATGCACTAATACTAATGTTAACGACCTAAAAATGTCTGCTAGTACGTTATAAATGTGACTACATGAAAGGTAAACGCAGGGATAATTATAGTCATTTTTCAAAGATATATTAAGGAAGTATTATGAAGACAAGGATATGCTGTGTTAGTCTGATTCTTTAAACACCTCATATGTAGCACAACTGTGGTGGACAGTCAGTTTAACATTTCTAATGAAGCATCACGAAATTATGTCAAAGCAGTAATTTGACAGATTTTTTTTAGGTTCTTGAATTTAAGAATACAAACCACTCTCACACGAATTCATTCACCAACCAACCAAGTGCATGTCTGATGTCAATTGGATTCAAAACCTTGAGTGAAACTTCGACTCACAAAATTAAGTCATAGTAAATTGACATTTTTTTCGGGGGGGGGGGGGGGGGGGAGAAGGTCTTAATAAATATTTATAATATACTTTAATACATTTTTTTTTATATATGCTTTCAAGAATGGAATGTAAACCACTTTCACACCAACCAACTGAACTGAATTCTGATGTCAAATGAACTCATGAAGAAAAAATTTTGTCTGAGTAGTAAATTGACAGGTTTTTACTCCAAGTTTAATATGTATTTATAATACAGCAGGTTATAACATATGCCTAAGGAGCACAGCAGTGAGCAGATTTCTCTAATTTGCAGCATCACAAAGATCTTCATTTCCAGCTATATCAGCCAGCTAAACATGGCCTTCATCCAGCTGGGTAAACAACTTCCCACAAAAAATTATAATCACTCTAAATTTTGTTGACAAGTTTAAAATTAGCTTGTCAACTCATTATCAAATGGCTTGCTGCTTTAAGCTGCCTTACAACCGAATTATGCAGATGACTGAGTGATTCCCCCAGATGCCAAGCCAACCGCTTATGCAGGTGCTGGAAATTAGCAGAATAACGTAATCATAATTCACAGACCATGTGAATCTGTGCATTAGATCATTTAATCGGCATTCAGTTTTTTATTGCTACAATCTGTTGTGCGTTTAAGCCTGTATCTATACAAATACGTCCAGATTTGGGCTTGCTGCTCATTTAGTCGGCCAGAGAAGCAGTCGACCAGTCAGTAGGTCAGTGTTTACATTAAGAAAATGACTCACAAACACAATGCAACATCAGCCTTTTTCTGGAAAATCCAAAGTTGCATTGATGGAGAGAATGATGATGTTGGTGAGAAGAAAAGCATGCATATCTCGCTCGCCAGATTCATGCGGCCTACATTGTCAATTACAGTGCAAAAATGTCATGTTGCATCTGAGTTGCTGTCAGCCTATGGGTGACATTTGAGTTGTCGCAGTGTGGTTTTGGCAAGCAATTTAGCTTATGTGTGCACTGAATTAACTTAATTTCAGTATTTTATACATTATTTTATATATATATACTATATTATACCAAATTGAGTGTATATATATGTGTGTGTGTGTGTGTGTGTATTATATTTAAACATTTTATTTAAAATACTTATATAGTTAGTTACATATTATTTAGTTATTAAGACATTGATATGTGTATATACACTACTATTCAAAAAGTTTGGGGTATGATTTTTTAAAAGAACTGAATACTTTAATACAAGGACACGTTAAATTGATCAAATTTACATTAAAGACATCAACAATGTTACAAAAGCATTCTATTTCAAATAAATGCTGTTATTTTGAGTGTTTTATTTGTAAAAGAATCCTGGAAAAAAAGCATCACATCATTTTCCACAATAGATATAGCAGCACAACTATTTTCAACATGGTACTCATATACATGTTTCTTGAGCAAATCAGCATATTATAATGATTTTTTCTGAAGGATCATGTGACACTGAAGACTGGAGTAATGATTCTCAAAATTCAGCTTTGACCACATTAATAAATTGCATTTTGAAATATATTCAAATAGTAAACAGTTATTTTAAATAGTAATAATATTTCACAATATTACAGTTTTTACTCTTTTTCTAATTTTAGTAGTTTTTACTCTTTTTTTTGTATTTCTGAGACTTATTTCAAAAACATAAAAAAATCTTATGACCCAAACCTTTGATTTGATTTTTATTTTCGTGTATAGGCTGATCGAACATCCACATCAGATGGGGGGGAGTATAGACTCAAAGCATGAACTAGTAGCAGAACTAGTTCAGTAGTCAGTGCAACCCCTGGTCCAGAGCTGTATTGCATTAGCCACAAGCTTGAAAAGACTCAATTTAGTCAAATTCTCAGCCAACCAGACCAGCCGTCAGATACTTTTCTGCCTATTGAATCTGACAGGCTGCGTTTTCATTGGCTGCCGTTCCATTCAGTCGTTCGTAATACCTTGATGTCAAGCCTCCCCGCAGCATTTATCTGTCAACACACCAAAGTCTTCAGACATTTACAGTACTCAGCTCCACAACTTCTAAGACTTTGAAAATCTTTGCAATCTGAGAAATCTGATGAGCCAAAACAATCAGACGTTTTCACTGAAAGAGCCTCTTTGAAATCCCAGCCAAACTGATGATGTGCGCACCCACGCACACGATATATCAAAACCGTGCACCTCCTGCCAGTTTAAGGTGCTTCTAGAAAGAAGCTCTCTCCCACCGATATCTGATTTAATTCCACAGATTTTATTCAGTGTCTAAACGGCGAGATTCTCAGGAGAGGCTCGTATGAAGTGGCTGCTTTGCAGAATGGTCTAATGAGAGATTCCTCCACCTCCTCACGGTGACACAGACAGTGACCCCTCCGTCATTACGATTATCGGTTTTAAGTCAGAAATGCTCTTGGGGCGCGGAGACAGGGAAGGTGACGATAGATTTGGGGGAAGGGAGTTACATTTTCCTTTAATATTTAGATACAGCGCAGCATCGGCTCGATTTATTACAGGAATGTACTCCGCTCTTTCTCTCTTTTGATCATTTTTCCTGCTTCTCCCTTTCTCTCTCACCGCTTTTCGCATGATCTCTCAGCTCATTCCGCTGCTAAAGGAGTTTTTGCCACTAATTCAATTTTATTTACTTTCTTTAGCTTTAGTTTGCCTTTCTTCTCCTTACAATGACCAACACCTGCCGCAGCACACAGACTGATGTCGCCTGTGTGAAACTCATCGTGTATGTATCTAAAAATAAGACCATATGCACTCTCTCAAACACTTGCAGTTCAGAGTTTCGTTTGTTCGGAGGCCAGAAACGTACTCTATGCAAGTACACAAACACAGATGCGAAATCTTGGGACACGTTGAAAGCGTATTGTGCATACATAACATGGGTAACAGAAATGAAAAATGATATATAACAAAATAAACAACTCACTTCAAAGTTGAGAACGCATTTTCGTTTGGCCATTTCTCCATGAACTTCAAAAGTTACACTAGCAGGTGGCATTTTAAAAGTCAAAAGGGTCTAATGTTGTTTTGGATCCCATTCATTTTCATTGAATGGGCTGATGTTTAGAAACAGGTCTGAAATGGCATGAGGGTGAGTACATGTTGACATTTTTTTTTTTGCTGTATTACTTCAAAGCTATGGTTAGACAACAACATATGCATGCTGAACTATTTAAAAAATATGATCAGCAAGTCATGGCAACGTGTTTTTATGTTACTTTAACTCATTAAATTAATTGAACTAATTTTAACTTATATAGTTCACCCAGAAATGAATTTTTCTGAAAAATCAGCCACCCCCAGGCCATCCAAGATATAGATGAGTTTGTTTCTTCATCAGAACAGATTTGGAGAAATTTAGCATCACTTGCTCACCAATGGATCCTCTGCAGTGAATGGGTGCCGTCAGAATGAGAGTCCAAACAGCTGATAAACACCATCCACTCACATCAAAATCCACCAATATATGTGTTTAGAACTGTTTTCACTTGTAAACAGTGCTTGATCTGTATATAGTTCTCTCCTGATTCAGATTAGACGACTTGTTTCACTGAACAAAGCAATATTATGGATTATGAACTGGTATTTTACCTGGAAGCAACGGTTTAAAATTAAAAACATCTTAATGCTGGATTTGTTTCCTACAAACATGCAGCTTTTCACTTCACAAGATGTTAACTGATGAACTGGAGTGGTGTGGATTACTTGTGGATTATTGTGATGTTTTTATCAGCTGCTTGGACTCTGACGGTACCCATTCACTCTAGAGGATCCACTGGTGAGCAAGTGATGTAATGCTAAATTTCTCCAAATCTGTTCTGATGAACAAACAAGCTCATCTACATCTTATGGATGACCTGATGGTAAGTACATTTTCAACAAAAAGTTTTTTTTTTTTTTACAGTGGCACTAGCAACTCCAAGGTCACAGGTTTGGTTCCCAGGAAACACATAAACTAATAAAATGCGTCTTGAATGCAAGTTGTTTTGGATAAAAACGTCTGCCAAATGTACCAGCTTAAATAGCTGTCTAATCTCTCTACAGGTCCCGGGGAAAAGTCTCTTTGTCCAGACAGCAGTGTGTGTGTGTGTGGTCCAGTCTGGAAGGGTGAAAGAGTAGCAGTCTGTCCTTCTGCTGTCCGTTTACTATGCCAAGATCAGACATGCCACCTTACTCTCACACAGCGGCACGGGAGCAACGCACTAACTAATGAGGTCAGAGCTTTGTGCTCACAGACACAAGGTGCTCAAACACCAACACATTCAGCAGGCAGTTGGAACACACAGACGTTTGTTTTCTATCATAGTGGGACTTTCCATTGATTATATGTTGAGATAAAAAGATGCTTTTTTTCCAATTTGGATTGAAACATTGAATATGTTTTATTAAACTGTTTTCTAAGTGGGACTATTGGCTGACCCCACAATGTATTATTCATGTCAGTTCATAAATAATAAATACATTCATTATCATAACATCATTAGCAATAATTATAGTGCATTTTTAGTCTAAAATGCTTAGAATTTGTTTTATATTTACTGTATATTATAGTTCAAAAGATTAGGGTCAGTAAATTATTCTTTTTAAGAAATTAATACAGAAGTGTTTTTTTCTAGTACTTTTATTCAGATGTGACACAATAAATTGATCACAAAGACATTTATAATGTTATAAAAATCCTATCCTATCCTGGAAAAAAAAACATTCAGTGTCACAGTTTCCACAAAAATATGTGATAAATGTCAAATGTTTCTTGAGCAGCAAATCAGCATATTAGAATGATTTCTGAAGGATCATGTGACACTGAAGACTGGAGTAATGATGCTGAAAATTCTGCTTTGAGATCACTGGAATAAATTACATTTTAAAATATTTTTAAATAGAAAATAGCTATTGTAAATTGTATTACTAGAGTATATTGTATTTATAATATTACTGTTTTTATTAATTTTTAATATAAAAAAGATGCCTTGGTGAGCATAAGAGACTACAGTGGTCTACGTGTTTGTGATTACATAAATGATCCTCTGCTCTTTCTCTCTCATCTAAACATATAAATAGTAACCAAAACATATATAATATAGAATATACTTTTCAATATATTATCTATATTTTTTTTCAATTGATTTTCCAATAGAGGCGGTTCCCAAGAGGAGGTTTTCGCAGATTCAGCTCATTTCTGGGGACAAACGTGTTTCCAAAATATAGTTAAGTAAACCCACACAGACACACACACACAAACACACACCTCACTTCAGGCTCGCTGCTGTTGCACACTGTACTGTTCATGAGGCACCTGCAGGGGATTTCTCCAGGACTCCCTCTAAGTCTGCCTTATCTCCTGTTCTCTCTCCCTTTCTCTCGATGTTCCCTTCTTTCCCCTCGTCTCAAAATGAGGGAAAAGTATCAAAATCAGTCTCCTCTCCCAACTAAAGTCTTCTATAATTATTACTCTGCTTCAGCTCCACTCCAGGTTTTCCGCTCCACCCCCGGCTCACTCACAGCCCCCCACGGAATCTGCAGCATTCTTAGGAGAATTTTCCAGAGAATTTGAACGGCTGTTGTTCTACACATGCTCACCCTCACTAGCATGGTTGTTTATTAAATAGTTTAACTAATTTGATGATGCTTCCATTACCCCTATGCTGTCAACTCCTGGCAAATTACAGTATATTCTTAAGAATAACAACTCTACTTCCTTACTATTTAGTCGGTTTTATTATTATTGACTCTATTCTCATTTTTTATTGTTATAACTCAGTTTTATTGTTTTTGACTCTATTGTAACTATTACAAATCATTAGGGGCTCATTCTCAGGGTTTTATGTGTCAAACTGCAGCTTGTCATTTTATGTCATTGTACAGTATTTTATAAGCACACAACTGTTTCTGTTATATTCCACTTGGAAGTGTTATTATGGAATATGGACTCACATTTTGTCCAGAAGCGAGGGTTTGAAGTTGTAACACCTTAATGATGGATTTATTTCTGACAAACATGCGGCTTTTCACTTCACAAGATGTTATTTGATGGCCTGGGGTCATGTTGATTACTTGTGGATTATTGTGATGTTTTTTTTTCAGCTGTTTGGACTCTCATTCTGACGGCACCCATTCACTGCAAAGGATCCATTGGTGAACAAGTGAGGTAATGCTACATTTCTCCAAATATGTTCTAGAACAAACAAACTCATCTACATCTAGGACAGCCTGAGGGTGATCAAATTGATCAAATTTTCATTTTTGGGTAAACTATTCCTTTAATGCAAACATGAGGGCTGCCTCTCTGTTTTGCATCAAATCAAAACCAAACAGAATTGAATGCTTTCAGTTTACCTTTGTGTCTGGTTCACATCGTAGGAAACATTTCACATAATGTTTTAAGTGGAAAAAAGCTGAATAATTCATATGTTAAATTGCTAACTGAATGATCTACGAGTGAAAGTAAAACACAGATGCTCTCACTTTTAAAAACCTGCTCCTCACTCCAGGCAAAATTTCTCAACTCTTCATTTTTCTTCCACTGTACACACTCTGTAATTTTCCGCTGTACCCTTTATGCACAATCAGAAGTCTCCTTCCTCTCGCTCTTTCTCCTTCACACTCCTCCATGCGTCTCCCATCCCCCCATATCTTCCTCTATCCATTTCAATATCAGTCTGACCCCTCTTAACCTCAACACCCTCTTTCTCTCTCCATCTTGTTCTTTCTCTCTCTCTTTCATCCCCTGAGATCTGAAATCCTTGCACATCAAGCTTTCTGGAAGTGAAATGTCTTCCTCACATTCATTGTCAGCATTATGGGTAACGGAATCCGTACTCTCATTTTCCATACCATATTTCATTTCATATTTTATATCCCCCAATTCTCTCAGAGTGTGGTCATGCATTCAGTGGGTCTATACAAGCATTTCTGTGTAAGGCCTGTTTCAGACCATGCATGTATTTATTCTGTGCCTACATTACACTACCATTCAAAACTTTGTATGTATGATTTTGTTTTAAAGAAATTTATAATTTTTATTCAGCAAGGCTGCAATAAATTGATCCAAAGTGACAGTGAAGCATGTATCATGTTACCAAAGATTTCTGTTTCAAATAAATGCTGCTCTTTTGAACTTTGTATTCATCAAACAATCCTGAAAAATGCATCACAATTCCCCCAAAAATATGAAGCAGCACAACTGTCTTCAATATTGAAAATGATCAGAATGTTTCTTGAGCAGCAAATTAGCATATTAGAATGATTTCCTTAATGACGTACAACGGAAGACTGGAGTAATGATGCTGAAAATTCAGCGTTGCATCACAGGAATAAATTGCATTTTTAAAAATATATTCAAATAAAAAAACAGTAATTTTAAAATTGTAATAATATTTGTAATTTTACTGTATTTTTTTAATGTTAGTGTATATAATGGTTAAGAAATCATTAGATATAAATGTCATGAAAATTGATTTTCTTTTTTATAGTACATTTAAATTTAGTCATTTAGCTGATGCTTTTATTCAAAGCGACTTACAATTGGGGGATACATAAAGCGTTTCTTCTTAAAGAGGCAAACAGACACAGGAAGTGCTTGTTATACCAAGTTTTAGGCATTGTTCAAATTAGTACAAGCTAGAAAGAGAAGGAATACATAAAGAGAGAATTTTTATTTAATGATAAGTCAAGTGCGTTTCGAAGAGATGAGTTTTCAGCTGTTGCTTGAAAATTGTCAGGGATTCAGCATTCCGGATAGGGTTGGGAAGATCGTTCCACCAGCCAGGAGTGGTGAACGAGAATGTTCTGGAAAGTGATTTTGAGCCTCTCTGTGATGGTACCACGAGGCGTCGCTCACTAGCGGATCTCAGACTTCTGAAGGGGATGTAAATTCGTAGTAGTGAGTGGAAGTAGGCGGGTGCTGAGCCTGTGGCTGTTCTATTATATATATTGTGACGAGCTTTGAGAGTGTGCTTCAGCGTCGCCCTGTAATTCTCATCATTCAATCAGCAGCCAGAAGCAGATGCTAATTGGCCCCACCTGTGCTTCGTTAAGAAGAGAGAATATAAGCAGAGCAAGAGAAGGAAAGGGGGAGCTAGTTCTCCACTGCAGGAAACGCTAATAGTGTGTGTCTCTTTCTCGCTGCGTCTTCAGATTCAAGTGAGCATTGACCGATCAGCACTGCGCTTCCAAAACTGGAAAGCCACAGACCTACTCTGCACCTTCAGCACTTCATCAATCCGAGAGCACAGTACTCCCCACCTTATGATATTCTTTTATGTTCAATAAACACCCTCCGGGGACGTGTGCACTGCAATTCAGTTTTGGTCTGTGTCCTCATTCATCCCGCCACAGTGGTGGAGAATGCAGGCTGATTTTTTGGATGAATGAGGGCAGATTTTTTTATGCTGATGACACCTCTGTGTACCTTTCTGCAGAACCCACAATCTCTCTCATAATGGAGGAAATTATCAGCAGACTTACCGATGTCAGTGTCTGCCAACAGCAGTTTGTGGAACAGCTCTCCGGCTGCCAAGAACACATGGAGCTTGCACTCGAGCAATTAAGGCTGGGATCCGCAGGCCAAGTTCCCCTTCTAGAACCCCATGTCCAGGCCCAGCAGCTGCTCAGCAAGCTAACAGAGCATGAGGATGTTGAGGCGTACTTGCACACATTTGAAGTAATAGCTGCTCGAGAAGGATGGGAGGAGGACGACTGGGCCCTCATCTTAGCACCTCTTCTCACAGGGGAAGCACAGCGAGCCTACTATTCACTCCAGGCCCCTGCAAATGAGTCATATGCAGATTTAAAACAGGAAATCCTGGCACGAGTGGGGCTTTCCCTGGTGTGTGCTGCCCAACACTTCCATGAATTGTTGTATGACCCGCAAGCACCAGCAAGAGTTCAGGCTGCCCAGCTGTCATGATTAGCTCAACTTTGGCTTCTCTCTGGGAGCTGAAAGGGTGGTGGTTGACCGCCTACTGCGTGCATTACCTCAAGTTCATCGAAAAGTGGTCAGTATGAGGAATCCCGCAACCCTTGCAGAGCTCATAGAGGTGGTGGAGCTGGTGGAGGCAGCCCAAGCTCGGGACGGTAGCTGAGGATGGACGAGACTGGGACCTCATGATCCCGTATGTGCTTTTTGGAATCCGTGAAGTTCCTCAAGCTTCCACAGGATTTACACCATTTGAGTTATTGTTTGGCCGGCAACCTCCTCGATGTAGCCCAGGATGCATGGGAACGCCAACCATCCCCACATCGAACAGTGATAGAGCATGTACAAGATATGAGACAAAAGATTGACCGGGTCATGCCATTAGTGCGAGAACATCTAGCCTCGGCTCAGCGAGCCCAGAAACGCCTCTATAACCGGCCCGCTCAAGCTCGGGAGTTCCAGCCAGGAGAACGGGTCCTCGTCCTGGTTCCATGTGCCACCTCTAAATTTCTGGCATCCTGGCAGGGACCCTATGCCATAATTGAGAGGGTTGGGCCAGTGACTTATAGAGTCTGTCAGCCGGGACGGAGGAGAGCAGAACAAATCTACCATATCAACCTGCTGAAAAAGTGGACAGCACCTCGAGAACTGCTGGCTGCTTTTTCACAAACTGAGGAACCAGTGGTTGATTTAGGACCACAATTGTCAGGTACTCAGAGGACAGAGCTTGAGTCCCTGGTCGGACAGTTCTGAGATGTGTTTTCGGAGTTACCCGGGCGGACCAACCTAATTCAACATGAAATCCGCACTCCCCCTGGAACCATCGTCCAGCAGCGGCCCTATAGGGTCCTCGAGGCTCGTCGGCAAGCTATTGAAGAGGAAGTCCAGCGGATGTTGAAATTGGGGGTCATTGAAGCATCACGGTGTCACAGTCTTCAGCCGGTGTGCCCAGGAGGGCCACCAGATGACTGTGTTCTGGGAGCACATGACTTGTGTTGTGTTTGTCTTTTGCCATGTGCTCTCTCCTGTCTATTGTCTGGCCCCTCCCATCTTGTTACCTCATTATTGTTTTAGTTGCTCCACCTGTGTCTCCCTCGTTAGCCTCATTTGGTTCCTATTTATTCTCCTTGTGTCTGCCGTCCTGTGCTGATCCGTCATTTCTCATTGTGTGTGTTTCGTGTCTGCATGTGTGCAGCTTTAGCTCTGCCTGTCTGTTTTTCCCCCTCGGGGTGGTTTGAGTTTGTTTTTGTTTCATTTTTTATGACTAAAATAAAACACCATTTCTCCAGCGATTGAGTCCTCGCTTCATCTCCCCGCACGCACCGTGACACACGGAGCCCATGGTCAAGTCCCATTGTGATGGTCCCAAAGCCTGATGGACCGACTCCGAAAAGTTCTGTCGGATCTGCGACAAGCTGGGTTCATTGCCAACCCCAAAAAGTGTCATCTCGGGCTATCGGAAGCACGGTACCTGGGTTTTCGGATTGGACGAGGTCTGATAATGCCACAGGAAAAAAAGGTGGAGGCCATTCGCTCATACGTCCGGCCCACAACCAAGTCCCAGGTACATGCCTTCCTGGGGTTGGTGGGCTACTACCGATGTTTCATCCCTAACTTCTCCTCAATAGCTTGCCCCCTGACAGACCTGACCAAGAAGAGGCATTCCGAGAGACCGGAATGGACATCGGATGCTGAAGCAGCCTTCCAAGCTTTAAAGTCAGCATTGGCCTCTTCTCAGGTTCTTCATGCCCCTGATTTTAACTGCCCCTTTACACTCCAGACAGACGGTTCTGACTCTGGACTGGGAGCTGTCCTGTCCCAGTTACAGCACGGAGACGAACACCCGATTGTGCACATTAGCCAGAAGCTTACTCCAGCGGAAACCAGGTATGCCACAGTGGAAAAATAATTGGCCATCAAGTGGGCAGTTCTGGAATTGCGGTACTACCTGTTGGGACGGAGCTTTACCTTGGTAACTGACTGGCAGGGTTACTCGTTGGTTCCTTGCTCTTCAAGACTTCCACTTCAAGGTGCAGCATTGGGCCAGGACAGCAAATGCAGATGGATTGTCAAGGATGTGGGCTAACATGTGAGCTAGTTCTCCACTGCAGGAAATGCTAATAGTGTGTTCTCTTTGTCTCTGCTTCAGATTCACGTGAGGATTGACCGATCAGCACTGCTCTTCCAACACTAGAAAGCCACAGACCTACTCTGCACCTTCAGCACTTCATCAATCCAAGAGCACAGTACTTCCCACATTATGATATTCTTTTATGTTCAATAAACACCCTCCGGGGACGTGTGCACTGCAATTCAGTTTTGGTCTGTGTCCTCATTCATCCCGCCACAATATCTATATGATTTGTATATATTCTGGTTGAAAACCTTACATTTGCAGCATTCACACTTACATATGATGTAGCAGATGATTCGCATGATATAGCATTCATAAATTTAATCCATCGTCTGATGTATGAGATTTCATACAATCAAATTTGTAAGAATGATCAATTGTGCACTCTTTAATAGTCAACGTAACAACCCAAAAATCAGTTTAATTTCTGTGTAAAGTCAGTTATGCAATATGAGGAGAAAAGATGAAGAAATGTACAATGCATTTGAAATTTGCACGTGCATTATAATATGGTGTCTAATGACAAACATGCCAAAATCTGTGCAATGCACCATAATCTAATGTTACCCACAACCCCTTGCGCAACAAAAGATAGTTATCTTTTGACTTATGCAGTTCCAATGCTCACACATTGCCATACTCAGGAGGATTCAATTTCGCATCCCCAGTGAAGTACTTTTAGCGTGGAGCAGCAGTATGTGATTCGTGATTCTAAAGTTTGAAGCCTCGCTTTTCTCTCCTGCACTTTCCTGTTCTAATGGGCAGTCAAATGCTGCTCACACAAGCTCAGGGCGACACTATCAGACCGGGTTCTCCAGGAGATGGCTGTGTATGTGTGTGTGTGTGTGTGTGTTGAGAGGTCCCCAGGGAAGATGATAGCAGGCTCTTAAGTGAATGGCTTTTCTGATGGTGGAAGTGTTCGATAACTCTCCACAAGCCGTAAATTTCTGCATCTCCCATCACCAAAACACAACCAGCTCAAAGTGGAAATATACTTTAATATACTCTGTGTTTCACAGTGGTTTTACTCTGAATTTACTTACCTTTATGTCGATTTACTGCGTTATTTTTTACACTGCACGTTGTTGTACTTCAAGAAGTTTTAAACACCTAACGAAATGCGTTAAACTATTTTTATGCCTATTTTAACGCACGCGCCAGGCATATTATAGCCAGAAATGTTTTAATTCACGTTCAGACACTGTTTGGGCTAATAATTAGGGGTTGACAAATACGGTCCTTAAGCATTTTCCTAAACTGTGAAGATTTGTTGAATGAAGACTTCTACATATGCGCGTTAAGTGTCAGTAAGAGTCCAAATCCACTATTACAATCGACGTAAAATTCCCTGGTCTAATGGACAGGACAAATTATTAAAGGTATCTTCACCAGGGTTTCTTGCATGCTATTTGAAAGTAAATTTAAGAATTTTTAAGACACTTAATGAAGAAATTTGAACAGGAATGGGCCCTCTCATAAACTTGGTGGCTAATTGCGACTGCCATTCGGCAAGTGTTTTTTGCTAGTTTCAGCAAGACGCAGATGTCATTTTCACATCCAGCACCACGATTTTTAAATAGCAAATTCACTTGTGCCTATCTGTTTGCCCATGGGCGTGCTGGTCTGAAAACAAGGTGTGTTCAGGCGCATTGTTGGCGCATTGCTATTTTGAGGTAACTGAAAACGATTGCACCATTGACCAACTAAAACCTGCTCTAAAGTCTATGGCACAGTATTTTTTTTTAAAGAGTGCCTTAGTAATATGCGCCTATAGGCGGGTGCACAACGGATACACCTGGGATTGTCAATTCTATGACTTACCCCAAAAAATTACAATGTTTTGTACTTCTTCAGGTTTTTTTCCCCAACTTTTACCTATTTGGTGTTGTCAATCAAAAATGACCATCCTACAAAAATTGCTTATACATTTTTCGTTATGCTATATTATTACCAAATATTAGCGCTTATGCACCTCAGTTTTTGAGTGAACAAAAGCATTATTTGTGGATGTTTTAGGCAATCAAGATCCATCAGTTCCAAAACGAAATATACAACCTGTGATAACTGAAGAAAAACAAGCTGACAAAAAGAATGCATTCAGGATTTAGTGATACTATTTTATTTAAAAAGCGCATTAGTAATATGTGCCTATAGGTGGGTGCACAATGCGCGTTCACTCTACTACAAAACATTGTCATTTTTTGGGGTAAGTCATAGGATTTAATCCAGTGTGATGCAAGTACAAGCATTTTCAGGAAAAAGAAAAGCAGTCACTGTCAAATACATTTGAATAAATTTCTAGCTGATCAGTAACTGATGTTTGAGAAAATAAATGTAGGATGAGCATTAGCGCAACCGAAGATCATGATTGGCTACTTGCTTTTGATAATCATACGGCGCTATTTACGATAATACTCAGCTTTATACTGGACAAAAAAACTGCATATCAGTATTTTAACTTTGTTTTTTGCATACAGTAAGTTCATTTGGAAGACTTGCAAAATATTAGCATGCAGATAATACTATAGCTACAGACTACGAGACACAAAACTCCATTTTGATGTAATAAGCATTTGAATTTACAGTAATACCAGTCTGAAAACATTTAAAATAATTACTGTTCACACATACACAGCTAGGCTCTAAAAAAGCTTCACAGTCTTGGAAGTAAAGAGAAATTCTTCCACAAATGACGCCGCAGAGACCCTAAACTCATTTAATGTAAAATACATCTCACATTCTCTCTTTTCTTCCCTTGCATTCTTCTCTCTGGCGATCATCAGTCTTTCTCCTTACAGTCTATCTCTCTACTTTGTGTCTTTCTTCTCTCTCTTTCCTGTTCTTTCTTTCTCTAAGTGTATGATTGCAGTGGACCCATGCTGAAAAGTCACATTAACGCCACGATGGTCCCATTTGGCTGGGAACATTTCTGGGTCCTGATATCCTGGCGTGAGTAATTAGCACTGCTTGAGTGTGTGCGTGCTAGAGAAGAAGATATAGGCCATTTTAGAAGGTTATGGATGACTATATGTTTAACCACTAAGGGGACAAAAAAATCAAGTTGGAGCGCCGCACACACACACACACACACACACACACACACACACACACGGCAGTGCAGATATTCCCTGCGCACTTGTGCTTCACACTGCGTGAGAGGAATTCTCACTGGGATCATAATGAGAGTGAAGGGAATGCTGGGAATGAACCTAAATCCCTCGGTTTATCACACACCGCACCCTCCGAACATAATGTATGTGCCTGTGTGCGTCTGACAGAGAGAGAGAGCTGAGGCTAGTGCGCTTACATGCTTTTCTCCTCCAGCTGGACGAATAAAACATCAGCGTTGTGACAATGTGTCTATGCTGAAAACAGCACGACAGAACATTGAAACGCAATGCACATAATACTAGTACAGGTTAAAAGATTGCACTTCACTGATGACTGTATTGTTTCCATTGCAAGTAAATTGTATTAAATACATTTTGTATCCATGCACCCTACACTCAAAAAAATCTGTAAAAATAGGGCTTGATGTACTGTATTAATATGAATAAATTTTGCATATTGATTTTTATATTATTTTTAATTTTGCACTGCATTCCATTGTGTTTTAGAGTTAATGGAATTTTCCATGAAACTAATGGATAATGTCCTGGTAGAAAAGTAATTTTTTTTAAGTGTATGAATTGATAACATATCTATAGCTATATTTTATAACATATTAAAAACATTTTTATTTTTATTAAATACATTCTGTTTTTATTTTTTATGTATATAATCGGTGTGCATGTTTTTGTTGAATGGGCTTTCATTGAGTGGCAAAACCTATAAATCAATTGAAGCCATGTCCTCCACTGCATGTATGCCACATTGTTGATTATAATGGGAGGGATGTAATTTTGTTGCATCACCACTGGCAGTACAGATGCAGGCTTGATTTTCACATCAAAACACACACGCACACACACACACACACACACACACACACACACACACACACACACCCCACAACACACACAACACCCCACAACACACACACACACATCCCCCTCTGCTTCTGAAGATCTCTCTCACCTCAACCCAAATAATGTGAATTTAATAGAACCCATAATGTGGGTCAGAATCAAATCACTGGTTATTAATGTAATTGAATCTCACGCTGAGATTCAGCAGAGATGCCATGAAACCAGAGGAGACATTTTATCCATTTAAATAATTAAAACTTCATATTAACAACAGTGTCAGGGTGTTGTGTGTGTGTGTGCTAGCAGGAGTGTGCGTCTGAGTGTGTGTGAAATGAGAAGATATTATTGCGTATAGGTGAGATTTAGTTGTCTGTCACCTTTCATTCTTGTTTTTTTTAATATCAAGACTCACCTCTCTCTCTCAATCTCTCCCTCTTAATATTGTCTGCTGGTAATATATTTCATCCCTACTTCATTTCATTCTTTATCAGAATAATTTCTCTGAGGTTCTGGCTAGTATTATTCCTAGTACACTGATATCGACATCTGTGATATTTGATTTTAAATATTCACAGGCATTTGCACATCGCAGTTTTAACTTTTTAAGAAACATTCAGTCTCACAAAGACCAGAAAACAACTTTGCATGCATCATAGATGTATTTCTGAACAGAAGGGGTTTATGCAGAAATAAAAGTGTGTTCAATTGTTAGTCCGTTTATTGTAGGATATTAATATTGAAGAATATTTTAAATTTACGCGCAATAAAAAAGTGTTCCAGATTTTCACAGTTTTTACCCAAATTGTAGTCTTGACGTCTTAAGGCGGTTATTTTTAAGAAACTATTCAAATCAATAGAATAGTATATTATATAAATATTTTATTCAGTAATGACACATTTAATTGATCAAAAGTGACAAAGTGACTTTTATAATGTACTTCAAATTAATACTGTTCTTTTAAACTTTCTATTCATCAAAAAATCCTGAGAAAAATCACAATTTCCACAAAAATATGAAGCAGCACATCTGTTTTCAACATTGATAATAAAAATGTTTCTTGAGCATCAAATCAGCATATGATAATGATTTCTGAAGGATCATGTGACACTGAAGATTAGAGTAATGATGCTGAAAATTTAGCTTTGATCACAGGAATAAATTACATTTCAAAATATATTTAAATAAAAAGCTGTTATTTAAAATTGTAATAATATTTTTCATTTTTTGTACCATTTGTGCTGTATTTTGGATCAAATAAATGCAGGTTTACGAGCAAAAAAAAAAATCTTACTTGACCCTGAAACTATTTGTGTTTTTAGTTTATTTCGTAATGAATTATAAACTAATATTTTGTCCTAATCTAGCTAGCCTCTGCTGACTGACAACTTCATTTAGGCTAAATCTGTAACCGTTTCTCATTCAGCCTTAATTTTGTGTTATTAAAACATTTAGCTTAATATTCCATAATGTTTATTTAATGTTTATCAGTTCTTTTTGTTAGTAGAAAATCACAAAAGTGGGCAAATTAAGGTTTTAATTGTATCCAGACAACTTTTGGTGAACTGCAAATGTTAATAAAATAAACGTCAAATAACACAACATGTAATATTTAGTTTGACCTCCTGAAGAAGACATTAAGAATGAATAAAAATTGAGTTAACGATTGCATATTGTAGGCCTATAGACACTGAATATTGTTGAGTCTTAGATTTGGGCTTCAGCATCAGAACATTTTGACTCTCTGACTCGGGATCTGTGTTTGGATATCCGCCTGTGCAATATCGCTCCAAACGGTTTGGAATGATTTGTTTGGTAAACCAATTTGTGAAATGGAACGCGGGGTCAGTCTTTGGAGAGCAGGTTTTTTTGTTTTAGGGTAGTGTTTAAATGAGTTTGCCTCCGACAGCTGTTCCTCATGGCCCGTGTTCCTTTTGATCCGGGAGCGCCTGGATTTGTCTGATTGGAAAGGGAACATGATGGTCCAAACTGATTAATTCCTCTAGTCGAGTCTGGACTGGGATGTGGGCATGCTTTATCAAAGCAGAAGCCGCACAGGAGCCGTTACGAGAGTGAGCACGCGTGTTTGAGCGTGTGTGTATGTGTGCGGCGTTAAAGCCTGAAGGCACTGTCAGGATACATCAACAAGAGGTAGAGGAAACACCGCTGGCACCTTTGCCATGAAATGTGTACATGCAAATAAATTAAGAAAACGACAAATGAACTAACAGGTCTCAGGATTGTGCAAGAATTCAACTGTGCAAAAGCGTGTGTTGAAGTGTCAAGGCCATTTGATGAAGATCATGTGTGTGTGTGTGCCGGTGATGCTTTATGCTTTATGCACGTCTCTGGAGTTTATATGTGCAATTGGGGTTGTGCGTGGTGTGTTGAGCTACAAAATGAAAGCGTAAAAGCGAAATAGAGACAGATTTGCCTAACAGACGAAGAGAACTGGAAGTTCCTAATTTCTTCAGGCCAGTTGGAAGCATGTAGAAGAGACACCAACACAATTTTTCTGTCATGCTGGTGACTTTCCATTGCCATTTTATTTTTATACTCAGCTAATGGTACTTTGGTAACACGTTACAGGGGTTTTATACGCTAATGTACAGTCGGTGGTCATTATAGCAAAAAAGCACTTGTATCAGGTCTTACAGTCTCATAAAGGGGTTTATTTTTATGATAATGCTCATCTGGCTGAACATTATCTGGCTGGCTGAACATTATCTGGCTTATTGAATGACTACTTACTGAATAAATAAATAAATAAATACATGTTTTTGTAATATTGATTCGAGCTTCAGAGATTGTATTATTTTACTTGTAGAGACTGCAGCGCGAACACGAGCACGGCTATGTTGGAACACATGTTTCCGGGATAATTGGTGAGTTATACAGTGTTGCCATGGGCAACGATCATTATTCACAAATACGTGTTGAACACCACAATTGACTAATCAAAATGAATAATGCTTTCGCAGCATTTATTAATCTTGATAATAATTTCTAGATGTACTAATACATTTTAAAGGGATAGTTCAACGAAGATGAAAATAAGATGAAAATGTACTCACCCTGAAGATGTAAATTTGTTTATTTCTTCATCAGATTTGGAGAAATGTAGCATTACATCACTTTCTCAGTAATGGATCCTCTTGCAGTGAATGGGTGCCGTCAGAATGAGAGTCCAAACAGCTGAAAATCATCACAATATTTGTTTGAACAGTTCAATATCACATGAACCGTTTTGGACTGTTTTTGATTGTAAACAGTACTAGATCTGTGCATATTTCTCTCCTGATTCAGATTTTTTTCACTGGAGAAAGAAATATGAATCAAGGACTCATATTTTATCCGAAAGCAATGGTTTGAAGTCAAAAACATCTTAATGATGGATTTGTTTCTTACAAACATGCAGCTTTTCACTTCACAATATGTTTTCTGATGGACTGGAGTGGTGTGGATTACTTGTGGATTATTGTGATGTTTTTATCAGCTGTCTGGACTCTCATTCTGATGGCACCCATTCACTGAAGAGGATCCTTTGGTGAGCAAGTGATGTAATGCTACATTTCTGCAAATCTGATTGAAAAACTCATCTACAAATCTGGGGTGATGGCCTGAGGGTGAGTACATTTTCATTTCTGGGTGAACTATTCCGTTAATATTAAAAAGCTAACATTGTTTGATGCACTGTAAACTAGCATCATCAATAGTGTATGTTTAAGTTAACATAAGTTAGATAAATAAATGATTTTTATTTTTGGCTAATTATAACCAATGCTTTATCTAATGTTATTTATATATGCATAAAACTATTCCTCTCTGAAATCTCTGTGCATTTTTAGATCATTATTGAGTGTGTTTATATGAAGCCGTTTTCCTCATGGGTATCATCAGCTGACTCCACAATGTAAGTGATTTCAGGTTTTACTGTCTTTGTGGGAACATCTGTTCCCCACAGTGAAGACAAAACCTTGCCGACACAAACACACACTCACTACGTGTGTTATATATGTGATTGTGAGCTTGGAAGTGGAGAGAAAGAATGTGTGTGTGCGTGTTTGATCAAGTGAAAGAGAGAATTCATTATAGAGGAAATCTTCTCTTGCAAATAAAGCTTTAATTGAGAAGTCTGATAAAATATTAATGTGCAGCATTATTAACCTCAGTAAGTCTCAGTAAGATCAAAACGAGCAGAAAAAGGACAGCCAGTGAGAGTGAGAGACCTACCGCACATATCCTGCACGAAACACATGAATTTAATTCTTAATTACTCAAACTTCACTGTTCCAACTCCTGAATATCTAAAGAATTGTGAAAACTTTCCTCTTCACTTGTAAGTTCAAACGTTATGTTAAAAAGATTCACAAAGTTAGGTGTAGGTATTGTAGAAGGCCAGATGCAGGTTGTAGTTGTACAAACTAGATTTTTATATTTTCTCTGCTTTTTCTGGGCAAATCTTGATTGGTAAATACAAGGGTGTAACTTTGGTTTGAGAAGTGGGGGGCACAAAATGGGGGGAAATGTTTTCGATTTGAATCCTATTTCCTGCATGTACATACATTTAGGGACTATGGTGATACAAAATCCAGGAAATAATTAAGTTGATTAATGATCAATTCTGGCAAAAAGAATAGTAGGCTACTAAACTATGTATATAAGAAAAATATGTCTTACTTTCTTTATTGTTTAATAGGGGCCGATCGCCAAGACTTGAGAGAATAATTTTATAAAGTCGAAAATGTTCACCAGTAATGTTTTGAATAATGTTTAAATAATGTGAGACTCAATTTCCACTGTTAAACAAACTTTTATTTCAAACTAACTGCTGTACCTGAAAATGTAAAATAAATCACTTATTGCACAGGACAGAATGTTCTACATCAGTGGTTCCCAGACTTTTTAGAGTGGAGTACCCCCTGAGGCATTTCTGCTTAGGCCTACCCCCGCTCTTCCACTTAGACTGCTCCTTTTCCATTAAAGGACAATATTTGCCCCCTAAATTGACTTTCCAATGCATTTTTTATCTTTATAAATAGAATATTAATGTTTAAAAAAAAAAAAAAAAGTTCAATAGAGTAATATGCAATGATGATAAAAAAGTGAAAATTGATTCTTTTAAATACTAAAACGATTCGTTCACGAAACACTGCAAAACTCAGCATTTTGTTCGCGTACCCCCTCTGTCGCCTCATGTACCCCAGTTTGGGAACCACTGTTCTACATTAAATATTTAGCTAACAACAGTCTGTTACCTAGCAACAGTGTATGTTAACGTTAGCTCAGTCAACGTAGGCTAACATTAACAGGTGTAGACAGAAAATATGATTATTCTGACCTGAGCTAATTTACTGAATCAACCAACTCACATCTCCTTTCTTTCTTTCTTTCTTTCTTTTCTACCTGCTGACTTAAGTCCATCTGTGCTGCTCTGGCGTTTTATAACGACTGTGCCCAACCGCGATACCTGCTCATTAGAACTTTCAGTGAGCTATTTTTACAGTGTGCACGCGACGGTTCTGGACGCGGACGCACACGTCTGTGCCCTGCTCGGTCCTGCTCCTCCATGGTGATGACAACGTGCGGTTAAAAAAATCATAACAAACGAATTTGAAAGTGGGGGGGACACAAACGTGATTTTGAAAAGTGGGGGGGACATGTCCCCCCTGTCCCCAGTGGAAATTACGCCCTTGGGTATATATGCTGGGTAGTAACTGATTACTGATCAGATTCTAAAAACGAAGTACTTGTAATTAGATTATATTACATTTTAAAATATTCGTAATCAGACTTACTTTTTCATTTATTACATGATTATTCACACAGTAGCCATTAATTATTCATAATTTATTTATTCTCCCTAATTCATCTTTTAAATTTTCTTATCCAAAATAGCCTACTTCTAATATACATTCAGAAAGCCTTCTTTTTATATCAATTTGGTACAAGATTATCCTATTTAAATTAATGTGATAGACGAGATGGATCAAAAGTAATCTAAAAGTAATCAAAAAGTAGTCCGATTATATTACCTAAAATGTGTAATGCAGTGGATTACATTACTAAATAAAATTTTTGTCATGTAATTTGCAAGTAATATAAAATGTATTCATACAAAAATAACCTGAATTAGCATTCTAAGCCTAGCCCTCCACATGTGTGATGCAAGGTGACAGCGACAGGCTCGGGTCATTTCTTCAAATGTTTATGGCCTGCATTTGTTTCATTAGCATTCAAAAGCTGTTATGAAATCTCGCTGGAAGGCCGGGTGCATCCAGGCAGAAGCTGATTATATGCATACTATAGGTACGTATGTGACAACATCACTCGCCAGTGCATTCTAATGTGGAATGGATTATTCATTGAAAATTTAGAAGGAATAGCATGAAGTCATCAGCATAATTCATTTTCCAGGTGACTGTATGTGGGAAATTCATCTTTGAGGGGTTGGAAATCCTTTTCCCACAAACGCTGCTCTTGTAATTCGTCTTAATCAGAATCACATCCTACTCACAAACAGCATCACGAAATGAAAGCAGTTTATACCCCGAGGTTATTAGCAATAAACATTTGGAGTGCATGTTTAGTGTTTCAGTGGCGGCTTTGTCAGCATATTATATTATATAGGATCAGTTATTGTGTGTTTTTTTTTGTCAATTTAGATCTATAGATGCTTTTTTGCTCTCTATAAGTTTATATTGTTTTCATATCTGTATTTGCTAAAGCTATATAATTATATACAGTATGTAATTAGACATAACCAAATTGTTATGGTTTTGGTATACTGTTATACATTTGGGTATTGTTTTTAATATTTTGGTCTAATTGTCACAGATTGATATTGGGTTCTATAAGATTTTACGAGTTATTTTCTGATCTTTTTTCACTGTCTTTGTATTTTTCTTTCATATAAAATGGGCAAAAGAGGGGCGTGTCATTCAGGACGGACAGATGGGGGGTGGTGGACAGCAATCAGATGAATATGAGACTGAGCGAGTGGGTTGTTATGGCCAGTCAGGAGCCAAACCCTGCAGGGACCGAGTTTAATCACCATCAGAGATGGAGAGTGTCTTAATGTGTGCGCTGTGTTTGTGGGATGGACAGATAGGGAACGTCTTGATATATATTTGCATCAGAGTACAATTAGTGCATACAGGGACACTGTGTGTGTGTGTGGCTGGCATCACAAATGGCTGGCAGAAGGGCAAGACTGCTCCACCTTCTCAAGGACAAACGGAGATTAACGACCATCAGTCCCCACCCCCTCACCCCCCTTGGTCTCACACACACACACACACACACACACACACACACTCATCCAAAGTGAGATTAAAAAGATTACAAACAACACCAATATATCAACTAAGTTTCCCTCCCCGTACCCATTATTAAAGGAAATGATTACAATATTTTATGAGTTTCTTTTGCTTCGCTGTGCTGTAAAGAAAATAACATTTGCATAACATTACATCATAATGTTACTGGTATATTCACCCATTTATTTTTTCTATTATCAGTGCTGAAAACAGTTGTGCCTAAATTTTTTGTGAAAACGTGATTTTTTTTTTCATGATTCTTTAATGAATCGAAAGTTCAAAAGAACAGCATTTATCTGAAATAGAAATATTTTATAACATTATAAATGCCTTTACAGTTCAGTTTGATCAATTACCGCAACCTTCTTGAATATTAATTTTGGTTTTTTTTTTTTTTTGTTTAATCTTACTGACTCAAAGTGCATTTGTCATTGTATTTCTGACAAATTTAAATCCTTAAATCACAATTTTTAAAAACAACAAAACATTTTCTCACTGTTGTTGACTGTTTTTGGTACCATGTTAAAAACCTATTACATAAACTTAAAGCAGTATCGCCCAAAATTATTTGCAACGTCTATAACATGGGTACAGAAATTCAATTTTCTTACATGAATTCGAAGTAAAAATAAATAGAATAATATAAAAATTATTAGCTATATATATATATATATATATATATATAATATGATATATTATATATATAAGTGTATTTTTTATTATGTTTGTGTGTGGTGGGTGTTGTGTGCCTTTCTAGACGTAATGATGCGTATGTGACCATGCAATTATTGTCACAATTTATGATATTTACATTTCTTGGATCCCACTTATATTAATAGTTGGGCGCCTTACTACTAGTACGTGCATCAAAAAATATTGTCATATTGTACAGGCAAAACACTTTTGCTGCTATTGAGGTGGGATATGGGTAAGGTTAGGGACAGGTTTGGTGGTATGGGTAGGTTTAAGGGTGGGTTAAGGGTGTAAGGGATGGGTCAACAGTGTAACAACAAATATACTTACAGAAATTAATTACAGATGTAATACATGCAGGTATTTTTAAAATATAAATACAATGCAACGAGTCTACACAATAGCGCATGTATCAAATTTTACTAATTTAATGTCGTACATAGTAGTTACACACACACACACACACACAACACACGCAAACAACACATTTATATCCATTATGAATTTAATTCATGAAACATTAGCAATTAATATTCAGTGTGAAATCATTCATAAAGACATTCTTATGTTCGATTCAAACTTAATTTACATTATAATATTTTTTTTACAATTTATGTAAAAATTTAAATTTGTTCTTTATGAGTTGCAAGCACTGTTACTTTAGTATATATTTCCTGCCAGGGCTTAACATCCACTCGCCATATATGCATGTATAGGGTATAAAATATGTCCCATTTCACATTTCCCATTTTGCTCTTCACAGCAAATTATCGCAGCACAGCCATGCATGTGAGGAGAGAATTTTAAATGAGGGGACTCCCTTGTGAGGTAGACTGACTGCTTGTGTGTGTGTGTGTGTGTGTGTGTGTGTGACTACCAGGACTTCATGTATGTCTGTAATGCACTAAACATCACAGCCTATTTGGCATTGTCCTCACCTACTTTCTGAACTTTATTCACAGAGGGAGAGACGACCTCTGGACCGTGACACGCCACTGAATTCATTTCACTTAAACAAAGATCCAAGCTCATCATCATTCTGAAATGAGCCCTGAGAGAAACTCCGGATGAGCTTCTGGAATTATAAAGAGACCGGAATAATCTTGACCCGCTGCATTTCAGCGCTTGTATAGTAAAATGAATAAGGGTTCAAAGGATGTGCCATGAGTCACGGGCACGGGGGACCAGACTGTGACGTCAGCAGAAGAAGGTTTCATTCCTGTTCCTAAAATACCTCTAATTATTTTGTCTAGCAGGCTTCCCTTAGACTTATATTGAAGTTTACTTAGTTCTTGGCTCTTGTACTTTCAGCTTCACAGCATCTGTAGAGCTCGGCACTGCGCTCCCGCTTTGAGGCATTATTCACAGCTGAAACATCCTCGCCGCATGCTGCTGCTCTGACTAATCAGGGAATTCTTGACTTGGCTCTGACAACAACGAGAACTGGCTTCACAAAAAAAAAAAAGGTTTTAAGAGCAGATTTGAGAAAAGTAGTTGAGCATTGTACAAAGTTTGGTGACTGCATTTCTATTCAGTTCTTTAAAACTTAACAAACACGTCAATTTACAGTCTATCAATCTAAAATAATAAGATTAAGATTAGCATGTACTAAAGTCTCTGAAATATATTATTTTGCTGGTGGAGAAAGCGGGCATCTGTGTTGACATTGCCCACAACTATATATGCACTATAGATACTGTAACAGCTCTCTTTCAAATTTTTCACAAAAAATCTTGAGAAATGTGATTTCAAAGTAACCACACCCGTTTGTTTGTGCACGAACCTAAACATCTACCGCATACCCTTTTAAGAAACTGAATGTTGCTAAACTGCAAATGCTTACATGTGAATGCAAACAGTCTGTGACAGAAAACCCTTTTTCGATATTAACATAGGTTTGTACATATATATATTAGATTAATATAATATAATATTTATCTGTGCAATTAGCATTCAATCCACTGGACATGCAGTTATGTAAACTTGTACTTGTCATGGACCTGACATTTTGGACGTCAATGTCTACATAAAAGATAAAAGATAAAAGATTCACAAAATAATATAAAAGTACAAACAAATTTAGATATGACATGCCCAACAGTCAAGTGGTTTTTAGACTTGACCTCAATCAGACATACAAGTGACTCAGACACAATACAACTATTTTACAGATTTTTGCCTATTTAACTTAATTTAGTAACATCACAAGAAATTATTTTGCAAAATCTGAGTTTTTTTTCTTTACAAACATTGCATAAAACAATATTTGATCTGTACATGTGGCCAATTTTTTATTTCCAGTTAATGTTTTAGTTCAGTTAATACGAAAATTATTATTATTATTATTTCGTGTTACAGTTTTTAGTTTTAGTTAACTATAATAATTCTGGTTGCAAGCAACACATAAATTGCAAATTCATAGTAGATGTTTTAATAGTGACTGATTCTGCTTTGCAAGTTCTTAAAAGCGTGAAATGGACTCCTTTCTTCCCCTGTCTGACTTCCCAGGAGTCCTGCACAAGCATACAAACTGCCATTGAGATGAATGGGAATTCTAACTTTCTCCAGGTATTACAGACTTTCTCCTTGGCCCTGTTCCACTCATCCTCTTCATTGCTCATTAATATCTAGCATAAGCCCGGATATAATAGGCATCTATACTCAATAATGATAGCGATTTCTTGCAATAATTAGATAAAATGCATTCAAAATCAAAATAATAAATCATAAGGTGTCACTTGAGTTTTCATATGATGTTCTCTCCACTTCAGTTCCTGCAGTCTGCTCAGATGAGTGCGTGTGTGTGTGCATATGGAAAAATTAGCATGCATGTACAGTATGTGTGCGCAGGTCCATTTAGACTTGAGTGAGACCACAGGTGACAGACTGTCTCATCGCATCATTGCTGTGGATGTTATGACCTCAGTGGGCCAACCATAAAAAACCTAAAGCGTCGACTGAAGGCCCATGAGCCTTCAAATGGCCACACTGTGAAACGTGAGAAGCCCTTTTCCCACCACGACTGAAACACATCACTCACCCTTGTTTTCTCTTAGCAGAAGCATATGAAGGTCCAAGTTAAGACATCCCTGTCTCTTTAGCTGCTTTGCTACAATATGTTTTTATCCTATGAAGGAGAACCTGAAAGCATTAAAATTAGGGCTGTCACTCATTTGCAAATTTTGATTGAATTAATTACATGGTATGGCATTTAATTAATCAAATGAATCACATACTGTAGATCAATATTTGCTGAGAAAAGCCCTAAAATGAGAATTAAGCATCGAAAAAGCTTTATAAAAAGTGACTTTGGAAGTCAATGGCTATATTGAGGCTATTTTTACTGCAGCATGCATGTTTTCTTTATATTGACCTACAACATTCGCTAAATCTGCAGTATTCAACAGAACACATTGCACAGAATACGGTTTCCCACGGTGCAGTGTACAATGCAATTCCTTCATTTCCATTAGGATGAACCTGAAGTAAAATCAGTTACAATGTTAGCATCTTCTGACTATTATTTGATCAGACAGGCAAAAGTTAAAATTTCACTACAATTTCAAATAGCTCTTATTTATCATTTAAAAGATGATAACTGGACATTACTGACTGAATGAAACATGCCGGTCATGTGACAATGTAGCATACTATTGTTTAAAAATATTGTTTAATGTGGAATAATGCGTACCGCTTTACTTAGTCAGTATATTGTTTGTTTTTACAATTAAAGTATTATATACAATACAAATGCATATTTAAGATTATTATAGCTAATTAATAACTACAACATGGAACAAACGAAAACCATAAAAAATTATGGCTTGAAATAATGTTTACTGAATAAAATATAAACATTTCTTTATTTCTCTTTCTTTATTGGGCAACATTTCTAATTTTAATTTAGTTTTGCTTGATGTACTAAAATAAACTAAAACTGAAAGAAAATGAAAAAAAAAACTACATAGACATAAAAAGCAAACAAAAAAGGACTAAAAATGAACAAAACAACTAAATGACTAACTAAATAATTCCAACTGATTCAAATAAGAAATTGTATTCAATGATCCTCCTAACATAATACTCTTCATTCTGTTATAAATTGTTAAAAAAAATTTTTTTAGATAATTATTATATCCAATAATTAAAAAATTAGAGATGTTATCTAATAATATCCAAAATATATCTTTAAATATTTTTAAAACTGCATTTAGATATAACTTTTTGGTATTGTAATTCTATATTAATTCATTAAATTAGCGCCCCTAATTAAAATGTATGTTTATGTGTGTGTTAGAAGGGTTAATGTGGTTGCATTCATGGGATTTCTCACCACAAGTCAGACAAATGGGCAAAACGCTGTCCTTTGTGTGTGTGTGTTTGTGTGTGTGTTGTGTGTGTGTGTGTGTGTGTGTGTGTGTGTGCGTCGGTGTTGTGAGTGAGGGAGTGTCTGTTTGCTCTATGGAGAATTCTTCTTTCTTCTCCAGATGTTGTGTGTGTGTGTCGTATGATTCAAGATGCAGCCAGGAAGGCTTTATGGAACAAAATGATCTATTGTCTTCTAAGCTAAGCGATGTATAGACCAATCCATTTCCCTAACACAGACACATTAACATGCTTTGCATAGGAAATCACCTTTATGTGCCTGTCTTTCTCTCTTTCTCTGTCACTCTCTATCTCTCTCAAGCAAGCCATTGTGACTCACATTTTTAAATCACACACTGGATGAGATCTAGATGTGACATTTTTGTGGAATACACAAGAACAAAGGAAGGATTACGACATTAGTTCCAGCTAAACAAAGCGAATGCTGCATTAAATATGCCGGTACATCTCAAATGTGTTTTGAGGAAGTCCAATGAAACGCTGCAGGAGTGTGTCAAGTTAAACATTTAAAAGAAATGATGTTTGGGAGACATAAGAGAACAGTTCTGGGCGAGCAAGTCGCAGATTAGAACAAATGTTTCAAGAAGATTCAGAAACAGCAGGAGAGCAGAAGATAAAGCTGAGATGTTACGAGATTGTAATGAAGAGCCAATGTTATATTTATGATGAACATCTGAAAACAGCCAATGCTACAGTACATTTATTACGAACAACCCATTCAGTCATAATCATCATTAGAAAATGACCATTAAGAGTTTTGAAAATCACTGTACCACTCTACCAATTCACTACAGTAAACCTACAATAATGAGAGTAAATCAGAGCTGTAGAGTTCGATTTGGCAGAAATTTTTTTCATGAAAGAACATGAAGTTGTACACGACAGTTCAAAAGTTTGGGGTCAGCAAGATTCTTTTATTTTTTATCAAAAATTAACACTTTTATTCAGCAAAGACACGTTAAATTGCTCAAAGGTGACAGCAGACATTTATAATGATACAAAAATGTCTGTTTTAAAATAAATTATTTTCTTTTTAAGTTTCTATTTATCAAAGAATTGTAAAAAAAATATATAAAGCAGCGCAATTGTTTTTAGCATCAGTGTTGGGGAAAGTTACTTTTAAAAGTAATGCATTACAATATTGCATTACTCCCTAAAAAGTAACTAATTACGTTACTTAGACCTAGTTGATTTTTATGGAAAGTAATGCATTACGTTACTTTTGAGTTACTTTTTAAATCTAGGCAGGGCTTGTTTGTTTTTAATATAAACAAATTCTTCTTTTACAAATGTAAAAGCCCTTTCACACCAAAAGTGAAATGAATAAACCTCAGGCTGAAGGAAATGTAAATTCATGTCTGTACAGTAGCTGTACAGTTCTTTTATTTAAACTCCAAATCTTCTTTATAAATGTAGTTTATACAACAAACTACAATATGGAACAAAATGACATTTCAATTTCAAATGTTATTGTTATTTAATTCACTGGAAATTTCGTCCTCTGCTGTATGCAGCTCTGAAATCTCACTGACATTATGTTTGATATCTATGTCATCAAATATAATTTTCATCATGTTTTCTTTTTAAATATATTTTGGAGCTTGACCCCAAATATCACAGTGCTCACTTTCATTGTATAGGAAAAAAAGCAGCATGGACATTTTGTTAAATATCTCCGTTTCTATTTAAAGGTTCAGTTCCTGAACACAAAAGAAGATATTTGAAGAATGTTGGTAACCAAATATCTGACGGTAGCCATTGACTTCCATAAAATGGAAAAAAATAGTGTGGAAGTCAATGGCTATCATCAACTGTCTGGTTACCATTCTATCCCTTCAACTGAAGAAATAAACATGAGGGTCTGTACATGATGACTTAATGTTCATTTTTAGTGAACTGTTCCTTTAAAGAATGTGTTTGAATGTCAAAAGATCTCTGTGAAGTGTTTGGATCATTGTTAGAGAGATCGATACAATGACAATTCGGCCATTACAGAGATTCCCATCTCAAATGACCTCTATCTGTTAATTGTTTTAATGCTTCATCAACCAACCACATTAAGGTTGGGATTTATCCATACATGCATTAGCCATATGTCTATGTGGTGTGTGTGTGTGTGTGTGTGTGTCCATTATAGTGTATATTTCACCATTCAGTCTGACAGCCATTGTAATGACACTTATGAAGGTCACAGGAAGGGCTTGTGACTGAATGAGTGTGTGTGTGTGTGTGTGAGCGAGAGATAAATATAAACAGCTCCACCGTTCTTTCTGCACTGTCCAATAAAAACCCTCGAGACACTGTAACATCTGTCATGGAGAGAATGACAGAGAGAGAGAAAGGCAACATGAAACCGACAAAAACCTTCATTCACACACCTCATATTTGCACTGACGTTTGGCTGGACCATTTTAAATATAATCTTACTTTTGCTGGGATTAATTCAGGATTTTTCCTAGACATCTCAATGGTAAAAAGTGTCCCAATTTACCCAAGTTCACCCTATATTTAATATGGATGAGTTAAATGTGGTGTTTGTAATGATACATTTCTACTGCCGCCTGAAGGCGTCCAGTAATGAACTCTGGTGTTTTCTCCTATATCGATCGACTATATTTAAACCCGATTCCCTTCGTACAGAAACACCTGGAGGGGAAGGTAAAGGTTCACCTGCTGCATCAGCTTCCTCTGAGTCCCCATCCATCTACACACTTTCATTATCTGCCGTTTCACACCACTGAGCATAAACATCTCCATGAGGAGTTCACAAGTCTGAGAGCTTCGTTCTTTTGAAAGTTCAAGAGTTTTATCGGGAGTTAGAGGGCATGTAACTGGTCAAGTTGTTTGGGACGTGAGTATGTGATTGGTTGTCGGAAGTGACAGAATAGTGCAATAATTCAATTTAGGGATTTTTTGAGTCACATTTTGAGCTGTTTTGTTCAGTTTCAACAGGAATCACTGTAAAAAAGTTGTAGTCTTACAGAAAAAAATATAGTAAAAATTCTACAGTAAAAATGTTAATTGGTAAACTGTATGTAACCTTATCATATACTGTAGAGTGTAGAGTGAAAGATTCACTCTTCATGGGTAAACATTGCATTTTATGTAATTTTACTGTACAGTTCAATTCCAGCAGGTGTTTATTACTGGAAAAATGTTTGTGTTTTTTTTTTTACACAAAATGATAAAAATGCTACGGTAAAACCTTGTAAAAGTTACAAAATTGAACATGGTTTAACATTGCATTATATGTAATTTTACTGTAAAATGCTGTCAAATTCATGGTTTTTGGACTATGAATTATCATATCATTTACAGTGTAGAAGAACATTCCTAAGTCCCTGCATGACTCTTTACATATGGATATATTTTATATAGTTTAGTTTGTTCTAATTCTGTCATCAGTAATGTACATTAGGATGTTGTGTTAATGAATGTTTATTGCATTATTGTCATGAATTAACATTGCACTGTGTGTAATTTTACTGTATATATGTGCTTTTGCGTCACATTTTGGGCTTGTTTTATTTGATTCCAACAGGTGTTTACCACTGTAAAATTGTAATTTACAGAAAAATACTGTTAAAATGCTACAGTAAAAATGGTTATTTGGTGAACTGTATGTTACCTTATAGAGTAAAAGAATGTAAATGGTTTAACATTTTACTGTATGTAATTTTACTGTTTTCGTATTTTTAAGAGTTTTACGGTATGTAATACAATTTTTATAATTAGTATTGGTTTTAATACTTAATATTAATAATTGGTATAATAAGAATGAATATTTCATATTGCATAATGTTCCACATATTATTCAAACATAGCATAAATGATATATACAGTGATATATAGATATATATATATATATATATATATATATATATATAAAATTATATATATATTAATATATAGAGTATGCATCTCTCGCCATCATCGTAGCGGTCTTAAACTGACTCATATTGCATTCAAATGGGCTTCAACCTTGGTGTTGCTAGCAGCATACTCTACAGTTTGAGAACAGAACCGTTATTCATACTAACTGCAAATCATACTAAATTCAATTTCCATGCAGACTCGATGATCCACGCCTGAGTTCAGAAAACAAGTTTGACACGACCAAATGAACGAATCAAACTGACTTGGTCCATGGCAGCTCTCGGCACAGAGACCTCAGGGAAATGAACTGATCTGAGCAAATAATATTACGACACATTAAGATTCTAATCAACTGCAGGAAGATAGAGGTCAATTGTTAAGGGTGTTCCGAAACACAAACACACGCACGTAGGGATGCAACAGGGACTGCGACAAAAGACTCACTCCTCCTGCTTCAGAACAAACACACATACAGATGCAATGCAGTGTGAGCGGAATTCACATTGGATTCAAACTAATTTTCTACACTGACCCTGCATGTGCGTGATGTGACAATAATTGCTTATTTGGATAAATTCGGCTAACCTTCATAAAGTTTGAGAACGTGTATAATAGTTTAGTGCCTTTGTACATTTATTGATTTTTTTCAAACCCAAACAAAGTGAGAGATAGAGAGAAATTAAGAGCGAAAAACAAATTCAACTGACTATAATTGACTTCCCTTCCTTTGTGTTTGGGGTCCCAGAGCCCCCAGTGCTGCGTGTACAAATAATAAGAGTAATTTAGAAATTATACAGTACAATTATTTTCCCTTCAGATTCTTTTAATATGTTCCTGGTGTAGTCAAAACCCAGGAGATGGATATAAAGTTTTAATCCCTCCACTTCATAAACACATTGTTTAAAAACATAAAATAAGGCCCTGTTGAAAAGAAATGCACAAATACCAATTACAAGTTTTGGGTCGGCAATACTTTTTTATGTATTTATATATTAATTTATTTGTGTTCTTTTTTATATCGTCTTCTATTTTATATTAGTTTCTCCAGTAAAATAAAAGTCATCTCATCTGAATCAGGACAGAAATATGCACAGATCAAGCACCGTTTACAAGCAAAATTAGTCCTAAAACAGCTCTAAACAAAAGTGGATTTTGATGTGACAGCACAACACTGGAGCAAGCGTTATTATGGATTATGAACTTTAACCAGAAGCAACAGTTTAAAGTTATAAATGTCATAATGATGGATTTGTTTCTTACAAACATGCAGCTTTTCACTAAGATGTTAATTGATGGACTGGAGTGGTGTGGATTATTGTGATGTTTTTATCAGCTGTTGGACTCTCATTCTGACGGCACCCATTCACTGCATTCATTGGTGAGCAAGTGATGTAATGCTGCATTTCTCCAAATCTGTTTTGATGAAGAAACAAACTAATCTACATCTTGGAAGGCCTGAGGGTGAGAAAGTTTTCAGCAAATTTAATTTTTGGGTAAACTATTCCTTTAATTGTGCTGCATCCCCGTGTGCATGTGAGTGTGAGATAGCATCATAGTGAATGGTTGTTGCAGGAGTTGTGAAGCCAGCAGACAGACAGTAAGATATATCGCCACAATCATCATCAGCGTCACCTATGATTCAGCAGCTCAATATAGCAGGAACTCAAGTCTGCCCACAGCACAGTCTGAGACACACTCACATAATGAACACGGCATCTGTAAGAAAGACATACGTGAAACTTGTGACTTCAGGCATTAGAATGTTTGAAAGGCTGCTTTTTATGAAAACCTAACAGAGAATGTTGTTGTTGTGCTGTTGTTAAATAAAGGGCATGTTAAAACTGTCTTGGAAAGTTTTCAGATCAGGACTTGATTTATTTCTGCTACTTTTCAAATGTCTTTCACACACAGGTTTTATTACAAATCCCAGAGTTTAGATTTCAAACTATGAAAGAAATGAAATGCTACTTTTAAATAGCATTTTTAGAATCTATGAAAATAAATAAATAAATACATTACCAAAAAAAATACATAGAATAGGTTAGAATGAAATAAAATAAATTATAAAAATTTCCATTCTGGCTGTAGTGGTGCAGTATGCAAAAAAGTTGTGTGAAAATATTATTACATTTTGTGTATTTACGATACACAAATAATACACTCTCATTTAAAAAAAGTACAAAACTGGCTTTAAAAAAAACTTTAAAAAGGTACTAATATATACACTATTACACTTTGATGTATAAACCAATATGCACCAATATGCTAATATGTACCTTTAAGATACTAAATTGTACCATTTAGGGGTAAATAAGGTACAAAGATGTACCTTTTAGCTTTTGTACCTTAAGGTAGCAACACAGGTGATGGCTTTATACATTTTTTTCTGAGAGTGTAGCAATGAAATTAGCCTTAGCAAAACAAAGACATCTGGCATCATAGTCCAAAAATGTTTCAAATTTGATTTCCATCAAAGAATACTATTACACACAATACGGTATATTATTTTGAGATGTAGCAGAAACTACACTATAACAGAATTTACCTTACATAAATGACCAAATTCTCCTGATATTCAAGTCTGTATCATAAAAGTGATGAATAATAACCATAAAGGTAGGAAAGAAATAAAAACAACAATAAAAAGAAATAAAAACTGATTTAAAATGTTTTAAAACTCTCTGTACACTGTTGGGCAATGCTAGTGGGCGAAATTAATAAACTAGTGAGAGTTTGAAAGCGTTTTTTTCAGAGTTTATCCTGTCTAAAGTCCACAGGGCCCAAAATGCTCATAGTTGAAGAAACACCCATACATCAACTAGAAATTACAGTAGGCAACAGTTTGTATAATTTGCATATATGATGCATATAGCGGGGGATTATCCGCTGTGGGTTGTGAGGGTCGCCAGAGGTCACGAGCTGTTTCTCAGTGACTAATGACTTAAATTTCCGTCCGTTTCTCACACAAAACAACTGCATGAGTCATTTGGACTGCATTTATGAAACTTTTATAGTGCTTTTTTTGGTCCTCATGAGCTTGAGACCCTGCTTGCTTACACTGTGTTTCTGAAAGTATCCTCTTATGCTCACTAGGGTTGCATTATTTGAAAATATTTAAAAATATAATTTATTCCTGTGATGCAAAGCTGAATTTTCAGCATCATTACTCTAATCTTCAGTGTCACGTGATCCTTCAGAAATCATTCTAATATGCTGAACTGCTGCTCAAAAGCATTTCTTATTATTATCAGTGTCGAACACAGTTTTTTTCAGGATACTTTGATGAATTGAAAGTTCAAAAGAAATAGACATCTTTTATAATACTGTATATTGGGAACAAAAGTGGCCAGTTCTTCTTTGGTGTTCCACTCAAAAAGTCATATCTGAAGTTTGCAATGACATGAGAGCGAGTACAAGATGACTTTTCAATTCTTGCCTGAACTATTTCTTTAAGTGCATATGTGAGGGTAGGATACCATCTGAAACGCCGTTAGAGGAAGCCAGCAGACAGACAGTAAGATATATCGCCACAATCATCATCACCGTCACCTATGATTCAGCAGCTCAATATAGCAGGAACTCAAGTCTACCCACTGCACAAATACACACTCATGCTCACATAATGAACACGGCATCTATCTAGCTATATACAGTACATGAACCTTGTGTAACCGTTCCGAAAAGAGCGACAGATGTTTCCAGCAACAGACGATCAATATGGCACATCGGGCCATTAATAATTGAGCACTGCAGAGAAAGAGAGGCGCTGTCAAATACTCGGTGTCGCACCTTGCATTACATTAATTCAGACATTCCTGCGAGTGGATATTTTCAATAGAAGTGCAGAAGAGAGTGAGGAAGACCGTAATCTCACTTCTGTTCCAGACCGACAGAGACTCAATCTTGCTATTTTGAATAAAGGAAGAAAAAAAAAAAACAGAAACGCTGTTCATGAATAAATCAAGGCAAACTGGTAATGTGTCAATTTACAACTACTGCCCCTGTGTGTGTGTGTGTGTGTACAGGAGCTGCTCAAACCAGTCCAACAGTTCCCCATTTTCCTCCTTTTTATTTATTTTCCTAAGCGGAGAACAGAAATGTGAGCTATGAAATGGAAAATGATCTATGACGGTGTTTGGAGTCAAGATGCGGAGAAAGTGAGTTTAGAATTTTAAGTCACCTTTATGAAGAGGGGATTGAAGACACCTTCCCACAGTGCTTTGCTTCGGAAAAGAGCAGTTAAATGATCTATGACAGCATTCGTGCTTGGAGAGAAATCTCTTTTATTTGCTTTTTTCCCCCTCGGCTTCAAATATGTTTGGCGAGAATGTAGATTTCTTGTTTGTTTGATTTGATTCGTTAGAGACGCAAACTAATCAGCGAGATGCTTGATGTCGCTTCACCATATGCCTCGTGTGTCTTTGTCAGCGGCCTGTCTGGATAAGAAATCTCCTGACCAATTTAAACTCTATTAATAGCCGTGACTGTGTAGTTCTACGAATATCAGCATCTTTAAAGGGATCTTAATCTAAAAAGTCCTTATTTGGTTTCACACGACCATTTTCTAAACTCTCGCTGACCTTTGGATTCAAAACAAGCGGTTCTTGCTATTCTTGCAGTCTTATAACAATTTCTTGCAGGATACAGTGACTGTTTGGTACAGTAGAGTTGTGCCTCTTTGCAAAGCCTGCATTAGATTGCATCAGGTTCAAGGAATAATTCGGCTAAAAATGAAAATCTGTCAATTTCGTCATTTATTCATTCTCGTCTTGTTCCAAACCTGTATGACTTACTGTCACCTGCAGAACTTCCACAGAAGAAAGTAAATGCTACATTTTTGGAGTGACATGAGGATGAATAAATGATGACAGGATTGTCGTTTTTGGGTGAAGTAGCCATTAAATACAATCTAGTGATACCCAGTGCTAGTATACAGTACTATAGCAGTCTTGTCAAACAACAAACAGCTGAACACAAGCAGATAAATCAAAAACATGGCAGACAATCCATCGTACACTGTTAACTCAAACTCAAACTATTAAAAATAGTTTTCATTCTTTGAAATAAAGCTGAAATAAAAAGAAATAAAATATAAATATTAGATGAAAAAGTTCAACTTAAAAATGAGAAATGTTGCCTTGGCAAATAACTGAAATAAAATTAAAAGCGCTCATTCAAAATATTCATAAATACTAGAACAATATACAGTATAGATAATACTAAAATAACACTGACAACATGAAATACAATTAATCCAAAGAACTATACAATTACAAAAACTGTATAAAAATAAATCAAAACTAAATAAATATTTAACACTGACATAGTACAAAAACTAATAATACTGACAAAAGCACATAAAATCACTAAAACGTCAAAAAAATTAAACAAAAACTGAAAATATTAAAAATGAACCCAATTCAAAATATTAATAAATACTGTAATAGTATATAAACAAATTGAAATGCTACAATTACTAAAACTAAAATGTAAATAAATCGAAACTAAATAAATATTAAGAACACAACTAATTTAAAAAGAAATTACAAAACAAAACTATTAAAACTTTATTTAAAACAAAAATCAAAAACATTTAAATAAAAGCTCATTCAAAATATTTATAGATGCTGTAGCATATAAATAACACTAAAGTAACACTGACAACATGCAATTACAGAAATATTTACAGTTATAGTGAGTAATCAACCTTGCTCTGATTTGACCCGGGCCACACAGGATGCTGGGTAACCATTACCTCTCTGTGACTGAGTGAACAGAACTGCTAAACCGCTAATAGGCTGATCAATAATGGCTGCTGTATGTTAACGTCCTCATACACTTGAGACAAGACATATGCAATTTTTCATTACATGACCCCTTTAAACATGCCCTTGCTAGGTGCATTTATTCAACACAGTCTTGTTGGTTCATTGTAATGCAGCTTGTTTAAATTAATTCTGGATTTGATTGACTACCAGTCAATAAGATTTTACTGAGAGGAGCCTTTTGATTCATTTGCCTAAACAGTTTTATCTGTTCCAGAACAAAATTGATTTCAGTTTAGTCCAGGTCTTTTTCTTTAGTTTTCATATTCTTTTCATCATTTTTGGGAGTTGCTTATTCAGGATGCCAGAGCTGTTTTCCCAATAAAAAGTTAATTATGTGAAGGTTTAAAGCAGGGTCAAGCGTCAGACAAACACACTCAATACTTCAGAGCAGAGTATATGAACTCAGCTCTGATTGCACAAGCCTTTTTATTGCTTTGCTCTGATGATATTTCTCACGGCTGACACTGTATTGGAGTTTCCAGACAAGGAAAGAGTGAATCCTCAAGTGATGGTTTTGTTTGTGTCTAGCTTCTGAAAACTGTTTTTCATTCGATAAAACCATCCTCCTGAAGGACAAGCTCCAATTTTCAATAGTTTATTTATATTTGTTCTTGGCCTTCTTTAGCATAAAAGATGCCTTTAAGGAATTTGATGAATAAATTAATTGAGTAATTATGCAAAATGTTTACTTTTGTGTTCTACAGAAGACATAGTTTGGAATGACATGACCTGCTGTCTAAAAATAGACAGAATTTGGAGGTGTAAATGGATTATTAGTATTATTAAGGTCAAGGTACGTAAAACCAGGAATGGTCTACCCAAAAATGAAAATTTGCTGAAAATGTACTCACCCTGAGGCCATCCAAGGTGAGTCTGTTTCTTCATCACATTTGGAGAAATGTAGCATTACATCACTTGCTCAGCAGTGGATCCTTTGCAGCGAATAGGTGCCGTCAGAATGAGAGTCCAAACAGCTGATAAAGACATCACAATAATCCACAAGCTGCATGTTTGTAAGGAACAAATCCATCATTAAAATGTTTTTAACTTCAAACTGTTGCTTCCTGCTATTTTAATAGCTTTCTCCAGTGAAAAAATCTGAATCAGGAGAGAAATATGAACAGATCAATAATAATTGAAAACAGTCCAAAACAGTTCTAAAAAAATAGGTGTGTGGATTTTTATAACAGAAGATGGACTTTTTAACCGGCGGAAGCATTATTATGGATCATGATATTTTGGCCAGAAGCAACAGTTTAAGTTAAAAACGCCTTAGTGATGGATTTGTTTCTTACAAACATGCAGCTTTTTGCTTCAAAGGATGTTAACTGATGACTGGAGTGGTGCGGATCACTTGTGGATTATTGTGATGTTTTTATCAGCTGATTGGACTCTCATTCTGATGGCACCCATTCGGATCCATTGGTGAGCAAGTGATGTAATGCTAAATTTCTCCAAATCTGTTCTGATAAAGAAACAAACTAATCTACATTTTAGATGTCCTCAGAGTGAGCAAATACTCTGCAAATTTTCATTTTTGGGTGAACTATTCCTTTAATTATGCCCTTGTCTTGTGAGCTGAAATTGGAGACAAGTTTATATGCGGTCTGTTCAATCCCAGTCTCACATTATAAATGTATGAAGTGTGGGATTGGTCAGTGCTAAGCTGCATGATCGTGGTGACAGTTGTCATGCAAATGTTCTCTCCATGGAGATAACTTAGTACACCCGCACATGTCACAATAAGAAAAGATATGAACTATATATATAACCCATAAATAAGTAAACACGTTTCTGCTGCTTGTTTTTGCCGGGCAGGAAATTGGACGTTTTTTTATTTTTCTGTAGTCATGCTTGAACATTACCAGACTTGTGTGTGTGTGTTTTGTGTGTGTGTGTGTGTGTTTGTGGATCCACTTAGTCACTGAGTGAATTATGTACAATAAAACATCTGTTTGGCTAAACAATGGAAGACCTGCTTGAAAACACTACTTTAGCAGAAATCACACACTTTAGCTTAATAAATAGCTCAATAATTACACAACATGCAAGAAAATTGGATCATATGTTTAAATATTTAGGTCTGTCACAGTTTGTGTGTATAAATGGGGAAATTATGAGACAGAGAAAGCGAGCGAATTATAAAACGTGTTCATGATCTGAACTTTGTTTAATTTTGCTTGTATTAGAAAAACGCAGCTCTCAGCAAACAATCGACATCATTTTAAAACCATTTATCCTTTTGATCTGCCTCTCCTTCTCCAGCACTCGTTCATCCCAGATTGCTAACCCAACTTTCCTCCACCCGAGCCCCCTCTCAGACTGTCGGTCTTAATTAAAGCTGAATTAAAAACACACGCATCAGCAGAGGGAATGCATTAACCACCATGTAGGCCAGAGGCGCTCGTGGCGCTGTGTGCGAGCTGCAGGGGTGACATCAAATCAAACCCTCATCACTTCCATTACCAGCACTTTCATGACCAATATTTACTCATCACAGATGAGACCACAGAAGCAGCATTCCTCTCAGATTTCTCTGCGTGACATCAGGCCGCAGCCCGAAATGGTTTGTGGACTGAATGCAAAAATGATGCAAATAGTAATCAAGTACAATCTAGTATACTTGTGCATCGGTAGGATAGTAAAATAAATGTACTTATCAACTTTTATAAGGCTAGTAAACAGATATAATTTGTTGTTGATGTCACAGGTTGTGCGTCCAAACAATCTCTATACGTTATTATGATGCAAATTCATCTGTCACATAGTAGAAACTATGCAGTCGACATGCAAAAAGCCTTCATACCTAAATTCATGAAGAAAACCTGTAAAAGGTAACAGAAAACATGACTTAGGCTACATTTAAGCAGTTTCACTTGCTGTAAACAAGACATTCAGAAACCAATTATACAGCCAAATTATAATGTTGACTACATGTGCATCATAAGTACTGTTCAAAACTTTTATTTAGCAAGGATGCATTAAACTGATGGATACAGTGACAAAAACTTTTAATGTCACGAAAGACTTCTATTTCAAATGCTGTTCTTTTGAACTTTCTTTTCATCAAAGAATCCCCCCCCCCAAAAAAAACCAAAAAAACAAAAAATAAATTATATATACTGTATATATAATTTATATATATTCAGATAGACACTGTTCTTTTGAATTGTAATAACATTTCACAATATTACTGTTTATTATCAGTTTCATTTTTTAATCAATAATGCAGCCTCAGGTGAACATCCCAAACTTTTGAACAGTAGTGTATGAAAAGTACAGTATTACAACACAATCACATAATGTTTAGGCAAACTTATGATGGGATTTCAAGGCAAAACTTCAAATGCTGAAACTCTCTAGATTAATAGGGCAAGTTATCATTTCTGAATACAGAAGTTTTACCATTAGTGAGATGTATTTTATGTAATATTTGTAACATGATCTTGCTTTAAGGGGGGGGGGGAGTCATGCCCTTTGCCAATTCATATTTTCTATTATTGTGTTCCAAAATAATTCTCCTCCGAGAGTTATCCATCTCTTTTAATGAAATATATTCCTAATTTGTTTATTGCTACATTTTGGGTCATGGATACTTAAACCTTCCATTAAAAACTTGTGTTCAGTCTTCACAACATCGCCAAATGATAAGTGCTTTCTCATTAATTGAACAAGATCATCGGATTATGCTTTCATCATGATAATGAATTCTTTATGAACAACAGGAAAATAACAGTCATAAAGTTTTAAACCCATTTTCAGTGATTCCACTGTATGAGATGCTAATACCATGGTATTTTAATAAATACCATTACACAAATTCACATACTATACCACTTAAACGAGAAGGTACTTCCAAGAATAGCAATTATACATATGTCAATCATGAATATCTGATATCAATACTTCACCACCATAGTACTAAGGTAAGCACATTTTTATGATAAGCTAGTTATGTTATCTAATCTAGAAGTGTTGTTTTTGTGCGAGCAGTGGAAACAATGACTTCTAAGTATGGCATTTTGGCAGAAACTATAGTTACCATGGTACATTTCTAAAAAGGGTACCTTACATGAGCTATCATGAGTCTTTAATGAGGCTGTTTTCTCAAACACGGTGTGTTTCTGCAGGGGTCTCTCTCTCTCTCTCGTTCTCCTCCTCTGAAGTTCAAAGTTGCTTTCTCTTCAGCCAGAAAGGCTTCACAGCTGATGCGAATCTTGCGAGATGTTTTGTTTTTCACTGAATTTTTTTAATAAATCGGATGCTGATCAGAGTAGGCAAGACCGCGGGGGCTGCAGCAGGGCGTTAGCATCAAATCACCAAACACCGCTGTCTACACTTCAAACCAGCAGCGCGTGCCATCACTACAACGCTGCCGTTCTAATTAACAGAACTATTTACTCTGCAAGCTTGCATAGCTGTTGTTAACTTTAATTCTATGTGCTAAAGTATTGTTACTATCTAATATACAAAGCTGAATTAGTTGCTGAGTATCAGAACAACGCACAGTGGTGGAGTTTCAATCCCAAATGAATCAGTGTTCTTGAATGAATCTGAGAAATTATTCAACGACTTGATACTCAATGACTCAAGACTGGATAGTTTTGGAAAACCAAATGGTTGAATGCCTTGAATATGTTGCCAACTCATATTGTATGCCAAATTATTCATTCATAAACAAAGATGGTCTAAAAATGGTCTTTTAACTTTCCTTCTTGGATTCAACCCTATTTCATCCCGCTTTATACACAACACAAATGTAAAATTTTTGTGGATTTTTGAGAGTGAAAAATATGATTTAATTGTAATATTATTATTTTCCTCTACATTGTAAGTGTTTTATTTTTCATTTTCTCTATGTAATTCATATTTTAGGCATAGCTGTCATTTCCTTGTTCATGTAGGCTATGTAATTCTGTGTTCTGCAATAAAATAAAAAAAGTAAATACAAATAATAAATGGATGAATGAATGATTTATGCTAATTAATCACTAATTTTTCAATGAATCAATAAATACAGATATGCTCCAGAGTGAAGTTTCTGAACAAATCGGTTGAATGAATGATTCAATGACTCACTCATAAAGATGGTCACTTGTGTCGTTCTTGTACTTGAACGAATTGGTTAAGCAAATTATTCAAATGACTCTTTCATAAAAACTCTTGACACCTACTTGTAAAACTATGTAGAACCTGCATAAAGAGTCACCAGGTACTGCTTTTAACACTTCAGTGTGATTGATTGACTTCATGATGGTTTTGACCAAATCTATAATATATATGTTATTACCGTATATATATCTACAGTATATATATTATATAGATTTTTTTTTTTTTTTTTTTTTTGCACAGTACTATTCTGTGCATGTATGCAATATGCTGTGTTAAACTCAGTATGTAGTCACAGTTAACAGGCACCAGGTTGATGTAATTGTCAGGTTATTCTTAGTGGAGTGAGACCTTGTACGGGGTTGTGTTTTTGGAGGTGGGGGTGTCTGAGATCATAAAGATATGGTGTAAAAGTCTAATGACTTTCACAGACCGTCCACAGAGACAATCACATGTCTGTCTGTTCCTAAAGAGTGGTGCGCGTGTGTGTGTGTGTGTGTGTGTGTGGTTTATCAAACGGTGACCGTTTCATGTTACCAGACCAGAAGTCTGCACTGGACACTCCATCCTTGATATGTAGACAGCTATAAAAATGTGTGTGTGTCTGCGTGTGACTCTCATAATCGAAGTGCAGCTGGAGAAGGAGTTTTCGGTCTTATGAGCTGGACTGGAAAGAGATTAATATTTAATAGATGGTTATTTTCCCCTCCGCTGTGAAAAAGCAATACACCAATCAGCATCAGTGCACTTCTATTAGACAACGACTCGACGCTTAGTCTCTCTGACTAATGAGAATGCCAAGGTTATTCACGTCCAGCTCCAGCAAACAAAACAGACTGATGGAAAAGAAAAAGAGTGGGTAAGAGAGAGAAGCTGTAGAAAAGAGAGAAAACAGTTATGCTGATCATGCACAAAAGTTTTGGGTTCATGATTTTTTTAGTGCTCACACTATCAAGGGCAGAGCAGGCAACACATTTGGCCTTCAGTTCTGAACTAGTTTTTTTTTTTCTGTGCTTTACAACTCTTTGGTCTTAAGAGGTGAGATATTTCTCAACATAAATTTGTCATTACAGCCGTTTCCATGGCGACCAAGTCATGCCCCCAGCAACCGAACAGCATCAAAGGCACACAGTTACAAATCCTGCTTTATATTATATAAACAAAAACTTTTATTTTGGATGTGATTAATTGTGATTAATCATTGCCCAGCACTACACACACACACATTATATTTTTATTTATTTTTTACGTTCACAGGGTATAAAAAGAATGCTTTTTTCCATCAGGTTTTGACTGATCATAAAAAAAATTAAAGATATTATCATGCCAAAATGGAAAGTAATTTCATAGGTGGAACTAATTTTTTTGATCAAATATTGCAAAGACATTTCTCTGTGGAATATTTTTGAACTGATCAATTGCAGTGACAATATTTTGAAGTTTGCTTCCCATTTTGCTGTCTAGGATAAACAATTAGGATTTTAAACCACACCTTAAATCTCAGTTTTCTCTTCTGTTATTTTAAGGAAGTTCTTGCTAATATGATTTCTCATTTTGATGTTGTGGCTGAGCGGGGGATTGTGGGTAATGCGCTGCGGGCTGCCGCCCCAGGCTGTGGGGTTGTGGTGTGAGCTCTGGGGTATGAATATGAGAAGCGGTAAAAGAGGGCTGAGAGACAGAGATCCCGAGCAGGGATTTGATTAGTGACCCGCTCGCTTTTATGCCTCTGGCTCTGTGTCTTTGTTGTTCTCACTCTCTCTCTCTTATTCTCTCTTTCTTATACCTTTGTCAGCAAAAAGAGAGTGAGAGAAGGGGGAAGGTGAAGGAGAGGATTTTCTTCTGGTTAAAGCGTATTGAGTGGTCATCCAAGTGTGAAATTAACAGACAGAAATCAGCGCCTCTTACATATATCAAAATATGCTTAAAAACTGACCCTGAGTCTACCACATGAACACACACACACACACACACACACACACACACACACACACACAAATGAGGCCCAAGCCACGGCCAAGGACAGGTACACATATACACATTCCAGTAGTGCTGGATTACAAAGTGTGTTTAGTAAAGTTCTTTAGTTCTTTACTCTAAAGTTCTATCTATTATCTATATATCTATCTATCTATCTATCTATCTATCTATCTATCTATCTATCTATCTATCTATCTATCCTTCTCTATCTGTCTGTCTGTCTGTCTGTTGTTCTATATTTTTATTTGTGTATATTTATTTTTATAAGCATAATATTTTGCATTATACATCTATATGTCTATTTGTTTTTTTTAAACAAATACCACAATTAGAATCATTTATTGTCATAATTAAACTTTTTAAATGTATTATGAATTGAACAGATATCGTCATAATTGTTTTTAAAATATTAAACTGAGATAACGTAAAAAAAAAATGAGTATGTAGAAAACAATATGTATCAATCATCAAAACATTCATTTACATACTACTTATAAGTTTTTTTTAATTGCTTTGGCGCAATTTTCACAAGCAACTGGTACATTTTCAAAACTCTTAGTACTAATATCCCATCAGATCATCAAAAGTGCACTGTTTTCAAACATTTCAGCATATTTTCAATTGTGTTAGTACAATTCATGCAATCACGAAATATCCTTTTCACTACACAAAATAAATGTTTCATCTATAGAATGTAAATGTTTCATTCACAGCAACTGCCTTTCATAAAGCTATTACTATCAAACTTTTCATTAGCTTGACTTCTCATTCAGTTTAATACATTTATCTATTATTTACTATAACTCATCTCAAGGAGTTATTTTTTTTTTTTTTTTTTTTTATCAGTGAAATCGTTTGGTGAATCTATAAAATAAATTAAATAGATATTTAGTTTCTATAGAACATGATTGCAATTTAGGGATAACCAAATGCACTGAATTATTTTTACACTAAAAGTGATTCATCTAAGATGATAACCACTATTTTGTAAGGGTGTGTGTGGTTCAGGTAAACCCTATTATATGGGGACAAACAGTCCCCACAAAGATAGCAATATCTGAAATCATTGTCCTTTTTTGGGTCCAATGAAAAAAAAATTATTTTGCGTAAGGGTAGGTTTAGCAGTAGGGCTTGTGTAGGGGGAGACAGTATAAAACCCATTACTCCTATGGAATGAACCATAATGATAGGAAAACCTGTGTGTGTGTGTGTACCAACTTACTGTAACCATATTCTGGGGAAAAAGTGGTACCCAGAAGTAATAAAAACTTGACAAAATCACCTAAAACCTTCCTTTGAGGACATCATCATTTGTAAAACCGTGTGTTTTGATATTTGTGAACATACAGCAGGAGACCAGGGAGAGGAACTCATCAGAGATTGATCAGAGATGTATCAGAAGAAGGGAATCAGATGGCATCAAATACAGCATTTTACATTACATTATGCCATGTGATACTGTATATAGAGACAGGGCGCATTTAGGCCACGCCCACACCGGAGGGGACAATCCAACGCTCTCCATTGACTCTGTATTGCTGGAAGCTGCCTCCTTGTCATTTCTGACTTATAACAAAAAAACAGAGCAATGCCTAAAAGCTGCTATGTGTCAAGGTGTACAGTAAACAAGCTAAAAAAAAGCCAGAACTACGTTTTTGTACAGTGGGTACAGAAAGTATTCAGACCCCTTTAAATTTTTCACTCTTTGTTATATTGTAGCCATTTGCTAAAATCATTAAGTTAATTTTTTTCCCTTAATGTACACACAGCACCCCATATTAAAAGAAAAACACAGAATTGTTGACATTTATTAAAAAAGAAAAACTGAAATACAACATGGTCCTTAAGTATTCAGAACCTTTGCTCAGTATTTAGTAGAAGCTCCTTTTTGATCTAATACAGCCATGAGTATTTTTGGGAAAGATCCAACAAGTGTTTCACACCTGGATTTGGGGATCCTCTGCCATTCCTCCTTGCAGATCCTCTCCAGTTCTGTCAGGTTGGATGATAAACGTTGGTGGACAGTCATTTTTAGGTCTCTCCAGAGATGCTCAATTGGGTTAAGTCAGGGCTCTGGCTGGGCCATTCAAGAACAGTCACAGAGTGGTTGTGAAGCCACTCCTTCGTTATTTAGCTGTGTGCTTAGGGTCATTGTTTTGTTAGAAGGTAAACCTTCGGCCCAGTCTGAGTTCCTGAGCACTCTGGAGAAGGTTTTCGTCAAGGATATCCCTGTACTTGGCCACATTAATCTTTCCCTCGATTGCAACCAGTCGATCTGTCCCTGCAGCTAAAAAACACCCCCACAGCATGATGCTGCCACCACCATGCGTCACTGTTGGGACTATATTGGACAGGTGATGAACAGTGCCTGGTTTTCTCCACACATACCACTTAGAATTAAGGCCAAAAAGTTCTATCTGGTCTAATCCGAACCCCCAAAGATAACTTATTTTCTCACAAGCGTGGATCCGTTCAGGGTGTGGTTTTTTTTTTTTTTTTTTTTTTTTCATGTGTCTTGCACTAAGGAGAGGCTTCCGTAGGGCCACTCTGCCATAAAGCCCCAACCGGTGGAGGGCTGCAGTGATGGTTGACATTCTACAACTTTCTCCCATCTCCCGACTGCATCTCCGGAGCTCAGCCACAGTGATCTTTGGGTTCTTCTTGACCTCTCTCACCAAGGCTCTTCCTCTCCGATAGCTCAATTTGGCCAGATGGCCAGCTCTAGGAAGGATTCTGGTCGTCCCAAACGTCTTCCATTTGAGAAATGGAGGCCACTGTGCTCTTGGGAAACTTAAGTGCAGCAGAAATTTTTTTTTTGGAACCTTGGCAGATCTGTGCCTTGCCACAATTCTGCCTCTGAGCTCTTCAGGCAGTTCCTTTACCTCATGATTCTCATTTGCTCTGACAAACACTGTGAGCTGTAAGGTCTTATATAGAAAGGTGTGTGGCTTTCCTAATCAAGTCAATCAGTATAATCAAACACAGCTGGAATCAAATGAAGGTGTAGAACCTTCTCAAGGATGATCAGAAGAAATGGACAGCACCTGAGTTAAATATATGAGTGTCACAGCAAAGGGTCTGAATACTTAGGACCATGTGATATTTCAGTTTTTCTTTTTTAATAAATCTGCAAAAATGTCAACAATTCTGTGTTTTTCTGTCAATATGGGGTGCTGTGTGTAAATTAATGAGGAAAAAAAATTAACTTAAATGATCTTAGCAAATAGCTGCAATATAACAAAGAGTGAAAAATTTAAGGGGGTCTGAATACTTTCTGAACACTGTAAGCTGTCGACCCAAAAAACGAGCGTTTAGGACACAAATAGTTGTAGATGTCAGGGTATTTCATGTTGGGCCATTCAACTGGATAATTTCTCAAACAAAAGGAAGGTTAGGAAAAGGGGCACTGACATAGATCAATAAAATGTAGTTTCTTAATATATCTCCTCCCCTCAGATTCACATAGGGTGGTGAAATAATCCTTTGACATGGTTAAAAATAATGAATGGTCTTGTCGTTGATTACGTTTCCCTCCAGTGGGCACAGTTCTCAGAGTAATATGACATGTTGCGCTCTACTTTAGTGTTCTAAACGCTCGTTGTTTTGGGTCTACAGCTTATAAAAACGTAGTTCTGGCTTTTTTTTTTTGCTTGTTTACTGTACACCTTGTCACATAGCAGCTTTTAGGCATTGCTCTGTTTTTTGTTAGACATCAGAAATGACAAGGAGGCAGCTTCCTGCAATAGAAAGTCAATGGAGAGCGTTGGATTGTCGCATTACTGCATTGACAGTAAACTCTGTTCTAGCACAAAACCTTATGGCCATGTCATACCTTCATCACACATTTTGTGATAAATACCTTTACAAACATTATTTATTTTATGTGAGATATGCACATTAGGTAATGTAAGTGTATTTTCTAACATGACAGTTATTGCCTGTATTACTGTAATTATTTCAGCAACAAAGGTGATTTGAAACATGAATCTTGCATTGTTTGCTCTTGGATGAACTGATTGTTAAAAATACTAAATTGAATGAAGATCATACTGTTGTGTTTTGATGATTAATTTAAATGTTCTCAATACATATCACAATGATCTTGTGTTTTGAAACAATGATTATGTATACTATTATATGTATAACTGTAATGAAATCATGAGATCAGGTTTTGAAAGAATGACTAGTGGTGTTACATGTGTGATCGTTTTAAAGGTTTGTACTAAGAGTTTTGAAAATGTACACCTTACTTGTGAAAATAGTACCAAACCAATTTTAAAAAACTGTAGTAATGGGCAACGATTAATCGCGATTAATAACATCCAAAATAAACGTTTTTGTGTGCATAATATATGTACGTGTACTGTGTATTGTATGTGTGCCTATTAAAGACCACACCAAGATCAGTATATATTTAGAAAATATTTACATGGATTTACATATTCTAAAATATTTAATATATAAACATAACATATTTCTCTTAAATATATACATGCATGTGTTGTATTTATATATACATAATAAATAAACACAACACACACATATATATTATGTAAACAAAAACTTTATTTCGGATGCGATTAATCGCGAATAATCGTTTGACAGCACACACAGGACAATCCAAAGGGGGCTGAGACCCTACCCTTTTTCTTCCTCGAGAGAAAGTGCCCTTTTTTCTGGGTTTTTGTTTTCTTCTTTTTTAAATAAATGAATATGTATGTGTGTGCGTGTGTTTCTGTTCGCGCACAGCTTTACCTGTCAAACAAATAAAAAAATCTAAATATCAGGTCGGGTCAGGAAACGTTGAGACGAGTTCCGATGCCTTCCGATGATTTTGATTTTATACAGCAGTTAAATAAACAAGAATTTAATATTAAGACACTTACGTTTTAGACACAATACTGACTGTTTTTGCTCTACTTTGCAACAAATATAATTCAATTGCGTCTCTGAGCAACAGGACGCTGTTTTGTTCCTCAAACCGTTTAAATGTTTCGGTTCAATCGCAATGACTCGCTTATTAACAGGGACTTGCTGCCACCTACTGGTGGTTTTAATTTCACATTTAAAGTATCTTTTCATTTTTTATTTTTTTTTGTAAATAATTTCAAATATCAGCATTCAACGTTTTATGTTTAAAATATAAAAAAAGTATTAATGCATTTGTAACTGCAGGTTAAATACACTCTAAATGCACTTTCAAATGCAGCTTCTGTGTTTTCTCTGCATTGCAAAGATTCATTTTGTCAATACTGATTTCAATTGCTTGGTAACAGCCCAAATGACTTATTATTCTAATTGAATGATGAAGAAGATGATGCACACTTTTAAAAAAAAAAGGGCTTTATAAAGGTAAAAATGGCCATAAAAGTAAAAAATCTATTTAAACTTATTGGAAAAGATACATTTCTATCACTGCTGTGAACCAATCACCACACAGAATATGCAGAATATCAAAAACTTTAGGAATCAGCTGTCCACGGTAATCAGCACAATAACACACTCAGCAAACATTGTCTAATTATCGTTATCGATAAAATCCTAGAAAATATTGAGATATGTTTTTTGTCAATATCGCACACCCCTAATATATTTAACGTTTTGTTTAGAAAAACAAAAATTTTTTCCACTTGAGCCCCTGCCCCTCAAAATGTCTGTGCACGTCCCTGATATATAATAATTTTCTACATTTTTTTAATTTGTAAAACCACCTCAAAATCATTGACCAATTTCCTCAAAAAAGTAAAAACTAATTTGATTCTGTTTTTATTTGCACTTGATAATTTCAGGATAAATATCTGAGGCAAAGGTGACAAAAATTTCACATAACTGAAGTTACGTCTCCTGGGCTATGAGAGAGACACACGTCTGTGAAATCAGACATCTCTGGGTTTGAGCATTGATTTGGACAGGCTTAAATACTTCATAATGAAAAAAAACATGATAAACCTTATCCATTTGAGATGAAGTAATATCAAACTAATGCATGAGTTCTTCACACACATATGGGTTCAGTGCCTGGCCAGGCTTATTACCGTAATAAAATCAAATAAATTAAATTAGACCTGTTTCTGAAGCCTAGGCTGTCAAAGTCATCGTGACTTTCATGGGTTACAGAGAGAGAGCGAGAGATCTCAGGAGATGCAGCCTGTGAGAATGAAAGAGAGGGGGAAAGAGGGAGAAAGAGGGAAGGAATATGAAATTGGAGCATGTCAGAGGAAAGCAGGGGATCTGAATTTAAAAAACAGACTCACCGATACGGGGACGAGTGGGCGGGAAATGGAAAAATAATGAGAATGAAAATGTAATTATTCACGGATAGGGTTTGCTTTGGTGTCCCATTTCTTTTTTAATCATTAGAGGCATGTATTTTTTGTGAGAATTATGAGATATAGTAGATATACTATTATTTAGCATAAAACTCCCTATAAATTGTGTCTAAAAGTCTATTAGGGGGTAAAAATTGTGTGCGTAACCAGTTACAACAGATTATAAGGCTATATATATTATATATATATATGTGCTATTTAATAGGCTAAAAGTATTATATATATATATTATATTGTTACATGTGACATTCTGATATGATATGTATTAATGTTACATTATCCATTCTAATATGATAGTTTGCTTAACTTCAAGAACATTTTTGATATATCAATATTGAAACAATAGTGTTTGCGATGAAAAAAATTTTAAATGTCTTTACTGACACTTTTGATGAACTTCATTTTTTATTTACTTATTTTTTAAGATGAATTTCTGCCCCATTTTGTACACTATTCATGGAAAGTGACAATTACTAAAATGAAAAGAATTAAAGGGGTCATAGACGTTGCTTAAAAGGACATTATGTTGTGTATTTGGTGTAATTCAATGTGTTTACGCAGTTTAAGATTAAAAAACACATTATGTTCCACATACTGTACATTATTGTTGCCTCCTATATGCCCTGCCTTTCTGAAACGCGTAGATTTTTACAAAGATCATTGGTCTGAAAAGCTAGGTGCATGCTGATTGGCCAGCTATCCAGTGAGTTATGATTGGCCAAATACCTCAAGCGTGTGACAGAAATGTTACGCCCCTTACCATATTGTGATGCCGTCTCCCGGCACGACCAGACAAAACCAATAAAACCCATTTCAAACGAGGCATTTGTTGCATCATTGGGACATATTATTGATTATAATGACTTATACTGTGTTTTAATGCATTGCGTATCGCGCCGCGTAAACATAAAAACATGTCTGCATTTGTGATCGGAGAAATGACAAACAAGCGCTACTCTACACTGCTTCAAAATCCTTTAAATATCAGTGTGCAAATCCTTTAAATATAAAAAATGTACTTACAGGCTGGGAGTCAGAAGCGCCAGACTGTCCTTGCAAAGTTGGAACTGCCCAACTTTATAGAACAGCCTTTGAGCACAGACACATTGTAGGCTACTCTGCAGGTTCAGGAAACAGTCCTCCATAAAATGCATCCCACAGCGTCACACACGGTGGGCTAGAATGAGCAGAGGCCGGCGGCTAGAATGAGCGGCGGCGGGCGGGCTTGCGACAACCACATGTGACGACCCCGGGCTGGACCTAGCCTCATCCACGGTGAAAGCCGATCCGGCGATCAACAGCGCAGAGTTGTTGTATTTCCTCAGCGACCAGTACGGATCAGCTCCAAGCATGACAAAGCTTATATCGTCCTCTTTTGGAAGGCCAAAACAAAGTAGTTTCGCTTTCACCACGAAACACACAGCTCCTTCACGACATGGCGGCGGCGGCAGCAACAATACTACAGCGAGAATAAAAGTTACACCTTCTTTCTTTGCTTGAACATTTGGGCAGCGTTATGCAAATCTTCCCACACAGTGACGTAGACATATGGGGGCGTGTTAGAACGAGGCATTTAGGAGGGCGTGGACAAGTCTTAACTTTTATAAAGAATATCTCTTTGGATTTGAGACTTTAGTCTTTGCAACTTTACAGATCTTCTTTATGCACCAATTGTCATATGACCACTTATGATAGAAAATACGCGGTACTGAGTGAAGGAAAGAGAGGTGAAGAGAGGTGAGTGCAGATGTACACTAGAGAGAAGGAAATCTAAATGGACAGAGGCATTATGGGAGATCAAATTCATCATTAGGTCAATAATGATGCTTCACCTACCCATATTCTCTCTCCTGCCTTCAGTCATATTTGGGGCCTTCGGTAGATCAAAAAGGCATCAGCTTTCTTATCACTTAAACAGCCTCTGAAATGGATGCCTAACGCACACTGGGCTCAGAATTCATTAGCACTGAGCTAGATAAGACCTTAATGCATACTAAACATCTCTGCTCCATATATATATAGCATTACCGGCATACATTAGAGGAAACTTTGCTTCTGTTGGGTTTGCTCGGAGGATCTAGTTCCCCTCGGCCTGGAGGTTCAGACGCCTGTAATTACAGCAAATATCTACAGTATACACTTTAACTCAAGCGTCTCCTGAGAAAAAGACATCTTGTGGTATCTAATTATTTTTCTTCAGCTGTAGAGTTATTCCTCTGATCCAAGTCAGGCTGATTAAGCTTTTTCACCCACATTTGATCATTCAAACACAAGCTATTACAACAATACGGTTCAGATTAAAAATTCATAAAGGAAAAATCAAATCAGATGGAGGATTTCAAGCTGATATTTCCACAGTGGTCCCAGTAAATGAATTCTGCATTTATTATGGATCCACACTATTAAATTGCTCACATTAGTAAACAGTGAGAAAATGGAAAGTATATTCATCCTAAAATGATGTTTATTTCCAGGTTGAAAAAAGTATGGTCTCAGACCTGTGGAAACACATACACAAACAAAAACACAACAACCCAAACACACACACAAACACCAACACACTGATTTATATACATAGTTTATTACACACATCATACACACATGTATATATATATAATTTTAGATGTTTATGTGTTTAGTATAATATTTAATACATAATTGAAATTGGTAATTTAGATTTAAAAATTTTAATATTTGTATAATCTTTAGTTACGGATTTTATCTAAAATTAATACATCTTTTAAAAAATATTAATAAATATAACATTTTTAAATCAGTATACAAACCCAATTCCAAAAAAGTTGACACTGTACAAATTGTGAATAAAAAACAGAATGCAATGATGTGGAAGTTCCAAATTTCAATATTTTATTCAGAATACAACATAGATGACATATCAAATGTTTAAACTGAGAAAATTTATCATTTTAAGGGAAAAATAAGTTGATTTTAAATTTCATGGCATCAACAAATCTCCAAAAAAGTTGGGACAAGGACATGTTTACCACTGTGTGGCATCCCCTCTTCTTTTATAACAGTCTGCAAACGTCTGGAGACTGAGGAGACAAGTTGCTCAAGTTTAGAATAGGAATGTTGTCCAGTATTAGGTCTTCTTTGTCGCATCTTCCTCTTTATGATGCGCCAAATGTTTTTATGGGTGAAAGATCTGGACTGCAGTCTGGCCATTTCAGTACCCGGATCCTTCTACGCAGCCATGATGTTCTAATTGATGCAGTATGTGGTCTGGCAATGTCATGTTGGAAAATGCAAGGTCTTACCTGAAAGAGACGACGTCTGGACGGGAGCATATGTTGTTCTAGAACTTGAATAAACCTTTCAGCATTGATGGTGCCTTTCCAGATGCGTAAGCTGCCCATGCCACATGCACTCATGCAACCCCACACCATCAGAGATGCAGTCTTCTGAACCGAGCGCTGATAACAACTTAGGTTGTCCTTGTCCTCTTTAGTCCGGATGACATGGCGTCCCTTTTTTCCAAAAAGAACTTCAAATTTTGATTAGTCTGACCATAGAACAGTTTTTCACTTTGCCACAGTCCATTTAAATGAGCCTTGGCCCAGAGAAAAAACCTGCGCTTCTGGATCATGTTTAGAAATCGCTTCTTTTTTTACCTATAGAGTTTTAACCGGCAAGGGCGAATGGCACGGTGGATTGTGTTCAACCGACAATGTTTTCTGGAAGTATTCATGAGCCCATGTTGTGATTTCCATTACAATAGCATTCCTGTATGTGATGCAGTGCAGTCTAAGGGCCCGAAGATACGGGCATCCAGTATGGTTTTCCGGCATTGACCATTACGCACAGAGATTGTTCCAGATTCACTGAATCTTTGGATGATATTATGCACTGTAGATGATGATAACTTCAAACTCTTAGCAATTTTTCTCTGAGAAACTCCTTTCTGATATTGCTCCACTATTTTTCACCGCAGCATTGGGGGAATTGGTGATCCTCTGCCCATCTTGACTTCTGAGAGACACTGCCACTCTGAGAGGCTCTTTTTAGACCCAATCATGTTGCCAATTGACCTAATAAGTTGCAATTTGGTCCTCCAGCTGTTCCTTATATGTACATTTAACTTTTCCGGCCTCTTATTGCTACCTGTCCCAGCTTTTTTGGAATGTGTAGCTCTCATGAAATCCAAAATGAGCCAATATTTGGCATGACATTTCAAAATGTCTCACTTTCAACATTTGATATGTTATCTATATTCTATTGTGAATAAAATATAAGTTTATGAGATTTGTAAATTATTCCATTCCTTTTTTACTCACAATTTGTACAGTGTCCCAACTTTTTTGGAATTGGGTTTGTATAAAATCATGTAAGAATTCACACACACACACACACACACACGCACACACGCTATAAATAAATACGCTAGAACACTTTATGAACCAAATTCAGCATCATATTTGGACCATGAAAATATTATTCAAACCAGAAGTGTTACAGTATTGTGGGGAATGTATATAAATGTAAATTTTGCTCTGATTTTGCAATGCAATTCTTCACAGTACATTTGGGAAGTAGGTAATCCTTGTGCAATAAAGCTTATTTAATCTCGCCATGAAAAGACCTTCTAATAATTGCCTGTAATTTTTTCATCCATGTGAAACGCACAGTGAACGTTTGTGTGTGGCAGCTTTTGCTATAGCTTTGAGAGGACAGAATTCCTCAATGCAAGCACAACCAGAAATAATCAACACTGCAGGGAAAATGGCTTAATAATGCGCCATTCTGTTAAATAATATATGAAATAAATGGCAAAAGGTAAGAAGCAGGGTTAGAAGTGAGGGAATAAACCAGTAAAGGAATCCTCACAGTGATATGCAAACAAACATGAGCGTGACATGACTGTGAAATGAAGAGAGCAGGTGAAGGCAGCCGGACGAGGCGATGAGGTGTATGTGTTATATCTGCTGTGCTTTGCCATCTGGACATCTGATTAGAAATGAATGATTATGTCATATGGCACACAAGTGAGATTGTCACCAGAGAGACAGATGTGTAAATGTGCATGTGTTGAAAGAGCAAAGCGAATCTCTCTAAAATTGAACAGAATGCAGATTTTGAGTATATAATAACCATCTGGGTTTTTCACCTTTTACAGAAAATGCATTAATTAAAATAAACCAGTGTGAAGTGGGATACTAGTATACTGTGCAAGAGACACATCAGGGACGTTCAGTTCATATAAGCTGTGAATGCACTGCACACCCAAGCCATTTGAGAGAATGCGCTAAATACTAGCATTACTATAAATTCCCTGATCATTTGAGGTATAACAGTGTAACATAAAGCTTACATAATAAAATGTGGGAATACATATGTAATGGTCTTTGTCAAACAACAGTAATTTTCTGCAAATCTGTGCCAATTATGGAGGGATTCGGGTGAGCAGATCCACTTTGCTGTCCGAGCTCTATTGCTATGACTCGCCAATTTTGTTGCACATTCTTATTGGTTTGTTAGCATGTGGGTGATGTCATCATGCACACTGTTGGCAAATGGTGCTTTAAATGCATGCACACACAAAATGCATTACATGACAATAAACATTTCAAATAGTATGCACATGACCTCACCACATGAATGCAACAGGAGGTCTCCAGTAATCATGGAAAGAAAAAAGTTTTAACTGTAATTTAGCGTAAAATGTCAACATATTTTAAATGGCATGCAATTTTGTAATCACAATTTTGTGTAAAATGTCAATTTTTTTTAGTTGCATGCAATTTTTAAATAGCACTTGTTTTGTAAAATGTCAAAAAATTTTAATTGCATGCAATTTTCTAATTGCAATTTTGTGTAAAATGTCAATATTTTTTTATTGCAGTTTTGTGTAAAAAGTCAACTTTTTTTGATTGCACGCAAATTTTAATTGCAATTTTGTGTAAAATGTCAACATATTTTAATTGCATGTAATGTTTAATTGCCATTTTGTATAAAAGCTCAACATTTTTATTTGCATGCATTTTTGTAATCACCATTTTGTGTGAAATGTCAACATGTTTAATTCCATGCATTTTTGTTGCCATTTTGTGTAAAAGTCAACATTTTTAATATTGTGGTTTTTTTTTTTATTGCGTACATTTAAAAAAAAAATGCCATTTTGTATAAAATGTCAACTTTTTACAAGTTATATTTATGGGCTTTTAAGCCTTTAATGGACAGGAAAGCAGAGAGCAGACAGGAAAGCATTGAGTGGAGAGAGGGCAGCATGCATTTTGTAATCACCATTTTTGTGTAAAATGTCAACATTTTTAATTCCATGCATTTTTAATTGCCATTTTACTTTTATTTTACTTTTACTTTTAGTCATTTAGCAGACGCTTTTATACAACGCGACTTACAAATAAGAAAAAGTAGTTAAAACTAAAAGCTAAAACTCTATAAATACTATATATATATACAGTATATACAACATTTAAGAAAATAAAATAAATTAAATAAAAACTGACAATGTATACAACAACATTTCAAAAATAAACATTTAAATGAAAAACAAAAAATGAAGCTAAAACAATTCAAAATATTAAAGAACAAAAGGTATAAGTGTATAATAATGTTTCTAACATAACACTAAGCCAAACACCAAAAAAAAAAAAACTACATGTGTATGGACAGCACACATATATAAATACATTCAGTATATATATATATGATTTAATTTCCATTTTGTATGTTGAAGTACTGAAATAACTAAAACAAAAACTGAAACAAAAATGAATAAAAACTATATAGATATATAAAAAACTAATAAAATGACAACCATTTCTACAACGGAACTCACTAAAATAGATAACTAATACAAATCAAACTACATTAGTTTATCAGTAATCCTAAAAAAATAACACTGCTAAACACACATGCTAAAATAACAACAAGTTACTGACACATAGTAAGAAATGGTTTATAAAAAACTGAAACAGAAGTGAAACAAGTAGTAGGAAAGAGGAGAGATAAAAAGCGATACTTATGTCCCTTGCCGGTGTCCTGCCCGGTGGAGTCGCACGGTAGAGTCGATGGTCTTTACACTCTTCGGTCTTCACACGACCGCAGCCGCGGTAAACTAAGCTTCTTTTTTTATTAGTTTAACAAAACTCAAATTGAATTCAGCTGGACACACTTTCCTGTTTATCACAACAAATGGCCAAGCAAAGCGCACGACACTGACAAGGTACGCAATACAGTATGAGGCCAAACGCGATTTCAGCACGTCTCCACAGTAAACAAAACAAATTTTGTATAAAATGTCAACTTTTTTAATTGCATGCTGTTTTTAAATCAACGTTTGTATAAAATGTCTTTTCACTGCCTGATTAGCAGCAGTTAGCAAAGGAGAAAAACTTTAAATATGCTCAATTAAGAAGTGTGCAATGCATTGTGGGACACAGTGTTGAACACAATGACTCTTGACAGTCAAATCAAATCAAATCAAATCAATGAGTCAAAAGGGAATGATAAAAAAAAGTATTCTGCTTCCATCACAATTGAAAAGGTCAAGAGCCCATTGCATTGTGGTATTGTTACATGCATTTTGCTGAAAGCGCATATCATGCACAATATACATACTGCACATTTCAGAAATAGTAGGATGAGTAGCATGCAAATCCAAATATAGTCCAACTCACAATCCAATCCAACAGCTGTGCACAAATGCGGGAAATCATGAGCACATACACAGTGCAATCTGCAAAACAGCATATAAACCCAGCAGACCTGCACAAACACCTCATGCTGGCATATAAAATGGAGGGGGAAAGGGAAATATGGATATTACGCAAAACAAACATAGTTTGATAGCATACCATTCCCAATAAACTCAGCCAGGCATATGCCAGCATTCACATACTGAAATATACATTCTCCCTGACAAGCCACAAAATATCAATAATGAGTTATCACAGTAAGACATGTGGACAAAGAGACAGGATGAATAAAGAAACAGGACAGAAACTAGAGACCCTTCTCTCTCTCTCTGCACCAGACAGATGATGTAATATCCTGTAACTCCTGAGGATCTTGTACGACCAAACTCGAGGCAGAAGCATGTCTCTAATGTTTGTTTTATACTGAACTTACATTGCTTTAATATTCTTTCCATGTACCTGCACTCTAACTTTGTGTAAAAAAGTTGTCAAAGATGTGAGACAACCGTGTTAAAACAGCAGCTGGCTAAGTGAGTATTTTTGCAAATTATATTTTAAAATGCATGGTTTTATACACACGATTTTGAGGTAATACCTTCTGTTTGGCTGGGTAAAACCATGGAATTGAAATTACTTTGCAAATAATACTATATAATGTTTTTTCAATTATGGAATTTATTCTAAAAGAGATTATAAAAAAAGCACTTCGCAGAATAAAATATTTAGACTACACTCTAAAAAATGCTGGGTTGTTTCAACCCAATGTTGGGTCAAATATGGACTAACCCAACTGTTGGGTTAAAAAGCTAATTTAAAAATTTAACCAAAATTTAACCCAACAGTTGGGTTAGTCCATATTTGACCCAACATTGGGTTGAAACAACCCAGCATTTTTTAGAGTGTAGTCCCTACATTTCTGGGCTTTTCAAAAGTTATGTTTTTTTTTTAATTGAAAGAAATGTATGCTTTTATTTAGCAAGGATGCATGAAATTGATCAAAAATGGCAGTAAAAACATTTACACGCAAATCAGCATATTACACTCTAAAAAATGCTGGGTTAAATATAACCCAGCGCTGGGTTAAAAGGGACAAACCCAGCTATTAGGTTGTTTTGACCAGCTATTGGGTTGTTTTGACCCAAAGGTTGGGTTGTTTTGAACCAGCGGTTGTGTTGTTTTGACCCAGCGGTTGGGTTGTTTTGACCCAGCAGCTGGGTTGTTTTGACCCAGCAGCTGGGTCAAAACAACCCAATAGTTGGGTTTGTCCCTTTTTAACCCAGCATTTTTTAGAGTGTAGAATGACTCCTGAAGGATCATGTGACACTGAAGACTGGAGTAATGATGCTGAAAATTCAGCTTTGTATCCCTGGAATTAATTACATTTAAAAAATGCATTCAAATAGAAAACAGTTATTTTAAATTGTAATAACATGCCATAAAATTACTGTTTTTACTGTATATTTAATCAATTAAAGCAGCCTTGATGAGCATAAGAGACACAAAATCTTGTGATACACCAGTCCCCACACTTTTGAATAATAGTGTGTGAGATTTAAACTTTTAGATGAAGCAATGATGCAAAATGTAGATCAAAATGCCAGTTCTTGCATCATCGTCCAGCTACACGCCTCAGTAGGAAAGAAAAATGAGAACAAAATGGCCTGAAATCATTTCATAAGCTATACGACAGGACCATAAAGCTGACCTTTCGATCATGTTTTCTCTATTTGGCTCCTGATAAGAGACATTACGGGCCCGATGAGGACTGTTCTCAGGTCAGTGTGTACATGGTGTTTGATGGCAGAGATTAGTGGAGGATTATTGCAGACCAAAACAGGTAAATGGTGCCGGTGACTGACGACTCGTCAATACTATCGACCAGCCGATCAGAGGATCTTGAAGCCATTAGTGTCAACTGATAAAGCTGTGCCTATGTGTATGAGAAAGCTTAGATGACAGTGGGACTCTGATCATAGAGCCCTCTAATACTAGTTCACAAATTCTGTGTTTTCAATTCAAATTTTTCTGGATTCTGTTTAAACTGGTTTTTAATTGAATTCTACAAAGAAGAAATGAAAAAATGTAATTCAAACATTCTTTTCATTTTTTGGCAAACAAAACAAATGAAATGAAATGAAAATGAAAACAATTTGCGATACTGTGTAGAATTCCTTAAAATGTTTCAGTAATGTTTTAATAAACTGTATTATTATTGCTTTTGCTTTGATCAGTACATTCTACATTCTAATTTTGGTGTAGAAACAATTTTCTCAGAAATTGCAAGTGAAATCAATTTCACAATTAAGCTCAGTTGTAAGTAACACCGAATTAAATGTGAAATTTTGAAGTAGAAAGACTGAAATTGCATTTTCCTGTAAAACAGTGATCTTTTATATCTTAAATCTAAAACTTCAAAAAATATATTTTTCTATGGATCTATGAGATGGTAGAGCACAGTGTTTTCATCCTTTTTATTTAGGCTACAGTGTATTGTACAATATTTTGTCATAATTTCTTCAAGTTAAACTGAACTTTTATTTTGATGTGTTGTCATGAAGACCTTTAAGTTTCTGTGTGTATATTATTATCACAATTTTATCAAATCAAAATGGTGAAATGCTGTTAATAGACGCTCAGAGCACCTCCGGAGATGAAGTTTGTGTGTTTTTTTCCTCATAGTGAGATGTCACACGCGCAGTTCATTCACACCGAGACACACAGAACACACAGACTTTGTATTTAAATAGCAGTTTCTTGCAGTTTAATATATTCAAACAATAGTCGGTAACACTTTAGAATACTGTTCCATCATTAATGAATAACTACACAAGAACACATGAGTATTAGCACTCTAGTAACTACTAATAACTAACAAGAAACTCTGATTAATTAATTAGTAAGTAATAGTGCTTAGTCGAATGTGGTAGTTCACGATCAGCTAATAGGTAGCTAATCAGTAACTATTCTTTTTTCATACCTCCCTAAGAACTACTGTATACAGGTTCAAAATTAATATGAATAATACATAATGTATAATTAATTCTAAAGTGAAGGTCATGGTAACCCACTAGAAATGACTCAAGTATTACCAAATTCTTCAGAGGGAATTACTAATTATTTGGATCAGTATTATAAAGTGAAGATCATGATAGCACCCTAGTAATGACTGAAATCATTGTAAGCTTTTGAGGGTTTCGTAAAGTATTGGATAGTAGTTATTCAGGTGTTACTACATCCTTCTAAAGGAATTACTCATTTTTATTAGTAATTATTTATTACTAATTTTTTTATTCACTGCAGAAATCATATGACCCTACATGTGTGTCTTCATGCATAAATAATTTTGAAAATGCCAAACTGATTTTTTCAGTGAATCAGCTGGAGTTCTGAAGCTGGAAAGTGTTAAACAGTGTTTCAGTGCACTTACTGTCCATTATGAACTGGTTACAGTCAAGTATATATGTCTAAAGCATCCATGCACGCACACACTAACAGTGGCATGTTATTTGTTACTGATAAATTGCTGTGACCTTCTGGACACCGGAGCCGTGTTCCTGAATTTGCTGATGAATGGCATGATGACATGGTCGTGTGGCGTGTGTGTGTCTGACGGATGATAGCACTTTACATCTCCACATCATTTTCTACTTCACCCTCATTTCAGTGCTACTACATTCCCTACAGAGCGAGCATGAGAGATAGTGAGAGAGAGAGAGCGAAAGGAAAGGGGGAAACGGAAAGAAAAGTGAACAAGATTAGCACTGATCCGTGAAGTTTTTGCAGAGGTGGATGTTGTAGGTGTGTTGTGTTCGCCTCAACCTAACAAGCGACTTAGAAATTGCCTATTTATGCAAATAATTCAAAACAACAAACTTTTAGCCGGGAAGGCTTCCACAACTGTCACCACCCCTTAATTAGCGGCGGGACGATGTGAAGGAGTGGGAGCGTCTAATGAGTGAAGTGCAAATGGCTGACGCTTTCCTAACGTCTCGGAGCTAAAATAAAACTGCACGACAGTATATGTGCACGTATTGAACGTGTTTGGCGCTACATTAAATGCGAATACTCACATCTCTTGCTTTAAAGTGTGAAAGACAATGTATATGCACCAAAGCTATTATCATGGTAGATCTTAACTTGTAAATGCCATTTTTAACGAAAAACAAATGATAAGGAGGCAATGAGAGATCCATCCAGAAAAATCCAGAAAATTACTGAAAACCATAGTTGCAATAGTGTTAAAATTAAATATAGCATTTGGACTGTAATAATAATACCATATTACTGAAAGTATCCTAGTTTAAATACTATGGTATATGAATTTATATATATTATATGTACAGTATATAGTTTCTTTTATATATACTGTATATATACACACACGCACACACATATACATATACACAGTTGCATGTATCAGAAATGCACAGTAGTGTGTTAAGAAATGTTTTTATTAAATTGAATTTAACGAATCAATGACTCAATTATTCAAACTAGCTTCATTCCTGGCAAGGGTTGTCAGGTCTGTGAAAGAACACCAGCCCAACAGCTATTAAAAATTTTTTTCTGTGGTTTTCCCTGCATCAAAATTGTGTTTTGGAAAGATCATTTTAACCCACAGACTAAAAACAAACCACAGCAACAGTGTAAATGAGTCCAATTCTGCAGTAAAATAGCAGACTTGGGAACACTGTTTCTGAATTAATCCGTGTCTTCGGATGAATCAGTTGAGAAAATTAATGAATTACTCTCTTATACAGTTAACATGCTTCATTCCTGAGTGAATCGGTTGAGGGAATGATTCAAAGGACTCACTCATTCAGACTAGTTTATTTCCTGAATGGCTGACTACACAAGGAATATTATAAAATAATACCATTGTGCTTTCGTAGCATGTTTTAGCAAGTAAGACTGTGTGTTAGCATGTGTGTGAATGGTTTGAAGTGTAGGCAGTATGCTATGTAGGTCTGCGAGATGGAGTGTAAATTGTTAGTCCGCTAGCATTAGCTGGAAGGACAGAGCTAACACAGAGCTCCCAATCTGAGCCCAGGGCCTGAGGGCACTTCAGCCCTCACTGCAGAGAAACACTCATATCAACACTCTCCAGGGTTATTCAGACTGGTGTATCAGCAAATCTCTTACAGCTGATTTTGTCTGAAGTACCTAACCACAGTCTGACAATATAACTGTACTGGCAACAATGCTTAATGTGTAAGTTATTCGATTTTGGAAAAGTAACAATGAAAAAGGATATTTGTTTCTGAAGAAAATGTGAGCGGTGCATCAATTTACCTCTTGTAAAGTGAAAATCTGCATGTTTGTACAAAATAAATCTATTTTTAACTTCTGGCTAAAATAAGATTCCTCTATCCACAGTATTGCTTTCTCCAGTGAAAAATCGTCTCGTCTGAATTAGGAGAGAAATCTGCACAGATCAAGAACTGTTTACCAGCCAAAACAGTCCAATATACTGTACTGACATTAATGCATATAGCTTGAGCTGTTAATTTTGGAAAAATTACAATGCAAAAGTAGATTTTTCTGAAGATAATATGCGTGGTGTAAAACCTGTCGCTATGAAGCTACCCTTGTAAAAATGACGTACACTTTATGCAAATATACTTGCAGTATGTACAAACCGAAAATAATGTTTCAGTAGGCATTGGCATGTAAATGAAAAATATATTAGAAAATAAAGTTAGATTAAACAAGTAGTTGAACTTAAGAGTATGTTTTTGACATAAGTAAGAGTTAAGTACATCTTTATGTGTAATTTCATAATTACTTCTAATGTCTTTGAAATATGGTTAAAGTGTACTGATAAATGTATAACAAATATTTATGGTAAACTTTAATGTATTTCTATTGAAACTTGTATGCCATGTATTTAAATATATTTGTAATGCTAATTCATAATGGTGAGGTTGCACTTTAGTCCAGTTAAAATATATATTTACTTTAAAATAAAATATTGAATAACTTTACAGTGTAATTATAAATACATACTTTACATGTGCTTTAGCAAGTTAGTCAACAAATAAACATAGATGTACTTCTTTGAAGCATGATAAAGTTTATAAAAACAATGATTTAAAAGGTATTTTACTGTAAAACTTTTAATTTGACATTGAAGTGCACTTTTTTAAAGAAATAGTTAAGAAAAAGTCATGAAAGTGTTCTTATTTAAGCACTCTTAAGTACACAATTCATTAATATATTAACTACAAGTGCAGTTTTTAAAAAACACTTTCAAGATTTGAAGTACAAATGCAAATTCAATACTAAGCACACTTTTTCACAAAGTGTTGTAAAAGCAAACAAAATTACACATTTAAAAACCGATTAAAGTTTTTGTTCAAATCAAAAACCTTAAATATGAGCAATAGTGATGCTTGCCTTAGCAAAACACTAACATTTGAAAATAAGTTGGTGTTTAATTGTTTATGTGGAAGAAAATAAATGTTATCTACCACCAATTTTCAATCATTCCGCTGATTAATTGAGCTAAAAAATGATTTTCTGCTCTCTAGCCAAAAACCAAAGGGAATTTAGCATGAAAATGAGGTTTCTCGACAGAGTGGACAGTAAATATTGAAATTAATGACAGAACTGTTTGAATAAATGCACGGGTGGGCTGAAAAATACAGCTTTTTAGCATGATTTGAGCTAATGAAAATACATTTATGATATTGTTGTTGAATTTTTAGCATGAGCAATAAAATATTAAATGCTTTTGGAGATTTCAAGTACACAGGGGCATAGAAAACAAGATGACTGCAGAAATGAATTGCCTTTAGCATGAAAATGATCTTATTCGACAGCGCACATAATAAATCTGCAGTAAACAAGAGAAACGCTTATACAAATGTATTGTTGGTTAATGCAAAATTTCTAACAGAGGTTAGCTTGAGCCGTTGAGACTGCAGAACTGTTAGCATTAGCGACAGTGCTGGGGAAGTTAATCAGTTATTCTATTAGCAGATGCTAATCACATGTGCTGATCACGAGGCCACGGGCTCATTGTTAGGACTGCTCTCTCGCTCACTTTCTCTCTGCCTCTGCCTCTCTATTTAGTCCACAGTGCTGACTGCTGAATTTACCTGACCTACTCCAGTCACTCTCTATTACAGCCTCCGTCCTCAACAAAAACGTATGCACACAATCGCTCTCGCCGTCTAACACTCGCACACACAGTGCAGTGTGTGTGAGGAAACACTTCTCCTGTCACATCAGCCTTTTCTGGTTCAATCTACTCCTTACAAAAAGTACTGAAGTTGAACTACGGAGCAATTATATACATCACATCATACGTATTATAAAAATATTTACATGGTAGTACTTTGAATAAATATATTATATATTATCATGATGCATGCACAAAAACATGGTATCACTGTGGTAAACACTCTAAAAGAACCTTTCAATAGTAAAGAAGAGATGGAGAAATGCTCACCAAATGATCCTCTTCAGTGAATGGGTGCCGTCAGAATGAGAGTCCAAGCAGCTGATAAAAACATTACAATAATCCACTAGTAATCCACACCACTCCAGTCCAGTCCATCAAATAACATCTCAAAGTGAAAAGCTTTCTTTCAATACTCCATAATAATGCTTCCTACAGTGAAAAAGTACACCGCTTGTTGTCCTCTCACATCCACCAACATAGTTGTTTGTAACTGTTTTATACTGTTTTCGCTTGCAAATGGTGCTTAATCTGTGCATATTTCTCTCCTGATTCAGATGAGACTACATTTCACTGGAGAAAGCAATATTATGTATATTATGGACTCTTAACGATGGATTTCTTTTCACTTCACCAGATGATGGGCTGGATTGGTGTGGATTATTTGGGGATTATTGTGATGTTTTTATCAGATGTTATCATTCTGATGGCACCCATTCACTGCAGGGAATCTATTGGCAAATCTTCAGAAAATTTTTAATTTTTGGGTGAACTGTTCCTTTAATTCACTCAAGAAAACTTATAGCTGTCTTTACTTTTGGCTGATTACTTAGTTCCTTATCTTCAATTTTCCCTTAAAGTTTGCTTAAAATAAGGCAATCGGTTTCTAAACATTTCTTTTGAGTAAACTGAACTTTTGAAGAATACGTCACATTAATCATTCAATTAACCAACCAATCAATCATTTAAGGAGAAATGCCAAAATATATGTAATTAATTTCTATTTAATTTCAAACATGAATGGGCAGTGTAACCGCTTTTATTAAATTGATAATCTCTAAATTAATCTAAAAACATACATCTGTGACAACACTTTCTATTTTTATGCTAAATTGCTATGTTAGTTGGCAATATCCTGCAGTTTGCCTCAGGAAGTGTTTTATTGTTTGTTTTGATTATTTGTATTCTTATTTTTTATAATTTCTCTAGTCTGGCAACTAAGAACACCCCTTACATGTCAAAATCACCGCAATGCATGTCCTCTCGAGGCTCATTTCTTTAATTAAATGTCAACAGGATCACATTATTTATCTGGCTTATTTATTTTAAACCAGAACAAGTGGCTTTCTGTCAATGTGATGTTCATTTGTAAGCACCATGAATTCATAACGTCAGAGAAACATTGCAGAATGTGGTGTAAATTGTTGATGCACCGACCCACGACTAGTTTTTAGGTGTAATATCCTGTGGAAAGGGCAGAAGTGGGATTTATAAAATTTATATGAACTTGTGTTTGTATTATTTATTTATTATCCATTGGGAAATACACTCTTGCACACAGCTCAGCATACAGGGGTGAAAAGCCCTTGTCTTATTTACTAGCCACCCACAATGCATTTTAAATGCACTGAAATAGCATTGCACTGTATCTACATAGCCATTATCAGTAATTTCGGCATAAACACCCCTCTTTTATATGGAAATTAGGTTCATTATAGATCACACCTTGTTCGCAAAACTCCTGCCGCAATTAACATTGCACTATTACCACCCACGGAAAACAGATTTGTGTACATTTTCTATTGATCATGGCAGGAGTAATTCATCAAATGCAGAAGAGCGGCATGCAGACAAGCACATATGCACAACGCAGGCAACATGTGCAACTAAACGCTGCCACCGCGGGTGTGATTCATTCTTAGTGAATTCCCCTTACTTCATCTAAACAACCAATTAATCAATCTATCAGTCAAGCAAAATAAGTGCATTTATTTTGACTGGCCTATTCATAGTGTGTGTGAGTGCAGTAAAAATGATTGCATGTGCATCCAAGTCTCCATCAGCAGGTGCTCTATACTAAAGCATAGCCTAAAGCACATGACATGTGGTTGCCCTTGGTTACCATAAAATGGGAAACCGCTGTAGTAGTGAAAACTCAACTAAAATCAGTTCATCTGGGTTGATCAATGACACCCTGGCCCTTATGTGGCATTACGCCTCAAGCTTTAGTTTACCACATTAGTCTCTGGAGGCTAAAATCTCTATTTCAAGAGTGTCCTGGACAAATAAAATACTATAAGAACACATAAACAGGGCACAGTAAATGTGGCAGGAAATATGGCTAACTACACATAGTTTGTTTAAAAGGTATTTGATCTGCAAATGTGGTTTCTTTCAAGGAAAATGTCACCCCAAAATTTAAATTTACTCATCCTCAGGCCATCCAAGATGTAGATGAGTTTGTTTGTTCATCAAAACAGATTTGGAGAAACGTAGCATTACATCACTTGCTCACCAATGGATCCTCTGCAGTGAATGGGTGCCGTCAGAATGAGAGTTCAAACAGCTGATAAAACCATCACAATAATCCACAAATAATCCACACCACTCCAGTAGATCAGTTAACATCTTGTTGTGAAAAAAGCTGTGTGTTTGTAAGAAACAAGTGTTTAACATCAAACCGTTGCATCCAGCTAAAAAAAATAAGTCCTCTATCTAAAATATTGCTTTCTCCAGCTACAAAGTCGCCTTGACTGAATCAGGGGAGAAATATGCAAATCAAGCACCGTTTACAAGTGAGAATGGTCCAAAACAGCTGTGACCAAATATATCAGTAGATTTTGATGTGAGACGACAACAGGAGATGGACTTTTACACTAGAGGAAGTGTTATTGTGGATTATGGACTAAAAGTGACAATTTAAAGTTAAAATGCCTAAATGATGGATTTGTTTCTTACAAACACCCAGTTTTTCACTTCACAGGATGTTAACTGATGGACTGGAGTGGTGTGGATTACTTGTGGATTATTGTGATGTTTTAATCCGCTGTTTGGACTCTCATTCTGACGGTACCCATTCACTGAAGAGGATCTATTGGTGAGCAAGTGATGCTAAATTTCTCCAAATCTGTTCCCATGAAGAGCCAAACCTACATCTCTGATGGCTTGAGGGGAGTACATTTTCAGCAAATGTAATTTTTTGGCATAACTATTCCTTTAAGTTCTTATGCACATAATGCATCAGCTGATTTATTATGTAATCAGCAAGGATTTTGAACATCCTGATTATTGCTTTTCAAATTAAAGCAGTGCTTAGAAATATAAAGCCACACATGCAGAGATATATCTCATGTGATCTCCCTTCCTCTTTCTCAGAACCTGAAGAATGCCTAGAGGAGACGTTTGCTCTGAGGATGCTCTTTCATAGCTCAGGAAACGTAATAAAGTACTATATTTATATTTTATTTATGCATCTACTTTCTTTCAGAACTTTCCCATAAGATTCCTTTGATGTATTAAAAACTGACACCGTTAAACTATAGTGTTATAAATTTAATGTGGATAGTATACTACAACTCATATCATTTGGTCTGGGAAAAATTTCATGAGGATATTTACATAACGAAATCTCAGATCAGAGCACAATGTCAGACTTTTCTTTAGATTTAAGCAGTGTTATTTTAGTATCAATGAGATACTATTATAGTGTTATTAATATTTTCAATTGTATTATTTTATTCATTTTTATTTCAGTTTTAGTCTGCTATTTAAATACATCAAGCTAAACTAAAACAGAAAAGTTACCTTGGCATCTAGCTGAAATAAAAGTCATTTCAAGTTATTTCAAATTATTTATTTCATGGTTTTAGTTTTAAGTTAAATATTTCAACCCTGTATTTGTGTCTCTACTGAAACTTCAGAGCAAAAGTCTCCATTCATTCTCCTTGCTGTTTAGAAGAAACAATAAAGGAACTGAAGAGATCTCATTTGTGATTTTTCTTTCCTGCGGGCAGGTCATCCATCTCCAGCTGAATCATTATAAGAATTGATGCTTTAGTCTTTGTGTCTCTCTATATGCAGATACGCATCAGCTCATAGAGGGACAGCAAATGCTCATGGCTCCCAGGCGGATCAGAGGAGTCGTTGAAGGGAATAAAAGAGACACAGACGACCCAGTTCAGGGAAGAGAAGTGCACACTCTTCTCTTTTGCTCTTATGCCCTAAAGACACAGATGAAGACTGAACTAGGACACCCCGGCACTTTGTGACGGCCTGTCCCGCAACCCCAATCAGCTTTCTCGGCCACCACTCCACTTTTCGAACAGTTGCACTGAAGAAGAGCTGCTGCACCATGCCCACACCCCATCCCTTATAGACATAAAGAGGAGCAGGCAAGAGAGAGACGCATCAAGATATGTATTAACGTTTATTGGATTTCATGTTAAATGTATATCTAGTTTAATGTATATATAATAAATACATGTATCAATTTTTGTTTGAATACATTTTAATTATCATTTTATTTAAAAATACATAGTAAATATATAATATTTAATACTTTTGTGAATATTTATATTCATTAATTTATATAAATTGAAATGTAAGAATAAGAAAATGTATACAATATTTTTTTTAAATAAATTATTAATATTATATAATACTGATATATAAAAAACTAGAGCACTGCACTATCAACACCAAGGTTATGCATTTGATTTCCAAGGGGGAAAAAAGAACTGATAATATGTATGCTTTGAAAACAACATTAATTATAAATTAATCGGCATAGTTCATGTTATTTCCAAAGAAAATAAACAGAATTCCCACTGCAAGTATATCACATTACAGAAATAAAAAAAGTGTGGACTTTAATTAAACAGACGCAGAAAAGATCCACCCAATGTCCGACGAACAAAACATTCAACTTAAAAACACAGCAGCATGAGGGCTTGAATTAATGAGCAAACAAAAACACTCAATTAGAGAAGAAACACACACACAAAACATTTAAAATATATTCCATACCATAATAAAAGTCATACATTCATCATTTGCTATATCCAGCAAAGTAAACCAAAAGATTGAAGGGTGATTCTCAAAAATCTATATTTTCTGCAAGCTTTTTTCAAAATAAATTTAGATGTCTTTCCAAAAAAAGACACTTAGAAACTCCAAAAGAACACCAAAGAACCAAATGATATAAGGAGCCCATATAAGCACATATGAAAGAAAAAAAATCTGAATGTTATAGTATGTGTACAGTGCAACAGCAAAGAGCTTTTTTACATTTTAGAGAAGCCAAGTTGCGATACTGAACAGGACCACATGGAGATGCCAAAAAAACCAACCGCCTGCAGACTGCATATATCTACTACAGTACACGGATCCATTCAGTATAACTAAACACAGCAACATACAACATGACAAATCAAAACATTATCGTAAATGTGAGTGGAAACAACGTGAATGTACAGAAATGTCCGTGCCTGTGCATAAATACAATGTGCGAACAGTGCGTCAAGACTCTTGACTCAAGAGCACTCATACACGCATTATTATAACGGACTCACGCGTGCTTACTGTACGACTCCTGTACGCCACCGCAATCGTCTTTACCTTGATTGTCTTCATCTATCAAAACTTTACTAGCGAGACTGGTTATCCAGTCAAGAAAACGTAGTTTAGAAAACGAAAAAAATCAATCAATCAATCAATACAATCAATATTAACAAGAAATTAATTAAATAAAAATAACAAACCGATGTATTATAGTTAATCAAAATCAAATTGAATCCATGAAAAAAAAAACATTACTTGTACAGGAAATTAAATAAACTGGAAAAAAAAATAAAATAAAAAAAATTAAAAAAATACCTATATATGAGAATATACATAACATGTTTTCGTTTTGGTGTTTTGTTTTTTTTTACCCCCACCCCCCCCCCCCCCAAAACCACCCCCCCCCCCAATATATCCTGTCTATATACCATTTATTATACATTACACTCACACACCACACCAAACTAAATATCCGTTATGTTCTGCAACATTTTACGTGAGTACAAAAAATAACTAAAACAAAATAATGAAAATAATAATAAAAAAAAACTATATAGACATTCTATTTAAAAGCGAAAAAAAAAAAAACTACTAAAACTACAAAAACGCCACAACACAATCCTTAAAACTTTAATTAAAATAAAATTAAAACCGTTCAAATATCAGTAAAACAAACACCCCATGAATAGTATCTCAATGAACTCAAAATCAACCAAAATATTTATAGATATACAAATCAAATAGGAATATAACTCACAGAGACATCAACAGTCTAAACAGGCGTAGCGGCTAAAAGTGTTTGTTATTGTATTCCGTGGCGGTTTTACTTTAAATTAATGGCAGTTTTGTGGTGTCACGAACATAATGATTGGCTAGGGTCTCAGTTAAACCAGACTGGCAAGCTTTAGGAGTGAGACGTTACACCGGGCAAAATTTTTTTGGGGGGGCTGAGGCTCGGCAATTGGCAGCTCTAAAGTCAGCTTAAAAGGCTGATATCTGATTAACTGTACAGACCATTTGTTTGATCTCAGTGTCTTGCCGTGACACACACACACAAACACACACACACACAAACCACACATTAAAACACAAGCGTCTGAAATGGTTTTGAAGGTGCTTAATTGCTTAGTGTTGGTTTAGGTTAGTATGTTGCAAAGGTCAATGTAGATTTTAAATGTCCCTGCTGCACATAAAAGGAATTTTATGCTTCGTGCAAGAAGTAGTCCGTAATACAGGGCATTTAAATATAATATTGAGTGGCAACTTGCTAAGCAAAAATCAAGTCTATATTCATAGCTTCAACAAACCCACCACCTCTAAAGGCAAACCCCAACTTCAGGAGCAAATCATCATTACATTTGGAATTGACCACACTCACAGGAAGCTGGAGGGAATGACAAAGAGAAGAACTGACTGAACTGAAATGTAAAGAAATTAAAGAGTCACACAGCAGAGGAAGTGAATTAGCTGAAAGCATTACAAAAAAATACACTAAATTAGATAATAATATTTTTAAAAAATCATTTTACAATAAATAAAAAAAAAAAGTACATGATTTAGGCAAATGTATTCTTATTTTGCAGAGTTGGAAAGGAATTTAGCATTAAAAATTTTAAATCATGATATTTACATTTATTATAGCTAAATTTACTTTTGTATATTTAAAATGTTAAAAATTGAAAATTATTTTAATATAATTATTAAGAGTTAAAAATACTTAAGAATCATTTTATATTAAATAGGGACTTTAAATTAAGTTTTTTTTTTTTTGTAAATACAATTTCGTTTCAAAGCACCACTGCTTAAGTTACCCAAAGTCTCAAAATAAGAGTAAGATGCATAATTAGTATATGATATGTAAAACAGAACTGTGATCTCAAGTCAATGGAAAAATTCTGCAGATGCAACTGAAATGTAAAGCGTTTTTTCAGTTGGATATGAATGTGCACAACCTAAAACACAACACACCACACACACAACACCACAAACACACACACACACACACCACCACAACAGTGACGCCAACCTGTTTTGAAAGGATTAATAGCTGACGCGTTAAGCGACAGGCACCGAATCTTTAAAAAATAATGATCATACTGGGCTTCCTGCACACTTTCCATTTCCATTTCCATATCTATCTATATCATATCTATAGTATCTATCTGTGTGTGTGTTTCCATAGACAGGGCCATCATAGAGCCATAATGTGTGTGTGTGGGTGTGGGTGTGTGTGTGTGTCTGTGTGTGTGTGTGTGTGTCGGTGTGTGTGGGTGTGTGTGGAATGTCGGGACTTTCGAAAATTATGGCAACACAAGGGATTAAAGATGTGATAAACACTTGTCATTTAAGGAAAGCCACATCAGGTGTGGGAAAAACTCGGGGTGAGAAGAAAAAAAAAAAAAAACTGATGCCAAATCTCATGGAAAAGTCAAACTGAAAAGATATACTACAACATTTCACTAAATAAAACAAGCTAAAAAACATATACTAAAGACACCTTTCTACAAACATGGTGCCATGACCTTTTTTACAACATGAAAGCATAAAAAAGCTAGCATTAAAAAGTAGTTCGTGTTTTTTTAAAACTGGATATGCGATATGATAGTTTGAGTTATTATATTTGAAAACAGTTTATTTTTATACTTATTTTACAGTTCATTTAATGTTAATAAGTTTAGTAATTTTGTTCTGTGTTTGTGTCATTTTTAAAACATTTTTTGTGAGTCAACTGTATAGTTTTTAGGAATATTTATGTTTTAGTACATCAAGTTAAAATGGGAAATGTTGCTTTAGCTACTAGCTAAAATAAATTGTTTTATATTTTATTTCAGTTGATGATTATTTTCTTTCAAGTAGGGAAAACGTTTTATTTATAATATTCAAACAATTTCAAATGTCTGTATTACACCTTAAATATGTGCAACCTAATAGGTACAACCTTATTGCAAAATGTAAAAGAATGATACAATCATATAATGTCATAATTTTGACAATTTGTTAAATTTATATTTATATTAAATGTACTTATTGTAGTGGAAAACTACATAAGACTAAAATATTTAAAATGTTTAGTTAAACTATTTTTTAAATGTTAGAATAAGTATCAAAAATGTAAAATTTTGCTAGAAATTTGATAGACAGACAGACAGAGAGACGGACAGACAGACAGACAGACAAACAGACACAGATAGATATATGATAGATAGATAGAGAGATAGATAGATAGATAGATAGATAGAAACAGTTAGATAGATAGATAGATAGATATAGTGTTTATTTATGTAAAAACGCATGGTAATAGTGTACAAAGAAGAGAAGAAAAAGAAAGGGGGTGGTTAAAGAAAAGCAAAGGTCCTTGGACCTCCTGAGGTTGACATTTAACATATTCTGCAGGTCAAGCATTGTTCATTTACTGACCATTTGTTAAACAAGAAAAAGGTTTCAGGACCTATTTTTAACCCTATTCATGAAAAGTGCTTTAACCGCTCACACTTTCCCAGAGAAAAATAGAGCGAGAAAGAGAAAGAGCGAGAGCATGGAGAGAGCTGAGGAATAAACAGAATATGAAATGTGAAAGTGAGGAGAAAAAGGGATGAGTGCAAATTGCAATGACGATTTCAAAGTGGTTGTAGAGTAAAGTGAAGAGTAGGATTTTAGTAGAGAGAGATAAAGAAAGAATGACAAGTTGAGAAGGAAAAAAGAGTGCAAAAAAGTATTATGTAGAGACTTGAGTGGGACTTGCAGTAATGCAGTGACCTCAGGCTGCAACAGACCTCAAAACCCTCACTTCAACTCACACACACACACACACACACAGCGCCTGAGAGGACGGTGTTGACTGATGATTTACAGCCCGAGGAGGCAAAAAGAAGAAAGGGTGGGGAAAAAACACTCCATAAATAAAAACAAAAAGTTAAAATTGCTGTATAGTTTTCTGAATGTTAAAATATTTGCTCTTCTCCAGCTTTATATAAAAAAGATTACTTTCCTACTTGAAAAGTGAAACTCCACCAATAGCATGAGTTTGGAGGCGGGACTACCTGTTTTTCTGACCAATGGAAGACCATTGCAATAGAGTTAACAATTGCATTTGGTGCAGAAATGAAGCAGCGCATCTTTAATAATTCAATGGATAGTCCTTTAAAAATGATAAATCTGTCAGCATTTGCTCACCCGGTTGTTAACTGAAGCACAGTTATATGTATTTTCAGTGGGATTGTTAGTAACAAAAGTTTTTTTGTTGACTGTGACACTGATGTGTGGCTTTAAAAGATGAAGACCACTGCTCATGGGTCGTGTGAACTACTTTGACGGTGCTCTGTTGTCTTTTTTGGAGCTTGACAGCTGTAGCAGCATGCACTTTCATTTCATTTCACTGAACTTTCATTTTTCTCTTCTTCTCAGGAGTCTTAAACTGTATTCAGCGGCTGCTTGTAATGAAAAATGCAGTAGCGTCATTGTTCGGTGTGTGTCATACAAACACACTCTCTCTCTCTACTCTCTCTCTCTCTCTCTCTCTCTAACATCAGTGTTTCTGCAGCGGCTCCATGACCAGATTCTAATCAGTGTTTGTGAGACAGAGTGGAAAAATCAGCCTGTCAGTAACACACACACACACACACACAAAAATCTAAACACTAAACACACAAGTGCTTTTCTTCCTGCTGTATTCATCGAGAACTACTTCGAAAGACAGATTTCCTTTCATCATTCTTTTTGTTTCCATTCAAAATCTTTTCCCTTTCCCTATCTTTCATTTCCTTTTACGTCCTTATATTTTCCCCTTCCTTTTGTTTCCGTTTCCTTGCCTTTCCTTTTTTCCTTCCTTTCCCTTTTCTTTCTTTTCCTATAACGTCCTTTACATTTCTTTCCTTTTCACTTCCCCCTCTTCACCTGTCCTTAATGATTTTCCTTCTTATCGATAATTTTCCTCTCCCCTTCTCTATTTTTTCCCTTTCCTTTTTTCGTTCTATTTTCTTTTCCCCCTTCCTTTTGATAGTTTTCCCTTATGTATCTTTTCCTTTTCCTTTAAATTTGTCTTTTTCATTTTTACTTCCTTATATTTTCCCCTTCCCCTTTTTCATTTCCTTGCTTTGCCTTTTCTGTTTTCTTTTCTTTTCCATTTTTTTCTCTTTCCTTTTCCCCTACCATTTTACCCATTTGCTTAATACTTTTTAAGTTTCCTTTCCCCATTTCTCTTCTTCCTTCCTTCCTTACTTCTCTTTTCTTTTCCTTTCACCATTTCCTTTAATTTTTTCTCTTCCTTTTGATAGCTTTCTCCTTCTCCTTCCCCTTTTCATTTCCTTTCCATTTTCACTTTTTTATTCCTTCCTTATATTTTCACTTTTCCAATTAAATTTCCTTTCCACATTCATTTTTCCTTTTTACTTCCCCTTTCCACATTCCTAAATCCCTTTTCTTCCTTTTGATATCTTTCCATGTTCCCATTCCCAATATTTCCTTCCTCCCTTTCATCTCTTTCCTTTCACCATCTTTTCCTTTTCTCTTTCTATTTCCCTTTTTCCTCTACCTTTTGATATTTATCCTCCTTTGTTTTTCTTTCCTGTCTTTATCATTTGCCCTTTTCCTTTCTCATTTCATTGCTTTTTTCCTTATTTTTCCCCATCTCTTATTTTATTTAATATGAATTAAATCCTCCTTTTTGATATCCTATTTCCTCTTCTCATTTTCTTTTCTTTCCCCCTTTCACTGTTCATGTAATGTTTCTTTCTTCCTTCCTTTCTTCCCTTCCTTTCTCTTCCCTTCCCGTCGATAGCTTTCCCCTTTTCATTTTCCTTTCTGTCCTTATATTTCCCATTCCCTTTACTTTTTTCCCTTCCTTTTATTTTCCATATAATTTCCTTTCCTTTCCTTTCCTTTCCTTTCCTTTTTCCTTTCCTTCCTTCCTTTCCTTTCCTTCTTCCCTCCTTCTTTTCCTAGTTGTCTTTCTTTTTTTACTGCCTCCTTCCTGCTCCATCCTTAATTTCTTATTCTTCCGTGTTGATATATTTCTGTTTTTCCCTTCCCCACATTTCCTTCTTCCTTTGTAATTTTTCCTTTCAATTTTCTTTTGATATTGCCCCCCCCCCCCCCCTTTGTTTTTTTTCCTGTCTGTATCTTTTGCCCCTCCCTTTCTCATTTCATTGCTTTTTTCCTTATTTTTTTCTTCTCTTATTTTTATTTCCTTTTCTTAATATTTTTCATTTTCCTCCCATTTGATATCCTCTTTCCTCTTCTCTTTTTTCTTTTCTTTCCCTATGTTCCCCCCTTTCACTGTTCAAGTATTTTTCTGCTGTTTTTTTTCTTTTTCTTTCTTTCTTTCTTTTTCTTTCTTTCTTTCTCCCATTTTTTAATCCTTCCCCTATCTTTTTCGCCTGCTGTCTGTTTCCCTTTCCTTTTCGTTTCACTTCCCTCTTTTCCCTTTCCTTAATCCGTTCCTTTCATTTGCTCTGGTCTCTCTGTTCTGTGTGTGCTGGTCTCTGTGGTGATGGAGAGTGTTGTTGATTGTTTGGCTGTGAGCAGCTCTTGTCTCGAGAGGAAGCAGAAAGGCCCACACGCTTCACAGCAAACTGTTGTGCCACATCTGCTATCAAAAAGTTACTCTCGCACTTGTGAACTTCTGAAACTCATAACTTTTGTAACTTTTAATTAGTTCCTGATTGTGTGTCGGAGGGTGTGGCAAATCATAAACACAAGATGCAAGCACAAAACTCCAGCAGGAGGAGAAGAGAAAGAGAAAAGCGTGTCAAATTCGCAACATCCATCCAATGCTTTTCCCAAGAGACATGCTCCGAAAAGATAGAGGAAACAGAAGAAGAACCGGTTGAGAAACTCACACTTCTAACCCTGTCTAACCTTTCGTGTCATAAATTAAAAATAGAGGCTCGTTTTGCTCTGAGAGATAACTAAACCAGGCTTCACCTGTGCTAATAAAACACTCAGCTGCTGATCAGCCACAATAGACGTCTTTGTTCACCTCTATCTGTCAACCTCGTTGGAATAAAGACGATATTTTAAACTCCTCAGATCGTTTCCACATGTGTTTTTCACAGTTAGCAAAATAAACCATTATTAATCACCAGGTCTATAGCGCACGTAACCTTGGAATAAAACGCAGGAGCGGGGCTGCTTCTGTAAACATCTGACCGTCTATGATTCTTGTTCTACTATTCCTCCCTGTAAGGGGCTCTTACACCATCCAAAGCGATTGGCTGGATTGTGTCGGTGTGGTGCCTACACACTCATGAAAGGAAGTTTCCTTCACAAAGAGTTCTTCAAAAAGACATTACAAATGCAGTTTTATACAAACAATGGCATGAATCCACCAAACATGTTTTCAATTTCTGAACAAAAATTAATTCTGATATTTCTTGTGTGGTTTAGAGCAAAAAAAAATGTGTTGTGTTAATGTAGACAAATGCTGGTAACTTAATATAATATACGTTTTTTTTTTTAAGTTTAAGAAATTAATTTAAATTTTATTCAGTAAGGACACATTAAAATGATCAAAAGTGACAACAAAAGACATTTATAATGCTACAAAAGACTGCTTTGTTTTTGAACCTTCTATTTAATCCAAGAATTCTGAGAAACATTTTACTCAGCACAACCTGTTTTCCAATTGGCTATATCAGAATTGTTTTCTTTTTCTTTGATGTCACGGAGTGCCTGAGACTGAGACCTTGCAGATCCAGCGCGAAGCTTTTATTAACATTTAACCCGACATGGCATAAACAGAGCAATGGCAGACAATTGGCGAACCGAACAGGTAGACTTAGAGGGCACGAACAACAAGAATATTCCTCTAGGGCTAAATAGCGTGGGTCTATAGAGATACGATCGCGTGCTAACCAGAAATCCCAAGGCGAACTAGAGGGATAAATCAAATCCCTGTACAAGCGCACAGGTCCAGGCATAGCAAACAGTATCCTCATAGGGCAAGAACGGAGGGGAATCGCTCCCGAGATAACAACTAGGCCAAGATCAGAGGAACACGAAAAACAAACATAACAGGCAAAGACTCAAGATAATGCTAAAGGCTATTGAAAACTATAACATGAGGCTCCGTAGAGGTATCTTAAATCGCTATGAGGAGTCATAAACGCATAATAACAATCCTTGGCCGTTTGAAAGAACAAAAGGGAATCAGAGTGAGTGTTAGATTATTGAATTGTGTTGGTTCGCTGTGTGTAATCATTGTGTGTGCAATCCGAATGATGGGATATTAGTCAGGGAATACATGCAATAACCCCCACCGGCGTAAATAGGACCCACCATGGCAGAACAGACAGAGCCGGAACGGGGGGGACCCATGGCAGAGACTGGGGAACTAGGGAAAAACATAGACAACAATGCGCCGTGCCAATTCCATTGTTTCCGGGGGCCAGGGCAAGGGACACACAAGAAGGTTTTCATTTAAGGTTTCCATGACCATTGCATAGCAGGACAAAAGGTCAAAAGAGCGGCGGGGGCCTCCGTAGCCATTACAGGAAACAGCTGAAAGTTCACATAAAACGGCTGTCCATGGCCGTTTCATCAAGACAGCTGAGAGTTTCCCAGACGGCTTCAATAGCCGTACCGGGAGGGGACGGAGCAGAAGAGGTTCCACAGACGGCCTAACATAGCCATGGACATGGCAGACAAGAGAGGCTTCAGAAGGATCACCATACGGCCTCCTTACCGTGACAGGCGGGCAGAGAGGTTCCCCAACACTCATAGAGTGTCACCACGTCCCCTCCATAGCCCCGGTGACCAGTACATTCAGTAGTTCATAAACCCCGAACCCCCGGACCGCCCGTCCATAGTTGACAGCAGGACAGCAGAGGGATTCACATAACGCCCTCCATATAGCTGTGACAGGACGAGCAGGGGGCTCGCAAACGGCCTCCATAGCTGTGAAAGGATGGGCAGAGGGTTCACAGACGGCCTCCATAACCCTGACAGGGCAGGACGAGGATTCACAGATGGCCCACTCCCTTAAGCCGTGACAAGGACGGGCATAAAGGTTCACAAGACGGGCAAACTCCCCTCCATAACCAGTGACTGGGCAGACGAGAATTTCACAAAAACTTGCGGCCTCCATATCCGTGCACAGGAATGGCCTAGAGTTTTCACATGTTTGTACTACTGACCACCTCTATAGGTTCTGCAGCGCAGAGCGGTGTCTCCACCTTCTGGAGTTTCTACTAGTGGCCCCCCTCAGGAATCCAGGGATAGTATTGGCAAAGGTCCGTTTGACCTTTGACATGACCAGGTAGAACGTGCCGTTTCTGTCCTTGCTGTGGGGGCGCTCGCACACCCATCCACGCAAGTAGCTAAAGCGGAGCGTCCGCCGCCCTATTCGGATTCTTCACTGCCGCCGCCACCGGTCTGGAGAAACTGCAGCGGGGGCGCATCGCTTCGTGAATACATCATCGAGCCACTACCCAGCAGAGATCTTCTGCAAACGCTGCTTCAGATAGCGCCAACTCTATCTTGAGTCTAAATTTTTTTTGCCGCCGCCGCCTCTGTGAGTTCTGTGGTTTGTTGCAGCCCAACACACCAAAAAGGCGATCCCCATCATTGTACACACTTTCAGACAGGGGCATTAGGGTCAAGGAACATCAGGGTTAGAGTGAGTGGGTTTGGGGATATGCTGTGCATGCAGACACCAGCGGTGCATCCCTCACACTAGATTCCAGACTGGGATACCGAAAGACTGACCTTGAAGATCTGGGTGCAACAGACAGGACATGACAAGACTCATGCAGATCAACTGTGACTTGAACACCTTGACGCATATATCCTGTGACTGTGACTTGACTTACCTCATGAAGATCAGCTGTGACTTGACCCCCTTGACTCATGAGATCATCTGTACCATCTTGACTTGACCTCATGAAGATTCAGACTGTTGTGACTTGACTATGACTCATTGCAGAGCGGCTTGTGCCTGACTGACTCATGCATATCCCTGTGACTTTGACTGTACTCATGACGAACTGTGACTTGGACTGGTCTCGCAGAAGATCACTGTGAACTTTGACTGTACCTCGGAAGATCCTAGTTAACTTTGACCCTTGGTTCATGACGATAAGCTGTTTGACTTGACTGCCTCATGACGATCAATCGTGTTTCGACCTTATTCATGACGATCAAGCTGGGACTAGATTTTGACCTCAGGATTGTTAGCTGTGACATAAAACGGTCGCTGTTGTGTCCGCCTTTTTTTTTTTTTGGCGATCAGGCTCCGCTGTGTCGCCCCCTCCTCCATTTTAGTGAGCGTGCTCTATTAGTGCGGGCCGACCAGCCATTACATACGCGAGTGAGTGCTGGGTTGGCGTTCCTTCGCGATCCCCCAGTGACGCTGCACCAACAGACTGATCTTATTCCATAAAAATTCCCTTAGATACCGGACGATTACCCTCCTGAATCACTCTTGACTTTAAAGGCTGGTTAAGACCCTCACAGAGAAAGTCTATTAACATACAGTCTGGTAATTCTGAGCCATTAGCCAAAGCCAAATATTCCGCAATGTAACCCTCAAGTGATCGTGTGCCCTGCTTGAGAGCAAGTAGCAGAATTGCTGTGGTCATAAAAATAAATATTAACCTGCCAATGTCCTTATGGAAAGAAAAGCCAGGACCCGCTGGATCCTTGTGTGGGGCCGAGTATTCTGGTCACAGAGGTGGTGTGACTGAGACGTTAGACTTCCGATCCAATGCGAAGCTTTATTATTTAACCGCCCTGGTCGAAAACAGGAAGGTCACAATGGCAACAGGTAAAAAAGGGCAAGACCAAAGAACTATTCCATGGCCTGAATTAAATAGCGTGGTCTAACACGAAATCGCCGACAGAATCACAGTGCGATGACTAGAGGGATAAATCCAGGTAAAGCAAAGGTCCAGGCAGGGTCACACATATTCGCATCGGGCAAGACTAGAGGGGGAAATCCGAGGTGTACACCGGGCAAAATCAGGAACGAGAAAACGACAAGGCAAGCTACGATAATTCTCTAAAAACTGACAGAGAAAAGAGAGAGGTCTCTTCTCCCGAGAGGTAGCTATCGCTATGAAGTGATAAACTCAATAACAAACTTTGGCCTTTGAAAGGGTTCAGAGTGAGTGTTATATAGTGAATGTATGATTGATGACAGCTGTGTGCAATCATGCTGTTTGCAATCCTTGAAATGGTGATGGGATATGTATTTTCCCGGGATGACTGCAACAGTTTGTGTGTGCGAGAGAAAGTCCAATGTAATGGAAGGTACACCGATCTGGTTGTGAGTGAATTTAAGTTTATAATATAATATAGAACCGGATATCGTGACACTTGAGGGCAGCAACTCAGCATAAATGATTTCTAAAGGACAGGACCCATGTGACAACTAAAACTGGAGAAAATGTGCTGAAAAATTTCATCAATTGCTTACGGAAGAAATTACGTTTTACAAATATATAAATAAATAGAAAATAGGGTTATTTGTTAATTGTAATAATTATTTATTTCCGCAATATTACTACTGATTTTGACCGCTTAGTTTTTTTAAAAAAAAAAACTAAATGCCAAAGCACCTGAATGAGTAGAAGACCTTCTTTATTTTTAATTTTTTTTATCTTACGCCCCCATACTTTAAATGCCGTATGCTTTTGAAGAAAATGTTTTAAAAAAAAAACATTTTGTTGACATTAATAATTTTATTGATTAAAATTGTACAAATATTTTTCTGTTTCTCTCTTCCCTTTCTTTCTCTCTCTTCTTCATTTATTCTTTTCCCCTTGCAAATTAATCAACATTAAATTGAAAAATGGGTAAAGGTTTTTTTTCACAATTCAAACCCTCGTACTATGAAGGAAACGTGGCAGACCACCCTTTGAACAGTTTTTGAAAACATTTCTCCCCCCTTTTTCATCATCTCAAGAGCATGCTATTTTTTCTCAGAGCCATTAAACACAGAACAAGCTGAACATTAGCTATCTTCATTAACCCCTATAATTTCTCCACTACTTTTCACTGTTGGGGCCTGTCTTTTATCAGTGTAAACTAAAGGGATATTTTTTTTCCCCCCCCCCTTTCCTCCATTCAATTGTGAGCCTCCCAGTAAACCTTGCTCTGTCAAAACAAAATCCCCCCTTTCGGTCGGGCCGATCAGCTAACTCATCTCCTTCTGGAAATCTCCTCAGTGTTTGGGCGGGGGCTGGCTGGCAGCTGTGGCTGTCGTAAAGCTCCCTGCCAGTGCCGGCTGTGTTCCTCTTTGTAGTGGGAACCTCAATTTTCCCCTACTAGGTCTTCCTGTATTTCATTCTCCAAAGTAGCTCTTTCAAACTATTTATGATGGTTTGCGTCTTCCTGGTGATAGTTTATAGTTCTTTGTGGTGATTTCCTGAAACATAACTTTTATACAAGTTTTTCACACTTTCCTCGGTCGTTAAACGGTGAAAGTGGGTGGTTTCCCCGAAAATTATCCTGTTGAGGTCCTCGATAGCACAAACACATCCACAAGAAATCATGCGGGTTATGATCGTACCCTGACATATATTTTTCATTACTTACTTGACATAATTACATTAATTGAAAATTAAAATAAAATATAAACATTAAAAAGGGTTCAAATATAAAAAATAAAATAATAATCTTATATATATATATAGATATATATTATACTAGATAGATATAAATATATATATATATATAAATCTATATATATCTAGTATTAATATAAAAAGTTTAAAATACTAAAATACTAAAAACAAAATAAAAACTAAACTTTATAATCTTAAAACTTAATCAAATACAAAAAAAAATTAGCAAAAACACTTAAACTTATAGATAATGAAAATCAGGAGTTTTCATGTAGTGTTTAAATTAACTAAATATCCATTTATATTATATTTTTATTATTTTGTGTACTTAGTATACAATATCTATAAACATTAACATACGTATTATGTTTAGATGGCATAAACGTTTGATCACATTTTCCATTATTTAATAATTTTTTAAAAACCAGTGTTTTACTATTGTTAACTGTTCTTCTATTCCATGTCAAAACAAAGAACATTTCATACACACATGGACATTAATACAATTTTTTTTTTTTTTTTTTTTTTCTTTTTTTTTTTCCTTTTTTTTTTTTTTCTTTTGTTTTCTTTTTTTTTTCCCATTTCCTAAGAAAAAAAAAAAAAAACAAATTTTTATGTTTTCTTCTTTTTTGTGGTTTAAACAGAAAAAACGTATATACTGATTACGTACACACAATTTGCTGATAACTATTAAAAAGCAGCTAATAAATAAAAAACAGACAATGTAAAAAAAAAAACAACAATTTAGTTTTAATTTTAAAACGAAAATTTTATTTTTTTTTTTGTTTTTTTTTTTTTCCTTTTCCTCTAAGTTTGTTTTGCACTGATAAGCAACACTTATTTTTTTCTTATTTTTTTTTTTTTCCATTAAAAATATATTAAATAAAAATGTATTTTCACATTCCTCAAATAATAAATCTGAAAAAAAGCATGATTTGTGATTCATAAATTATAATAATATATAAAATAAATAATAAAACTTATATATATATATGTACCTTTGTAATTACATTTTGGATGCACCAGTAAAATCTTAATCACTTTTTTTCATTTGTTTCCTCCCCTGTATTTTCTGTTCACATAATCTTTTTGTTTGGGTCATCCATCATTTAAATATCATATTTTTTTCTTTTTTTTTCTCCCGTCTGCTTTGTTTGGGTTTGTTTTCTTCCTCTTTAGCTCTTTTGCGGATGGTGTGGTCTTTTCCCGCCTTCCCACGTCCTGGTGCTGATTTCCCCGCTATGGAATGCTCGTCACCATCCTGTGGCCATATTTGGCACAATTACAAAAAAAACGTTCCGTTTTCCCCTGCCTGCTCATTTTCAATAAGAGCGCTTTTCTAAAATTGAGGAAACATATAATCGATTCTCTCCCCTCCTGGGTCTGAGCGAGGCTGAATGAATAAGAAGAGAGGATGGAGAAGAGCGTAAATTCCTGATAATGTGTCGTGTCTCAATTTGAAGTCGACGTGGTGAAAGGCCCAGCCCTTTCTCTCACCAATTCAGCAATCCAATCATCCATTCAGACACTCATTAGTAGTGACACAAAAAACAACTTCAATCCTGTTTCCTTTCCCTACACGGGTCACCCGGAAAATAAATTATGGACACGACCGTGCACCCCTCCTCGCTCTCATAATCTCTGGGTCAGATGGGTGAATTTACCAACAGCAATCAGAGGCTCCTACATCAGAGAGTTTTATTATGAGTTCAAAACAACCGCATGACTTTTGATTTGCATGCACAGTTGGAACGGGAGGTGGTCAGAGGTCAGTTTTGGCAGCTTCCTCTGCAGGAGGCCACAGAGGTCCATGGCTACAACATGACTGTGTTTGAAATAGCATACTAGCATACTATTACTACAGCATATAATGCGTATATGGTGCATAATATGCACATTTTTAGTCTTCTTAAATTTTTAGTCAATTTTTCCCCCCCTTTTTTTAAACATTAACAATTGAAACAATTTTTCATGTCTAAATTTTCATGTACTGCAAAAACTTTTAAAAATATTATAATTATTATAGAACATTATTCAAAATGCATAGTATATATAAAGTTTTTAACCTACACACACCACACAAAATTATAGTACATATACCTACACAAATCCACCAATTAAGCAGCACACCTGTTTTCACAGGATAATCATAGAAAATTTTCATGTAAACCACTATTTTTGAAGGCTCATGTGACCTGAAGACTGGAGTAAATGATGTTAACACAGTTCCTGTTGAATCCCAGGAATCAATTATACTTTTGAACTTATTAAAATAAGAAACAACGTTTACTTTAAAACCTGTAACAATATTTTACCAATATCAGTTTAATTGTATTTTTAATTCATATAATGCAGCTTTGGGGTCCCTGTCTCATCCTAGTCATTTAGTTTTTTTATTTAATATGAATTGAAATTCAGCGTTCTTCATTTTTTTTTCATTTTTTCATTCAGGGATAGAAAAATGATACAACAGCTTTAATGTCAGGGCTGGAATGAAATAAAGGCCCCTTTCCCAATCAGCCGCATCAAGACGTACAGTTAAAAATCTTCTATACGATATAGCAGAGAGGACTATCAAACCCTCTATAAACGGAACCAAAAACCTTGTCTTTTAATTCCCCCCTAGGGTAGTACATTTTGTAGTTTACCACCCACGCGCCAGACTGGTATAACTAAATTATCATATATATTATAATTATAGAACATTGCAAAACCCTCCTCCTGTTGATCCACACCAAAGTCTCGAGCGTTCGCTTTAACAAAGTCAGGAGAGCAGCGCTTTTACTTCAATTCAGAAATTAGGGCCATGTATTAGACTTAAAATAACTAAAACTACAGCTGGTTGCCTCAGGCAACACGGAAACCAATAAAAATCAAGGCAAAAACAAGATAAACAGCATAAGATCTAGTAGCGTCCTCGGGCCACACACACATATGAAGTTTTCGAGGTAAATCAGGTCTGTTTAATGGCCATGTGTCTCTGCAGGGAAGAGAGTGATATATTTAATTTATCTCAGAGATTTATCCCTCTATTTGAGCAGAGCGTGAGAGAGATAGTGCTCACATTGACATACAGGATCACTGCAGTCTGGGTGTCTGGTTGTGATAGAAAGTCAGTGAGTGTGTGTGTGTGTTTTAGAGAGAGAGATAGCGTGAGAGGGAAGTCAAACTAAAAAGAAAATAACACTGATCTCTAATAATTCCTCCTTTGCTTCTCTTAAACAATTTTTGTCAAAGTCACCATGAAATCAAATCCATTTTTTTTTTTTTTTTTTTTTTTTTTCTCTCTCGTGATGAGTGTTTTTCATTGTGAGGTGGGGGACAACGCTTTACTCCATGAGATCGACCAATAGCATAGCAACCACAAGCTCCAACCATGCAAGTCAACTCCCCTAGAACAAAATCAGTCCCCCCGCCCTATCTTTTAAAAAAAAAAATTTAAAAAAACCATTTTACACTTGGACATACATTAGGGCTGGGACCGATATGACAAAATCATAATTTGCGACTACCCCTATGGTAATGCAAGTGGCGGATTTTTTCATTACAATTTAGCCACAATTTACGATTTTAATGATTTTTCACCCATTGTTTATTGCAACTGCATGCCGTATTTTTATATGAAAATAAACGAGTTGAAAACACTCACTGAAAAACTTGTAGTGCTTTTCTATAGTATTAAGCCTCAAATGTCAAATATGCATCGGATTGGTTTCTTCTTTAAACTATAAAAAAGTAAAAATATGAATGGTATTATAATGTTATACTAAAACTAAAATGAAAATAATGGGAAAAACCCTAAAGATAACATGTAGAAAGAAAAAATGCATCTTAAGCACGCAGAACAACATAAGTGGACTTTGAACAATTAATTGCCGCTTTGAACAATTACGTAATTGTGGCATCCATAATTGTAATCGCGTTCAGAAATTTGATTAATTGCACAGCCCTAATATACGTACATCACAATAGGGAAGAAAAGACTATGGCACTTCAGTTTCAATGTCAGTTTTCTTAATGTTCAAAATGTTCAGAGGATTTATGTTTTTTTCTGTTTGTTTGTTATTACATTTTGTATAGCCCACATTTTTATACACTTTTATTTTTATTAACCACTTAGACATGTTGACAATAATGTATATCTTCAACATACGTTGCCTACACTCTTAAAAATAAAGGTTATTCACGATGCCATAGAAGAACCTTTTAATCTAAATGGTTCCATTGCAGACCTTCTTTCTGTTTTGCAAATGTTCTGTCAGGACTATAAAAAAGTAAGAAAGAGATGGGTCCTTTAAAAAAGAACCTTTGAGACTGAATGGTTCGTGGGGACCCAAAAATGAATGGTGCTTCTATGGCAAGCAGGGAGAACCGTTTTAAAAAAAAAAAAAAAAACAAAAACAACTCCTTTATAGTGACCGGTAAAAACCGAACCCAAAAGGTGAGAAGATATGTTTTTTTCAGTTTCAGTGGACTTTTAAAATTTGCTTTGCTTCAGAAAACATAAAAATGTAAAAAAAATTAAAAACATTTTAGTTTTTTTTTTTGTTATAGTTAAGGAGGTAGGAGTCGATTGGTTTTGCATAAAACCAATGTGATTTTTTGGCAATTGAGATCTGCCAGCAACAAGACGCATTTTTTTGGGCTAGCAACATTCCTCTCGCGGACAGCTTACCTCAGAGCATTAAAGCCGCGGCCACAGGCCCCAGCAAGCCAATGAAATGCACTACAATCCTGACAGTCGTATAGCTTAGAGTGGAGGCGTGAAACCTGCGTAGAATCCGCTCACGTAACAACCAAAGAAGCAACCCCTAACGATTTAGATTTAAAAGTCACAATATTTCCTTTTCCTTTCCCCGTCCTTTTTTTTTTTTTTTCCTTCCCCCTGCCGTCTTATGGCACGTATTCAAAACAAAACAAAGAATCAAAGGCCGTGACTGAGTGTGGAATCATGGGAATTGTCGTCTTCATCCACACAGGAAGTGATAACCGCCCTATACAATCTTCTGACGTGACGTTCGGTTCAAGAAATCCTTTTCATAAGGATGAGCTACTGATTATTAACGTATTAGACTTGTCGAAGCATTATAAGGCGAAAAAAACGATGGTACCGCAGCTGACGATCGGGACACAAAAACGCTCCGAAAGCATCGTAGCTTTTAATTTACGGCCAACAGTCGACTACTCCCTTCCGGGTCCCGTTATAATGTGTAAAGGCCGCATCACCTGTTTTTATCATACTAGATACATTTGAAAGTTCTGTTATAATGCTCATCGGTCTATTAAAACACACAACATATTAAAGCGTCTTTGTTGTTTCCAAACAAACCGGAAAATTATATGACCTCATTAGCAGGTGACACAATGACACTATGGACACGCTCTGTGTCACTAGTTAAAATTGCTTATTTTCTCTGGATTTAAACATTCTTCGAAAAATTTGGGATAATGTAAGTACACAAGTCAGCAAAATATAGTCAAAAAATATAACATTGTTCTAGTGGTTTTTGGATATTTTAATAAACATACATATTGTGCCTTTAAAGAAAATTACTGCCATTTGGCAAATAAATAAAACAGTTTAAATTACTAACCCGTACTTATTCCCTAACTCCTCTTTAAAAGGTTAACTATTATAGCCCCTTTTTAAAGAATGTGAAATAATTCCTCTGTATATACCCAGATGTGTGTGTGTGAAGGTTTACTCAAAATCAAAAACCTTACAGATCATTTTTTTAATCATATTGCCACTTTTAAGATTATGAGGCCGAAACTGGCGCCCGTTTTTTTGTTATTTCCCTTAAAAAATGCAATAGTGGGAGAAGAGTGCGGAAGGCTTCAAGATCTCACGCTCCTGCAGACTCTATTGAGCAAGCTCCAGCAATACCATTACCAGTGCTAGTTAGCCCTTTTTCAAAAAAACAAACACTCCCACTATTAGTACGCCGTTAATCTTTTACCCAGAAAACGCACTTTCCGTTTAAAAAACAAAGTCATCATATCTGATTGTAACTGTGCATAAAATGCACTTTTATTACTTACACAGACACGGGAGCACGGAAACGGTCGGCGCGATAAACATAAACGCTCATGGTGCCATAACAAAAACTTATAAGCCCCACTGTGATTATGAGGCTTGACTATTCGCAGCCAGCGACTTCACACACATTTGCTTTCACAATCATATGCATTTTATCAACCTCCCACTTATTCCGCTTTTACGAGCATTCTGGAAGCACACATGAATGCAGCACAAGTGAAACAGACGACCATTTGGTGCTTTACTCCAACATTTAGCATTACAAAGTGCCAAGAAGCTATTTCAGAAAGGCAATTTGGAAAACTAACGCGTGATACTTCTGGAGGTGTAGCTGGATCATGAACAGTTAGCACTGCTCCATCCTTCAGGAACAACTTTTGTGCAAAACCTGCTTTATACTGACCCTCATTCACAAAGCAGTCTAGTGTAAAATGATTCACGCAGACATAAACGAATTTCGGTAGAGTTGAGGGAGCATTTTCTTCTAAAACAAAATTAATCCAACTTGTCTTCAGCGGCTCAGATTTTGGGAGTAGGAGAGATCTATATGTGGGATACATACATCATCCCAGCTCAGACACCCCTAACCGAGGGAACGATTCTCCTTTCATGCAGCATGCGGACTGTGTACAACTACCCCCCTCGCTGTGAATTTTTCGCTCAGAGATCAGGGCGGTTCTATGTTAAAACAGCAGTGTCTGTCAACATTCGTGGGCAGGGCCTGTGGCTAATGTGACGTCACATTAGCACCAAGTCAGAAAACAGGTAGTTGGGAGACACTGTTTATGATTTATGGGGATTGAAAAAAAAAAAAGAAGTGGGTGGATTTTGGGTGGGACACTGCCAACACACATTTATGTCCAAACACCATGCAAAAGTGAATTTTGCCTAATGGGGGCGTCCCCCTTTAAAAGTAAGCTTTAAGGGTGTGACATTTCAAATTGACAAGGATCAACTTATAAGCATGTTTATATATTAGCCCGTGAACTTATTTTCTCCCTCTTTCCCCCTCCAATAGCCTGGGTTATGTGCGGAGCATTCGCAGCTTATATGGACAGAACGCCACTGCATTTCACATCAAATTGTTCAAAGACCAAACAATCAGAGGTATACCAGTATTCACAAGAACGCAATATGTCCATAGCTAAAATAACTTAAAGTGGGTGTAGTTAATTCTGGCTACCATACATTTCTAATGGGAAGAAAGAGCATATTTGAGTATTTCCAACAGACTTAAGCATTTTTAGAAATAAAAACATGCTTAAAAGTTGTTTTGGTTCTTTCCTTTTTTTTGCATTTAAAATAAAGCACAAACATTCTCACAGCCAACGAGCCACAAGGACCCAGGGGAGGGCCATAAGGGGGTGGGGAAGGTAGGATGATTCCAAGGGCCCAAACGATGGGGACCCCCCCCCCCCAAGGGGGAGAACCAAAGATTTAACTGAGTTCCCCCCCCCACCCGCACCCGCTCTGGAACCACAAATGAGAGTTTTCAAATCAAAACAAAATTAAGTAAACAATTTAAATAAGTACTTCAAGTAATCAATCAAATATATCCACAATGGTAACCCCTAAAAAGTTATATTTTTATTTAAGTGCCCCTCACTACAAGGTTCTATATAGAGCTTTACACCCAACCCTCCTAAGTAGTGTTGGTGTGTGCTGCGTGCGTGGGGGTGGTGTGTGTGTGTTGTGTAGTGTACGTGTGTGTGGTGGGATCAAATACAAAATACAGTACCACTATTGGGCACCCTGAAGCCCAGAGCTGGCTGGCGTGTGTGTGTCCGTTTGTATATATAACTACTCGATAAGTAGTCTGACCAAATTTAGACATGTCCTCTCTGCTACCCAATTTTTATCTCCAAGTTCATCTGTCATTATTGAAGTGTGTTTTACACTGTTTATATATTCCCAGAGAGTGAGCATGGAGCGAGTGTGTGCCTATATGAAGACACAACACAAAGAGTGTGACAATTCTGACCTCCAGCTACAAGAATTGAAGGACCACACACACACACACAGCATTCTTTCTGGTCTAGCATCTTTTCTTTCTTTCATTTGTTGGGAGGGAGCTAAAGCTAAGTGGTTAAAATCGGAAAAGTGTCCAAAAACCCCCCCTAAAACCAAAACCAGCCACCATTTTCGGATTTGGAGCAGTGGTGTCTGTGTGATGTGCACTGTGTGTTTGGCCCCCATACATTATCACATTAAATGATGAAGCTATTCTGAAACTTTAGTAAAATCTTTCCACCAAATTCATTACTTCAGACAGCACATTTACCAACCCCCCCTGGTGGACTCCTTGAACTTAAACTGAAACCAACATATTAAACAGAATCAATAAAAAAAGGCATTAGAAGTTCAACAATTTACAAGAAATATATTTTAATATAACAATAATAATTATACATTTAAACTTATTTAATACTACTTTATTTAGTAATTTATTTTTTTAATTTTTATTTTGCTTGGGTTTTGTTCTCCTAAGAGCGAACTTAATATACTGGAGCAATTTAAATAACTTACAAATAGTTATGGATTCCCTGATATATATTATTTTTTTTTTTTTGTTTATTGCATTAAAGAACCACAAATTGATCTTCCAGAAAAAAAAGCAGATAAAGATATTTTTTTCTGTTCTTCATTTTCATTTTATTCCATTACTGTTTCACAAAACACAAACACAACATTTCAATTTAAGGATAGCCATTAAATGCCCAGTACCAGACAGACCTTCAGTCGAATTTATTACACCCAGCCATCTGTTGCACCATTACAATTTTGATGGGAGAAAGTATTTTATAATAATGTTATAAACATTGATGACATGAGAAAGCTAGCCTGCAAAAAATATTATTCTGTCAAAAATCTCAAATAATACCAACTATAACCAAATAGACCAAATTTAAAGTTATTTTGATTTCAATTTTTTATGCTTTATAAAAATCAAATAAACTTTCAATCACACACACAAATGATCTTTTTTTAACATGATGGTCTTGAAATAAATATAAGTAGACCTCTCAATGAGGTAAATTAATAATAAACAAAAACTGGCAAAAATAAATAAATAAATACAGGCAAAAACTATTAGTAATAATGCACTTTTGTCTTCCATTTAATACCATCTTCTTGTTGATGAATAAAGTTGTGGCAACTGCAGCAACACATTTGTGGTTCTAAATGGACAAAACTGTTCTCAGCTCTCATTTATTATTAACATGATAAAAGGGGTTTATTGTAAACCATTAGCAAGTTTTACTGGAAGACACCAAACCCTGTATAATGTGAGGAACCTTCCCACATTTCACGTGTCAGTTCAGCTTCATTATAAATCAGGTTTTCCAGCCAGCAGCAATGTACAGTTATCAGGACTTGTGCAAGTGAAGGTAGGATTGTGTTTATTGATGCAGCTAAATAGACTTTGCATGATCTGACAGTTCTAGCTAAAGTCCTTTTTTGTTTTCAGATAGTAATATTTAATGGATATCTTCTAAAATGTTTTATGTGTGATTCTATATATGTATTCTTATCTTATCGTGATATGTTACGTTAGCATTACAATTCTAATTACCAAAAAAAAAAAAAAAAACAAAAATTAAAAATATCTGAAGAAGAAAATTTATGCTCCTGGTAGCATGTGGCCATTTTAATGAGGCAAATTTATACAGTTTAAAATGGTCAACTATTATGAACTCTCTGAAGTTGAATTCCGTGACTGACTTATCAGAGTTTCAGATCATTGCATTACGACTCGATTTCACTATTATCTTAGAATTAGAATGATTATTAAAACTTCATTATTAAACTTTATAGAAATCTACATGAATCCAAGAGAAAATGTAGCCTATCCATTTTCCCATAGTTTGTCTGCTAAGAACTAACATTAACATACTGATACATTTTAACTATTGAACAAAATAGCATGATTCCTGATATATTTTTGAAGAAAATCATTTTTATACATTAAAGGAAGCACAAATGATTCTTCCAGAAACAGCAGATAAATATATCTTTCTGTTCTTCATTTTATATCCATCATTGTGCTACTAAACATGTGTCACCTGTGGCATCGTATTAGTGGTTTTAAATGGATAAAATTGAACATTTGCTATATTACTGAACAACACCCAGACATTTTTACAGGGCAGTCAGATAGAAGGGCTTGATCCAGCAACAACAAGACCCAGATGAATGAAGGTAGGATTGTGTTTCTGTACATCTACAAAACCTTTGCATGACTAGTAACTTGCTATCCAAACTTCATGTCCCGGGGTCCCAACTGTTCATGTTGTTCTGTATAATAATCTCCTCTTAAATATTATGATTTATACAAATACTGAAATGTGTTCAGCTTTTTTTTAAATGAAGAGGAACACTAGCGAATAAGAAGGACTTATTCAACTGCAGTAAGCCACAAACAAGCTGCATTTTGAATAAAATATAAGGAATTATTTTAGGATAATGTCTAAACATGTTGACCTGATAATAATGTGACTCAACTGATGTGTCTTTTAGACCAAAAGTCCCGAATGCTCCATCTGTCATCTATTTCATTGAAGACAAGACAGCAAGAGTGAGGAGCAACAATCCTTTTAATTCAGTTTATTCACTAGTTCTGCACTTCCAGTGATGGAAACTCCCAGATCTCCATTCAATACTACATCTGACAGTGATCTTTACAGCATCACAGCCGAGCCAAACTATTACAATCGAAGCACGATGAAAACATATGATTACTATTACACTCTACTCACTGTCCCTGCTTCAATCATTGCTAGCATTGAAATTCCCATGATCTGTTTGGCTATTTATGCTGTTTATTCTCTCATCAAATCTAAACAAGCTGCTCCAGTTTTTGTCATAAATCTACTCATTTCAGATCTCATACAGATTGTTTGCACATTGCTACTTAACGTTAGCTTGCTCTTTAGTTACATAATAATTTGGGGTTGTGCTTGGTGGTTGGGCTGGGTCCTAGTTTTGTATTCATGGACATGTATAGAGCCGTAGAGAGATACGTTCTGATCGCTCATCCTGTTTGGCACAGGTCTCATCGCTCAGTCAAATATTTTGTGTGTACTTCATTGACCGGTTGGCTTATACCTTTTATTGTTTGTCTAATTTGCTTTTTTAAAAATAGACTGGTGTATATAATGCCCTTCATATCCTTCAACATATTCCCCTATCTCGTGAATCCATGTTGTGGTGTTTGGTAGGCACATGCAGGTCTCTCTCTCACTCAATCTCTCTCACTCCTGTAAAGCAGCAGTTAGCTCTGGCTCCTCTGTTCTTTGTGGTGATCAGTTACACCTTTCTAATCCTCCCCTTCCAAATTTGTCTTTTTCTGCTTCTACATGTGTACACATTCCCACTTAGTCTGTTTATCTTTACTTTTATTCTTTATCTGTTAAACCCGCTTGTGGACTGTTTGCTGTATGTGTTCATGAGGAGCGACGCTGAGAAAATCATCAGGATGCCTTACTGCTGCTCCAGACTGAAGAGAGTCCAGACTGAAACTGGACAGACCACATCTACTGATGTACAGTGTGATCATGTGTGAGAGATTCACACCAGACTGCTGATGTCAGGGATTCATTCATGAATGTACAGTAAAAGTTCTCAAATAACTCATTACAGCAAGTTTAACTGGATGAAATGTGCATGACTCGAGTGTTCATCTTGTAATGAGATTCAATAAAACAAATGATGCATGTCCTGTGCTGTTGTGCTTTATGTCTGTACATAAACTACTATTTGTAATGGAATTATATGTCAGTATGGTTATAATACTTGTACTTGGAAATGATCTAGTCATATTGATTTTTAGAAAGTTGTAAAATACTATTGTCACATTTTACTGAGAGAGAAATAAAGAAAGCCACAATTTCTTCTCCAAGACTTCTTTAGTAACTGTCAATTATAGAGGTGCAAGATATTTCAGGATTATATCGGTTGATAAACTATTCTGAGATCTTTCCATCAATATATATGTCAGCACATTTACCTGGTTGGAGTCCTTGAACTAAAATTTAGATATTTCTAAACAGATTAAACAGATCTGATATATTAAAATAAACAGAAAAGAAATAGTATTTTAATAATAATAAATAACATTATGATCCTGATAGATACAGTATTTTTTTTTTTTTGATTTATGAGCCAAGAAATTTGTTTTAGAGACTGCTGTGACTGATAACCCAAAATTTCAAAACATTTTCATAAGGGCCCCGCTTTCCACACACAAATACGCATAAAAATAGATAATTTTTTATTAAAACTTTATAGTTACAAGTTGTTGGTCCTTTGTGGATTCCTGCATAGGAGGACTGCTGCGGGTATAATAGCCAGCAATCTAACATAACATCCGAGAGAAAAATCCTATATCATTTTTTTTTTTTTTCTTTTTATTTTTTTTTTCCATGGTTTTGATCTCCTACTAATTATAAAACTCTGATACCATGTTAAGTAATGGCACAAAAAGATTATTTCTGATAACATTTCTAGATTTTTGTTTTTAAAGGAAGAACCAAATGAATTCTCCCCCTCCCCAGGAAACAGCAATAAAGAATCTTTCTTCCTCTTTTCTGGTTCTTTTTTTTTTCTTTTTTCTAATCCATCAGATGTGTTAATTAACGTCACTGGGGCATCCTTTAGTGGTTTAAATGGATGAAATAGAAGTCAGCCCCCAATCATCTATTCAAAATAAAAGCTGTTTATTTTGGGAATCTTTTTCAGTTTTACTGAACAAACACCCATATGTTTTTAAATGTGGGAAACCTTTCTCCCAAATTTCACGGGCCGTTTTACAAGTCAAATCAGATTCGAACAAAGAAGGGCTTTATTCAAGCATGATCATCGAACAAGACAAAGGAACCAGAATCTGGAAGTGTTTCAGGTACAATTGCAGAGCCTTTGCAGCTAGTAAAATATTTTTGCCATCCAAACTTTAATGTTTTCCGAGGTCCTTACCGTTCATGGTTGTGCTTATAATTCTCCTCTTAAATATAATGATTTCTACAAACTGAAATGTGTTCATAACTTTTTCTTGTTTTAGATAAAAGAGGACCATTGGATGAATAATAATGACTTATTCACTGTATTAGCTGCAACAAGATGTAATTTTGTTTTGAGTAACAATGAGGAATTATTTAGAATCTTTGTCTACAACATGTTGCATTTATTTGATAATAATGTGACTCCACTATGTGCCATTATAGACCAAAAGGGTTCCTGAATCCTCCTCTCCTTCCATCTGGCATCTATTTCGGTTTGAAGACAAACAGCAAGAGTGAGGATCAAAAACACACCTTTCTACATATTAATTTGCTTCACTATTCTGCATTTTCGGTGATGGAAACTTCCCCGAGATCAATCATTCGATACTACAAGCGGGACAGTGATCTTTCAACACCCACAAGAGCCCGAGCCAAACTATGTGCTATACAAAATCAAAGCATAAACGACCCCATGATTGACTATGGCACCACCTCATCAACTGGAGACCACGTCTATATTTCTATGTCTTGCCCTTGAACCCTCCCCATGATCTAGTGAAACCATATGCCTTGTGATGCATAATGGTGATCCGATTGTTTGCATGTTACACTACAACAATAAATACAATTCCATTTCTACTACTGGTTAACCCCATAGGCATCACACTGATGTGGCTGGTTTCAATCACAGTGTATTCATACATGTATAATAGCGTGTAGAATACGTTCGGCACTCTAATAAAAAAAATGGCTGGATTTTAAAATGCTGTTATAATATGACCCAGCTGTTGGGTTGTTTTGACCCAACCGCTGGTCAAAACAACCCAATAGCTGGTTTTGTCCATTTTTAACCCAGCGCTGGGTTAAATATAACCCAGCATTTTTTAGATTGTGGATCGCTCATATCCCATCCCTGTTTGGGCACAGGTCTCATCATCGCTCACCCGCAAATGTCCTGTGAACCGCACTGACCGGGTGGCTTATACCTTTCATAAGAATTTGTTATTTCTTTGCTTTTGTGATAAAAATGCCCTGATTATTTACTTTTATTGCCCTTCATCCCCTACCCAGTCATCATTCTGTGTTTTGTAGGTTCATGCAGGTCTCTCTCTCACTCCTCTAAAGAAGCGGATAGTTCTGGCTCCTCTGTTCTTTGTGGTGATCAGTTACACCTTTCTAATCCTCCCCTTGCAAATTAGTCTTTTTGTGTTTGTAAAATTGGGCAAATACAGACTTGATCTAATTCCCACTTGGGCTAAGTTTACTGTTGTTCTTTATGTGTTAAACCCACTTGTGGACTGTTTGCTGTATGTGTTCATGAGAAGTGACGCTGAGAACATCATCAGGACGCCTCACTGCTGCTCCAGACTGAAGAGAGTCCAGACTGAAACTGGACAGACCACATCTACTGATGTACAGCGTGATCATGTGTGAGAGATTCACACCAGACTGCTGATGACAGCGATTCATTT